>OX422216.1:132667966-133257916 GCA_949130495.1 Sambucus nigra | reverse complement strand
AATACCCATTAATGTAAGCTTTACTATTCATCTTCTTCCTTAAGCTTTGTTTTCCTTTATTTTTCATGCTTTGTTATTTATTTCAAGCCTAGATAAATTAGTTTAGTTTATTTATTTCTTGTTTTGTTTATTAATTAGTTATGTAATTAGATTAATCATGTGTAGTGAGTAGTTACATAGAGTTTGGGTCGTGTGTCCACCATTGATGGGCGTTGAGCTCCGAAAATTAGGTTCTGTGTAAAATTGCATTTAATTGAAACCTCGCGTATTAAAGTCGGATTATTATGCGTTTAACTTTCTTTGTCATGCAACGTTAGTGTTTATAGCGGTAATCCGAATTTAAGATGCGTGTGACCATTTTCTGTTAAATGTTTAATCTCGCAACTTTGGGTTAAATTCCTTATTGTGTTATGTTTATACTTAATTGAAAATGCTTGATTAAATGTTTTCGAACCGAAATTCTAATTATTAGTTGTTTAGCCCATGGTGGGGACACGATCCCGACTCTCGTTTTATTAATTCCAGTTTAGACTTAACTTCTTATTTTTTTTCCCTTTTCTTTATTTCCAACCTATCACCTTTTACACTTTAATTTTAGGAGTATTAAATCTTATAAATTCTAGCAACTCGTCTCTGTGGATTTTCGATACCCGGACTTGGCCTCTATACTCCCTTTTTGAGTGAAGTCATAAGTTTAGGTTTTTGTATTGAGGAGGTGAAATGAAAACAACGATTAGCGTCTTGACACGCGCTACTTTTCGCCCTTAATCAAAATGGCGCCGTTGTCGGGGACTAGTTTGTTTTAGACTTTATTTGATTTAATATTTCATAGTATTTTCTTTCTATTTGTATTATTTGCTAATATTTTGCAGGACTTCCACATTTGAGCACTTGGAAACGCTCGAATTTCCCGCGCGCACCTATTTTGTGGAATTCGCCACTTGAGCCATTTTTGGGGTAAGCATGTCTTATTCCAATTCTTTCGGTAATCCTTGTTGTAATTCTCAAAATTCTAGGCCTATGACTTTCGGTGAATACTTAGCATCCCAAAGTAAAACAAATTCAAATATGAATTTGGGCGAGTATAACGAAAGTCAAAATTTAGGTTATTGGAATTTTGATGATGATGATAATGATTTTGGGCCTTTACCTCCTTATAATAGGAATTTTGAAACGAATTGCAATAGTTTTCAAAATTCCTATAATAATGAGTTTTCCTTTAAGTCCGATGGTAATTTTCAAAGTTCCCATTTTCATGTATCCGCACCTCGACCTATGACTTTCGGTGAGGGTTTGCGTATGTATGAAAATGAGAAAATTGAAAATCTCTATCGGGAAGAAAATCATTCGTGGGAACATGAGTTGGATTTATTATTTGAGTCCGACGACAATTTTGCTTCCGAGACTTTCGAGGTCGACGAATGTTTTGAACCAAATGAGGTACTTGTACCTACTTTGGAACAAGCCATTCTAGACTTTGCCCATCTCGTAATAGATATTGAAAGTAAGGATGAAAATGACGTAATATCTATTTTCAATGAAATGATTTCTTCTTTGGCCCCCAAAGAAGAACATTTCATTGAAAATGATATTATTTCCTTTGAAATTCAAACTTCATGCGATGATGATTCATATCATGAGTTTGAATTTCTTTCATCCCCATTTTCATTCTCTATTACCCCACCGGACAAAGTACCCGATGATTCGGTTTCGAACTTTAATGTTTTAAACCCTATCGCCGATGAGGAGTACTTGCTCGAGTCGCCCTCCACGATCGCATCTTTGCCTTTGTGTGCGCCGCCTCCCATTCCAACTTCAAAATCCTTGGGAGGATTTTCGGCTTTTCTCGGTCCCCACTTGTTTTTGTCCCCGTGCAATCCAAACCCCCCATCGTCCCTCCAAAACTTCTAATTGGCGATGGTTCATTTCTTCTGCCTTACACATGCCTTCCGTTGTTAAAACGGAATTCATATTTTTCGGAAGGCATGCTTGTATGTGAGGGTACACCGGTTATCCTCCAAAGTCAAATCGTTCTTATGGTGGACCCTCAGCTATTTAGACTTCTAGTGTATAGTTAGTGTGAAGCCTAAATAGTAGGTTGTATATAGTTAGCTTTTTATTTTATTCTTTCTTTTTATTTTTTCTTTCCTTTTTAATCTAAGCTAACTTTTTATTATTTGTTTTTGCTATGCTCGGTACTAACTTGTTTTGTAGATTCTTTGGACTTGTTCTTATGGGGATCGCTCCAATTTTGGGTAATATCGCTCTTTTCCTCTCTTTGACTTGGTTCTTAATTTACATTGGGGACAATGTCAAGTTTTAAGTTAGGGGGTGTGGGATATTCTATCCATTTCTTTATTTAGTCCATGTTTTTGCTCACGTGTTAGTTACTTAGTATGCTTTTCTTAGAAAAATTCAAAAATTTCAAAAAAGATTTTCTTTATTTTTTCTCCTTTTTAGGCATTTTGCCTTTGTTTCTGATGATAAATTTTAATAATTGCCCGATCTAATAGATAACCCAATGATGCATGTTCTCGATTTTAGAAGTTATTAGACTTTAGTCCCAATTATTGATATTATGAATAACTTCATGAATTAAACTTTAATCCCATGAGCACATGCACTTTCCTTGCTTTATTGGTTTGGTTTAATATTTTTATAACTCGGTAATCTTTTGTTGCATTGTATATACTTACACCGAGTAAGCTTTGTACCTTTCGTCGTTTGTGAGTGTATACACTATTCTTTTCTCATTGAAAATGTTGATTTCGTTGGTAATCTCTCTATTCTTTCATTTGATCGTTCATTAATTGAGTTCATACTTGAAATGTGTTACTTGAGCATGATTTTCATATATTGTTTTGATTCGAGAATTGCGTAAACTTTGTGAAATGCTCATAGGCCCTCTTTGTTATATCACCCATATTAGCCTTGACTTCACCCTTATATGTTTACCCTCGTTAACCCTTTTGAGCCTAAATATAGCCTTTCGTTTCATAACCCCAATCCCATAACCAACTCTAAATTGGAGTTTTATACCATATATACACTTTCCATACCTTTGTTTGGAATGTTACTTGGGATTGAATGTTGTTGTTATGATGTCGGTTGCAATTTAGGCATATGAGAGTTTGACAAGTAAAGAAAACAAAAGAGAAAATGAGAAAAAGAAGAAAAGAAAAAGAAAGAGAAAGAGAAAGTTGTAAATGTTGTGTATAGTGTTCAATAAGCTTTGATTACTCTCCCCGGTGATATATCTAATGCCTTTTTGGAACTTGTTTTCCGATTTTGATATTGCCTGCATTATCCCCTTATCCCGAGTTTTCATTCCGAACACTTTGAATCCATACATATATTCCTTTGTTTCGTACCTTAGCCATACCTACATTGTAACCCTATTAAAGTCCTACGTGATCTTAGGTGCATGTAATTCAAAAGTCATAACAGTTGTGATAATCTGTGAAAATGCATTTCGCCTCTTTTAGTGTGCGGTATCTTTCATTGAGATTACAGTTTCTCAGTTTATATATATCATTCTTCATCTGTGACATGTGTGCGGCCTAGTTTCCATTTACATTTACTCTTTAGCCCGCATGTCCCGTGTGTTACCTCCCTATTTCGAGTGAATTCGCTTGATGAGCGTAATGCCCGTGAGGATTGAATTTATGCTTGCTTTAATGTTATCCGGTTTATATAAGTTTTTGCCAAATCACACTTTGCATGTGCTCGCTCCCCTCCCACATTTTAAGGTTTCAATTCTATGAGGTGCATTCTATAATGTTAATAATTTGGACTTTTGTGTGAATTCATTCACTTTGCTTATAATGCGTATGAAATCCTTTTCGCCATTGTTGGGCTTGTCGCACGTTGGTTTGGGCATATTTTGAGGAAACCATATGATGTTTGTGGGTATCATCCCTGAAAACCCTCACGAGACGACACTCGTCCACAAGGGTAACCTAGGGGTTTAACGGCTTATTGCATACGATAAATGCAATCGTGTTCCCTACGAAAGTGGCAATTATATTTCGATGCATATATACGTTTTTTATTTCCTTCTGTGGACTAGTTTTGCTTGTTTCATCACTAGGGACTAGCAATGTTTAAGTTAGGGGGTGTGATTCATATCGAATATTGCATATTTCCGCCCGTTATCTTTATGCATTCTAGCACTTTTACGGTCCTAAATGCCTATAATTATGCTCATTAACCAGACAACCTTGGATTTGGATATATACATACTTTGCAGGAGTTATTTGTGCTTTTTTTAGGTATTGGACGCTAAAAGTGTGGTTCGGTTGCATTTCGGAGAAGTTCCGTCGTCGAATAATACTTCAAGGGCAATTTGGTCTTTTTAAACTCACTATATTTTATGGAATGAAGTTACCAAGATGTAGATCATCAAATTATCTTTCCGTGGCCACTGACCGTGCGTCATTCTGACTCTGTATGTGGAAGTTATGCCCATTTCCGGAAGGTTTCGGTATTTTCTTCTACTTCAAGGGAATTTTGGTAATTTCATACTGCATAATTTGGAGGGTTTCAAAACAGAATCATGTAGAGAATTGAATTAGCTTCGCGTCGGTTCCGACCACACCTCATTTCGATTCCGTATGAGGGAGTTATAGCCGTTTCCGTGCAACGCCTCAAAATTGGTTCAAAGTGGAAAAGTGGGTTGCCTGCAGCCCAAGGCAAATTCCAAAAGTGCGGTCGACCGGTCCCAAAAATGAGGTCGACCGGTCCCATCAGATATGGACGAAAATTGACTTATTTTGGGTTTTTTGGCTTGGTTTTGTTGGGGGTTTATTTTGGGGTATAAATAGAGTGTTAGGGGCATTTCTTTGGACATATATTTTCATTTTAATTAGGGTTAGAAGACTTTGGGGATTTTATTTTTGGAGATCCCCTCTCCTCCATTTCTCTTTGGGTAATACCCATTAATGTAAGCTTTACTATTCATCTTCTTCCTTAAGCTTTGTTTTCCTTTATTTTTCATGCTTTGTTATTTATTTCAAGCCTAGATAAATTAGTTTAGTTTATTTATTTCTTGTTTTGTTTATTAATTAGTTATGTAATTAGATTAATCATGTGTAGTGAGTAGTTACATAGAGTTTGGGTCGTGTGTCCACCATTGATGGGCGTTGAGCTCCGAAAATTAGGTTCTGTGTAAAATTGCATTTAATTGAAACCTCGCGTATTAAAGTCGGATTATTATGCGTTTAACTTTCTTTGTCATGCAACGTTAGTGTTTATAGCGGTAATCCGAATTTAAGATGCGTGTGACCATTTTCTGTTAAATGTTTAATCTCGCAACTTTGGGTTAAATTCCTTATTGTGTTATGTTTATACTTAATTGAAAATGCTTGATTAAATGTTTTCGAACCGAAATTCTAATTATTAGTTGTTTAGCCCATGGTGGGGACACGATCCCGACTCTCGTTTTATTAATTCCAGTTTAGACTTAACTTCTTATTTTTTTTCCCTTTTCTTTATTTCCAACCTATCACCTTTTACACTTTAATTTTAGGAGTATTAAATCTTATAAATTCTAGCAACTCGTCTCTGTGGATTTTCGATACCCGGACTTGGCCTCTATACTCCCTTTTTGAGTGAAGTCATAAGTTTAGGTTTTTGTATTGAGGAGGTGAAATGAAAACAACGATTAGCGTCTTGACACGCGCTACTTTTCGCCCTTAATCAAAATGGCGCCGTTGTCGGGGACTAGTTTGTTTTAGACTTTATTTGATTTAATATTTCATAGTATTTTCTTTCTATTTGTATTATTTGCTAATATTTTGCAGGACTTCCACATTTGAGCACTTGGAAACGCTCGAATTTCCCGCGCGCACCTATTTTGTGGAATTCGCCACTTGAGCCATTTTTGGGGTAAGCATGTCTTATTCCAATTCTTTCGGTAATCCTTGTTGTAATTCTCAAAATTCTAGGCCTATGACTTTCGGTGAATACTTAGCATCCCAAAGTAAAACAAATTCAAATATGAATTTGGGCGAGTATAACGAAAGTCAAAATTTAGGTTATTGGAATTTTGATGATGATGATAATGATTTTGGGCCTTTACCTCCTTATAATAGGAATTTTAAACGAATTGCAATAGTTTTCAAAATTCCTATAATAATGAGTTTTCCTTTAAGTCCGATGGTAATTTTCAAAGTTCCCATTTTCATGTATCCGCACCTCGACCTATGACTTTCGGTGAGGGTTTGCGTATGTATGAAAATGAGAAAATTGAAAATCTCTATCGGGAAGAAAATCATTCGTGGGAACATGAGTTGGATTTATTATTTGAGTCCGACGACAATTTTGCTTCCGAGACTTTCGAGGTCGACGAATGTTTTGAACCAAATGAGGTACTTGTACCTACTTTGGAACAAGCCATTCTAGACTTTGCCCATCTCGTAATAGATATTGAAAGTAAGGATGAAAATGACGTAATATCTATTTTCAATGAAATGATTTCTTCTTTGGCCCCCAAAGAAGAACATTTCATTGAAAATGATATTATTTCCTTTGAAATTCAAACTTCATGCGATGATGATTCATATCATGAGTTTGAATTTCTTTCATCCCCATTTTCATTCTCTATTACCCCACCGGACAAAGTACCCGATGATTCGGTTTCGAACTTTAATGTTTTAAACCCTATCGCCGATGAGGAGTACTTGCTCGAGTCGCCCTCCACGATCGCATCTTTGCCTTTGTGTGCGCCGCCTCCCATTCCAACTTCAAAATCCTTGGGAGGATTTTTGGCTTTTCTCGGTCCCCACTTGTTTTTGTCCCCGTGCAATCCAAACCCCCCATCGTCCCTCCAAAACTTCTAATTGGCGATGGTTCATTTCTTCTGCCTTACACATGCCTTCCGTTGTTAAAACGGAATTCATATTTTTCGGAAGGCATGCTTGTATGTGAGGGTACACCGGTTATCCTCCAAAGTCAAATCGTTCTTATGGTGGACCCTCAGCTATTTAGACTTCTAGTGTATAGTTAGTGTGAAGCCTAAATAGTAGGTTGTATATAGTTAGCTTTTTATTTTATTCTTTCTTTTTATTTTTTCTTTCCTTTTTAATCTAAGCTAACTTTTTATTATTTGTTTTTGCTATGCTCGGTACTAACTTGTTTTGTAGATTCTTTGGACTTGTTCTTATGGGGATCGCTCCAATTTTGGGTAATATCGCTCTTTTCCTCTCTTTGACTTGGTTCTTAATTTACATTGGGGACAATGTCAAGTTTTAAGTTAGGGGGTGTGGGATATTCTATCCATTTCTTTATTTAGTCCATGTTTTTGCTCACGTGTTAGTTACTTAGTATGCTTTTCTTAGAAAAATTCAAAAATTTCAAAAAAGATTTTCTTTATTTTTTCTCCTTTTTAGGCATTTTGCCTTTGTTTCTGATGATAAATTTTAATAATTGCCCGATCTAATAGATAACCCAATGATGCATGTTCTCGATTTTAGAAGTTATTAGACTTTAGTCCCAATTATTGATATTATGAATAACTTCATGAATTAAACTTTAATCCCATGAGCACATGCACTTTCCTTGCTTTATTGGTTTGGTTTAATATTTTTATAACTCGGTAATCTTTTGTTGCATTGTATATACTTACACCGAGTAAGCTTTGTACCTTTCGTCGTTTGTGAGTGTATACACTATTCTTTTCTCATTGAAAATGTTGATTTCGTTGGTAATCTCTCTATTCTTTCATTTGATCGTTCATTAATTGAGTTCATACTTGAAATGTGTTACTTGAGCATGATTTTCATATATTGTTTTGATTCGAGAATTGCGTAAACTTTGTGAAATGCTCATAGGCCCTCTTTGTTATATCACCCATATTAGCCTTGACTTCACCCTTATATGTTTACCCTCGTTAACCCTTTTGAGCCTAAATATAGCCTTTCGTTTCATAACCCCAATCCCATAACCAACTCTAAATTGGAGTTTTATACCATATATACACTTTCCATACCTTTGTTTGGAATGTTACTTGGGATTGAATGTTGTTGTTATGATGTTGGTTGCAATTTAGGCATATGAGAGTTTGACAAGTAAAGAAAACAAAAGAGAAAATGAGAAAAAGAAGAAAAGAAAAAGAAAGAGAAAGAGAAAGTTGTAAATGTTGTGTATAGTGTTCAATAAGCTTTGATTACTCTCCCCGGTGATATATCTAATGCCTTTTTGGAACTTGTTTTCCGATTTTGATATTGCCTGCATTATCCCCTTATCCCGAGTTTTCATTCCGAACACTTTGAATCCATACATATATTCCTTTGTTTCGTACCTTAGCCATACCTACATTGTAACCCTATTAAAGTCCTACGTGATCTTAGGTGCATGTAATTCAAAAGTCATAACAGTTGTGATAATCTGTGAAAATGCATTTCGCCTCTTTTAGTGTGCGGTATCTTTCATTGAGATTACAGTTTCTCAGTTTATATATATCATTCTTCATCTGTGACATGTGTGCGGCCTAGTTTCCATTTACATTTACTCTTTAGCCCGCATGTCCCGTGTGTTACCTCCCTATTTCGAGTGAATTCGCTTGATGAGCGTAATGCCCGTGAGGATTGAATTTATGCTTGCTTTAATGTTATCCGGTTTATATAAGTTTTTGCCAAATCACACTTTGCATGTGCTCGCTCCCCTCCCACATTTTAAGGTTTCAATTCTATGAGGTGCATTCTATAATGTTAATAATTTGGACTTTTGTGTGAATTCATTCACTTTGCTTATAATGCGTATGAAATCTTTTTCGCCATTGTTGGGCTTGTCGCACGTTGGTTTGGGCATATTTTGAGGAAACCATATGATGTTTGTGGGTATCATCCCTGAAAACCCTCACGAGACGACACTCGTCCACAAGGGTAACCTAGGGGTTTAACGGCTTATTGCATACGATAAATGCAATCGTGTTCCCTACGAAAGTGGCAATTATATTTCGATGCATATATACGTTTTTTATTTCCTTCTGTGGACTAGTTTTGCTTGTTTCATCACTAGGGACTAGCAATGTTTAAGTTAGGGGGTGTGATTCATATCGAATATTGCATATTTCCGCCCGTTATCTTTATGCATTCTAGCACTTTTACGGTCCTAAATGCCTATAATTATTCTCATTAACCAGACAACCTTGGATTTGGATATATACATACTTTGCAGGAGTTATTTGTGCTTTTTTTAGGTATTGGACGCTAAAAGTGTGGTTCGGTTGCATTTCGGAGAAGTTCCGTCGTCGAATAATACTTCAAGGGCAATTTGGTCTTTTTAAACTCACTATTTTTTATGGAATGAAGTTACCAAGATGTAGATCATCAAATTATCTTTCCGTGGCCACTGACCGTGCGTCATTCTGACTCTGTATGTGGAAGTTATGCCCATTTCCGGAAGGTTTCGGTATTTTCTTCTACTTCAAGGGAATTTTGGTAATTTCATACTGCATAATTTGGAGGGTTTCAAAACAGAATCATGTAGAGAATTGAATTAGCTTCGCGTCGGTTCCGACCACACCTCATTTCGATTCCGTATGAGGGAGTTATAGCCGTTTCCGTGCAACGCCTCAAAATTGGTTCAAAGTGGAAAAGTGGGTTGCCTGCAGCCCAAGGCAAATTCCAAAAGTGCGGTCGACCGGTCCCAAAAATGAGGTCGACCGGTCCCATCAGATATGGACGAAAATTGACTTATTTTGGGTTTTTTGGCTTGGTTTTGTTGGGGGTTTATTTTGGGGTATAAATAGAGTGTTAGGGGCATTTCTTTGGACATATATTTTCATTTTAATTAGGGTTAGAAGACTTTGGGGATTTTATTTTTGGAGATCCCCTCTCCTCCATTTCTCTTTGGGTAATACCCATTAATGTAAGCTTTACTATTCATCTTCTTCCTTAAGCTTTGTTTTCCTTTATTTTTCATGCTTTGTTATTTATTTCAAGCCTAGATAAATTAGTTTAGTTTATTTATTTCTTGTTTTGTTTATTAATTAGTTATGTAATTAGATTAATCATGTGTAGTGAGTAGTTACATAGAGTTTGGGTCGTGTGTCCACCATTGATGGGCGTTGAGCTCCGAAAATTAGGTTCTGTGTAAAATTGCATTTAATTGAAACCTCGCGTATTAAAGTCGGATTATTATGCGTTTAACTTTCTTTGTCATGCAACGTTAGTGTTTATAGCGGTAATCCGAATTTAAGATGCGTGTGACCATTTTCTGTTAAATGTTTAATCTCGCAACTTTGGGTTAAATTCCTTATTGTGTTATGTTTATACTTAATTGAAAATGCTTGATTAAATGTTTTCGAACCGAAATTCTAATTATTAGTTGTTTAGCCCATGGTGGGGACACGATCCCGACTCTCGTTTTATTAATTCCAGTTTAGACTTAACTTCTTATTTTTTTTCCCTTGTCTTTATTTCCAACCTATCACCTTTTACACTTTAATTTTAGGAGTATTAAATCTTATAAATTCTAGCAACTCGTCTCTGTGGATTTTCGATACCCGGACTTGGCCTCTATACTCCCTTTTTGAGTGAAGTCATAAGTTTAGGTTTTTGTATTGAGGAGGTGAAATGAAAACAACGATTAGCGTCTTGACACGCGCTACTTTTCGCCCTTAATCAAAATGGCGCCGTTGTCGGGGACTAGTTTGTTTTAGACTTTATTTGATTTAATATTTCATAGTATTTTCTTTCTATTTGTATTATTTGCTAATATTTTGCAGGACTTCCACATTTGAGCACTTGGAAACGCTCGAATTTCCCGCGCGCACCTATTTTGTGGAATTCGCCACTTGAGCCATTTTTGGGGTAAGCATGTCTTATTCCAATTCTTTCGGTAATCCTTGTTGTAATTCTCAAAATTCTAGGCCTATGACTTTCGGTGAATACTTAGCATCCCAAAGTAAAACAAATTCAAATATGAATTTGGGCGAGTATAACGAAAGTCAAAATTTAGGTTATTGGAATTTTGATGATGATGATAATGATTTTGGGCCTTTACCTCCTTATAATAGGAATTTTGAAACGAATTGCAATAGTTTTCAAAATTCCTATAATAATGAGTTTTCCTTTAAGTCCGATGGTAATTTTCAAAGTTCCCATTTTCATGTATCCGCACCTCGACCTATGACTTTCGGTGAGGGTTTGCGTATGTATGAAAATGAGAAAATTGAAAATCTCTATCGGGAAGAAAATCATTCGTGGGAACATGAGTTGGATTTATTATTTGAGTCCGACGACAATTTTGCTTCCGAGACTTTCGAGGTCGACGAATGTTTTGAACCAAATGAGGTACTTGTACCTACTTTGGAACAAGCCATTCTAGACTTTGCCCATCTCGTAATAGATATTGAAAGTAAGGATGAAAATGACGTAATATCTATTTTCAATGAAATGATTTCTTCTTTGGCCCCCAAAGAAGAACATTTCATTGAAAATGATATTATTTCCTTTGAAATTCAAACTTCATGCGATGATGATTCATATCATGAGTTTGAATTTCTTTCATCCCCATTTTCATTCTCTATTACCCCACCGGACAAAGTACCCGATGATTCGGTTTCGAACTTTAATGTTTTAAACCCTATCGCCGATGAGGAGTACTTGCTCGAGTCGCCCTCCACGATCGCATCTTTGCCTTTGTGTGCGCCGCCTCCCATTCCAACTTCAAAATCCTTGGGAGGATTTTCGGTTTTTCTCGGTCCCCACTTGTTTTTGTCACCCGTGCAATCCAAACCCCCCATCGTCCCTCCAAAACTTCTAATTGGCGATGGTTCATTTCTTCTGCCTTACACATGCCTTCCGTTGTTAAAACGGAATTCATATTTTTCGGAAGGCATGCTTGTATGCGAGGGTACACCGGTTATCCTCCAAAGTCAAATCGTTCTTATGGTGGACCCTCAGCTATTTAGACTTCTAGTGTATAGTTAGTGTGAAGCCTAAATAGTAGGTTGTATATAGTCAGCTTTTTATTTTATTCTATCTTTTTATTTTTTCTTTCCTTTTTAATCTAGTTTAATGTAATTAGCTAACTTTTTATTATTTGTTTTTGCTATGCTCGGTACTAACTTGTTTTGTAGATTCTTTGGACTTGTTCTTATGGGGATTGCTCCAATTTTGGGTAATATCGCTCTTTTCCTCTCTTTGACTTGGTTCTTAATTTACATTGGGGACAATGTCAAGTTTTAAGTTAGGGGGTGTGGGATATTCTATCCATTTCTTTATTTAGTCCATGTTTTTGCTCACGTGTTAGTTACTTAGTATGCTTTTCTTAGAAAAATTCAAAAATTTCAAAAAGATTTTCTTTATTTTTTCTCCTTTTTAGGCATTTTGCCTTTGTTTCTGATGATAAATTTTAATAATTGCCCGATCTAATAGACAACCCAATGATGCATGTTCTCGATTTTAGAAGTTATTAGACTTTAGTCCCAATTATTGATATTATGAATAACTTCATGAATTAAACTTTAATCCCGTGAGCACATGCACTTTCCTTGCTTTATTGGTTTGGTTTAATATTTTTATAACTCGGTAATCTTTTGTTGCATTGTATATACTTACACCGAGTAAGCTTTGTACCTTTCGTCGTTTGTGAGTGTATACACTATTCTTTTCTCATTGAAAATGTTGATTTCGTTGGTAATCTCTCTATTCTTTCATTTGATCGTTCATTAATTGAGTTCATACTTGAAATGTGTTACTTGAGCATGATTTTCATATATTATTTTGATTCGAGAATTGCGTAAACTTTGTGAAATGCTCATAGGCCCTCTTTGTTATATCACCCATATTAGCCTTGACTTCACCCTTATATGTTTACCCTCGTTAACCCTTTTGAGACTCAATATAGCCTTTCGTTTCATAACCCCAATCCCATAACCAACTCTAAATTGGAGTTTTATACCATATATACACTTTCCATACCTTTGTTTGGAATGTTACTTGGGATTGAATGTTGTTGTTATGATGTCGGTTGCAATTTAGGCATATGAGAGTTTGACAAGTAAAGAAAACAAAAGAGAAAATGAGAAAAAGAAGAAAAGAAAAAGAAAGAGAAAGAGATAGTTGTAAATGTTGTGTATAGTGTTCAATAAGCTTTGATTACTCTCCCCGGTGATATATCTAATTCCTTTTTGGAACTTGTTTTCCGATTTTGATATTGCCTGCATTATCCCCTTATCCCGAGTTTTCATTCCGAACACTTTGAATCCGTACATATATTCCTTTGTTTCGTACCTTAGACATACCTACATTGTAACCCTATTAAAGTCCTACGTGATCTTAGGTGCATGTAATTCAAAAGTCATAACAGTTGTGATAATCTATGAAAATGCATTTCGCCTCTTTTAGTGTGCGGTATCTTTCATTGAGATTACAGTTTCTCAGTTTATATATATCATTCTTCATCTGTGACATGTGTGCGGCCTAGTTTCCATTTACATTTACTCTTTAGCCCGCATGTCCCGTGTGTTACCTCCCTATTTCGAGTGAATTCGCTTGATGAGCGTAATGCCCGTGAGGATTGAATTTATGCTTGCTTTAATGTTATCCGGTTTATATAAGTTTTTTCCAAATCACACTTTGCATGTGCTCGCTCCCCTCCCACATTTTAAGGTTTCAATTCTATGAGGTACATTCTATAATGTTAATAATTTAGACTTTTGTGTGAATTCATTCACTTTGCTTATAATGCGTATGAAATCCTTTTCGCCATTGTTGGGCTTGTCGCACGTTGGTTTGGGCATATTTTGAGGAAACCATATGATGTTTGTGGGTATCATCCCTGAAAACCCTCACGAGACGACACTCGTCCACAAGGGTAACCTAGGGGTTTAACGGCTTATTGCATATGCTAAATGCAATCGTGTTCCCTACGAAAGTGGCAATTATATTTCGATGCATATATACGTTTTTTATTTCCTTCTGTGGACTAGTTTTGCTTGTTTCATCACTAGGGACTAGCAATGTTTAAGTTAGGGGGTGTGATTCATATCGAATATTGCATATTTCCGCCCATTATCTTTATGCATTCTAGCACTTTTACGGTCCTAAATGCCTATAATTATGCTCATTAACCAGACAACCTTGGATTTGGATATATACATACTTTGCATGAGTTATTTGTGCTTTTTTTAGGTATTGGAACGCTAAAAGTGTGGTTCGGTTGCATTTCAGAGAAGTTCCGTCGTCGAATAATACTTCAAGGGCAATTTGGTCTTTTTAAACTCACTATTTTTTATGGAATGAAGTTACCAACATGTAGATCATCAAATTATCTTTCCGTGGCCACTGACCGTGCGTCATTCTGACTCTGTATGTGGAAGTTATGCCCATTTCCGGAAGGTTTCGGTATTTTCTTCTACTTCAAGGGAATTTTGGTAATTTCATACTGCATAATTTGGAGGGTTTCAAAACAGAATCATGTAGAGAATTGAATTAACTTCGCGTCGGTTCCGACCACACCTCATTTCGATTCCGTATGAGGGAGTTATAGCCGTTTCCGTGCAACGTCTCAAAATTGGTTCAAAGTGGAAAAGTGGGCTGCCTGCAGCCCAAGGCAAATTCCAAAAGTGCGGTCGACCGGTCCCAAACATGAGGTCGACCGGTCCCATCAGATATGGACGAAAATTGACTTATTTTGGGTTTTTTGGCTTGGTTTTGTTGGGGGTTTATTTTGGGGTATAAATAGAGTGTTAGGGGCATTTCTTTGGACATATATTTTCATTTTAATTAGGGTTAGAAGACTTTGGGGATTTTATTTTTGGAGATCCCCTCTCCTCCATTTCTCTTTGGGTAATACCCATTAATGTAAGCTTTACTATTCATCTTCTTCCTTAAGCTTTGTTTTCCTTTATTTTTCATGCTTTGTTATTTATTTCAAGCCTAGATAAATTAGTTTAGTTTATTTATTTCTTGTTTTGTTTATTAATTAGTTATGTAATTAGATTAATCATGTGTAGTGAGTAGTTACATAGAGTTTGGGTCGTGTGTCCACCATTGATGGGCGTTGAGCTCCGAAAATTAGGTTTTGTGTAAAATTGTATTTAATTGAAACCTCGCGTATTAAAGTCGGATTATTATGCATTTAACTTTCGTTGTCATGCAACGTTAGTGTTTATAGCGGTAATCCGAATTTAAGATGCGTGTGACCATTTTCTGTTAAATGTTTAATCTCGCAACTTTGGGTTAAATTCCTTATTGTGTGATGTTTATACTTAATTGAAAATGCTTGATTAAATGTTTTCGAACCGAAATTCTAGTTATTAGTTGTTTAGCCCATGGTGGGGACACGATCCCGACTCTCGTTTTATTAATTCCAGTTTAGACTTAACTTCTTATTTTTTTTCCCTTTTCTTTATTTCCAACCTATCACCTTTTACACTTTAATTTTAGGAGTATTAAATCTTATAAATTCTAGCAACTCGTCTCTGTGGATTTTCGATACCCAGACTTGGCCGCTATACTCCCTTTTTGAGTGAAGTCATAAGTTTAGGTTTTTGTATTGAGGAGGTGAAATGAAAACAACGATTAGCGTCTTGACACGCGCTACTTTTCGCCCTTAATCAAAATGGCGCCGTTGTCGGGGACTAGTTTGTTTTAGACTTTATTTGATTTAATATTTCATAGTATTTTCTTTCTATTTGTATTATTTGCTAATATTTTGCAGGACTTCCACATTTGAGCACTTGGAAACGCTCGAATTTCCCGCGCGCACCTATTTTGTGGAATTCGCCACTTGAGCCATTTTTGGGGTAAGCATGTCTTATTCCAATTCTTTCGGTAATCCTTGTTGTAATTCTCAAAATTCTAGGCCTATGACTTTCGGTGAATACTTAGCATCCCAAAGTAAAACAAATTCAAATATGAATTTGGGCGAGTATAACGAAAGTCAAAATTTAGGTTATTGGAATTTTGATGATGATGATAATGATTTTGGGCCTTTACCTCCTTATAATAGGAATTTTGAAACGAATTGCAATAGTTTTCAAAATTCCTATAATAATGAGTTTTCCTTTAAGTCCGATGGTAATTTTCAAAGTTCCCATTTTCATGTATCCGCACCTCGACCTATGACTTTCGGTGAGGGTTTGCGTATGTATGAAAATGAGAAAATTGAAAATCTCTATCGGGAAGAAAATCATTCGTGGGAACATGAGTTGGATTTATTATTTGAGTCCGATGACAATTTTGCTTCCGAGACTTTCGAGGTCGACGAATGTTTTGAACCAAATGAGGTACTTGTACCTACTTTGGAACAAGCCATTCTAGACTTTGCCCATCTCGTAATAGATATTGAAAGTAAGGATGAAAATGACGTAATATCTATTTTCAATGAAATGATTTCTTCTTTGGCCCCCAAAGAAGAACATTTCATTGAAAATGATATTATTTCCTTTGAAATTCAAACTTCATGCGATGATGATTCATATCATGAGTTTGAATTTCTTTCATCCCCATTTTCATTCTCTATTACCCCACCGGACAAAGTACCCGATGATTCGGTTTCGAACTTTAATGTTTTAAACCCTATCGCCGATGAGGAGTACTTGCTCGAGTCGCCCTCCACGATCGCATCTTTGCCTTTGTGTGCGCCGCCTCCCATTCCAACTTCAAAATCCTTGGGAGGATTTTTGGCTTTTCTCGGTCCCCACTTGTTTTTGTCACCCGTGCAATCCAAACCCCCCATCGTCCCTCCAAAACTTCTAATTGGCGATGGTTCATTTCTTCTGCCTTACACATGCCTTCCGTTGTTAAAACGGAATTCATATTTTTCGGAAGGCATGCTTGTATGTGAGGGTACACCGGTTATCCTCCAAAGTCAAATCGTTCTTATGGTGGACCCTCAGCTATTTAGACTTCTAGTGTATAGTTAGTGTGAAGCCTAAATAGTAGGTTGTATATAGTTAGCTTTTTTATTTTATTCTTTCTTTTTATTTTTTCTTTCCTTTTTAATCTAGTTTAATGTAATTAGCTAAATTTTTATTATTTGTTTTTGCTATGCTCGGTACTAACTTGTTTTGTAGATTCTTTGGACTTGTTCTTATGGGGATCGCTCCAATTTTGGGTAATATCGCTCTTTTCCTCTCTTTGACTTGGTTCTTAATTTACATTGGGGACAATGTCAAGTTTTAAGTTAGGGGGTGTGGGATATTCTATCCATTTCTTTATTTAGTCCATGTTTTTGCTCACGTGTTAGTTACTTAGTATGCTTTTCTTAGAAAAATTCAAAAATTTCGAAAAGATTTTCTTTATTTTTTCTCCTTTTTAGGCATTTTGCCTTTGTTTCTGATGATAAATTTTAATAATTGCCCGATCTAATAGACAACCCAATGATGCATGTTCTCGATTTTAGAAGTTATTAGACTTTAGTCCCAATTATTGATATTATGAATAACTTCATGAATTAAACTTTAATCCCGTGAGCACATGCACTTTCCTTGCTTTATTGGTTTGGTTTAATATTTTTATAACTCGGTAATCTTTTGTTGCATTGTATATACTTACACCGAGTAAGCTTTGTACCTTTCGTCGTTTGTGAGTGTATACACTATTCTTTTCTCATTGAAAATGTTGATTTCGTTGGTAATCTCTCTATTCTTTCATTTGATCGTTCATTAATTGAGTTCATACTTGAAATGTGTTACTTGAGCATGATTTTCATATATTGTTTTGATTCGAGAATTGCGTAAACTTTGTGAAATGCTCATAGGCCCTCTTTGTTATATCACCCATATTAGCCTTGACTTCACCCTTATATGTTTACCCTCGTTAACCCTTTTGAGCCTAAATATAGCCTTTCGTTTCACAACCCCAATCCCATAACCAACTCTAAATTGGAGTTTTATACCATATATACACTTTCCATACCTTTGTTTGGAATGTTACTTGGGATTGAATGTTGTTGTTATGATGTCGGTTGCAATTTAGGCATATGAGAGTTTGACAAGTAAAGAAAACAAAAGAGAAAATGAGAAAAAGAAGAAAAGAAAAAGAAAGAGAAAGTGAAAGTTGTAAATGTTGTGTATAGTGTTCAATAAGCTTTGATTACTCTCCCCGGTGATATATCTAATGCCTTTTTGGAACTTGTTTTCCGATTTTGATATTGCCTGCATTATCCCCTTATCCCGAGTTTTCATTCCGAACACTTTGAATCCGTACATATATTCCTTTGTTTCGTACCTTAGCCATACCTACATTGTAACCCTATTAAAGTCCTACGTGATCTTAGGTGCATGTAATTCAAAAGTCATAACAGTTGCGATAATCTGTGAAAATGCATTTCGCCTCTTTTAGTGTGCGGTATCTTTCATTGAGATTACAGTTTCTCAGTTTATATATATCATTCTTCATCTGTGACATGTGTGCGGCCTAGTTTCCATTTACATTTACTCTTTAGCCCGCATGTCCCGTGTGTTACCTCCCTATTTCGACTGAATTCGCTTGATGAGCGTAATGCCCGTGAGGACTGAATTTATGCTTGCTTTAATGTTATCCGGTTTATATAAGTTTTTGCCAAATCACACTTTGCATGTGCTCGCTCCCCTCCCACATTTTAAGGTTTCAATTCTATGAGGTGCATTCTATAATGTTAATAATTTGGACTTTTGTGTGAATTCATTCACTTTGCTTATAATGCGTATGAAATCCTTTTCGCCATTGTTGGGCTTGTCGCACGTTGGTTTGGGCATATTTTGAGGAAACCATATGATGATTTTGGGTATCATCCCTGAAAACCCTCACGAGACGACACTCGTCCACAAGGGTAACCTAGGGGTTTAACGGCTTATTGCATATGCTAAATGCAATCGTGTTCCCTACGAAAGTGGCAATTATATTTCGATGCATATATACGTTTTTTATTTCCTTCTGTGGACTAGTTTTGCTTGTTTCATCACTAGGGACTAGCAATGTTTAAGTTAGGGGGTGTGATTCATATCGAATATTGCATATTTCCGCCCGTTATCTTTATGCATTCTAGCACTTTTACGGTCCTAAATGACTATAATTATGCTCATTAACCAGAGAACCTTGGATTTGGATATATACATACTTTGCAGGAGTTATTTGTGCTTTTTTTAGGTATTGGAACGCTAAAAGTGTGGTTCGGTTGCATTTCGGAGAAGTTCCGTCGTCGAATAATACTTCAAGGGCAATTTGGTCTTTTTAAACTCACTATTTTTTATGGAATGAAGTTACCAACATGTAGATCATCAAATTATCTTTCTGTGGCCACTGACCGTGCGTCATTCTGACTCTGTATGTGGAAGTTATGCCCATTTTCGGAAGGTTTCGGTATTTTCTTCTACTTCAAGGGAATTTTGGTAATTTCATACTGCATAATTTGGAGGGTTTCAAAACAGAATCATGTAGATAATTGAATTAGCTTCGCGTCGGTTCCGACCACACCTCATTTCGATTCCGTATGAGGGAGTTATAGCCGTTTCCGTGCAACGCCTCAAAATTGGTTCAAAGTGGAAAAGTGGGCTGCCTGCAGCCCAAGGCAAATTCCAAAAGTGCGGTCGACCGGTCCCAAACATGAGGTCGACCGGTCCGATCAGATATGGACGAAAATTGACTTATTTTGGGTTTTTTGGCTTGGTTTTGTTGGGGGTTTATTTTGGGGTATAAATAGAGTGTTAGGGGCATTTCTTTGGACATATATTTTCATTTTAATTAGGGTTAGAAGACTTTGGGGATTTTATTTTTGGAGATCCCCTCTCCTCCATTTCTCTTTGGGTAATACCCATTAATGTAAGCTTTACTATTCATCTTCTTCCTTAAGCTTTGTTTTCCTTTATTTTTCATGCTTTGTTATTTATTTCAAGCCTAGATAAATTAGTTTAGTTTATTTATTTCTTGTTTTGTTTATTAATTAGTTATGTAATTAGATTAATCATGTGTAGTGAGTAGTTACATAGAGTTTGGGTCGTGTAACCGCCATTGATGGGCGTTGAGCTCCGAAAATTAGGTTTTGTGTAAAATTGCATTTAATTGAAACCTCGCGTATTAAAGTCGGATTATTATGCATTTAACTTTTGTTGTCATGCAACGTTAGTGTTTATAGCGGTAATCCGAATTTAAGATGCGTGTGACCATTTTCTGTTAAATGTTTAATCTCGCAACTTTGGGTTAAATTCCTTATTGTGTGATGTTTATACTTAATTGAAAATTCTTGATTAAATGTTTTCGAACCGAAATTCTAATTATTAGTTGTTTAGCCCATGGTGGGGACACGATCCCGACTCTCGTTTTATTAATTCCAGTTTAGACTTAACTTCTTATTTTTTTTTCCTTTTCTTTATTTCCAACCTATCACCTTTTACACTTTAATTTTAGGAGTATTAAATCTTATAAATTCTAGCAACTCGTCTCTGTGGATTTTCGATACCCGGACTTGGCCGCTGTACTCCCTTTTTGAGTGAAGTCATAAGTTTAGGTTTTTGTATTGAGGAGGTGAAATGAAAACAACGATTAATGTCTTGACACGCGCTACTTTTCGCCCTTAATCAAAATGGCGCCGTTGTCGGGGACTAGTTTGTTTTAGACTTTATTTGATTTAATATTTCATAGTATTTTCTTTCTATTTGTATTATTTGCTAATATTTTGCAGGACTTCCACATTTGAGCACTTGGAAACGCTCGAATTTCCCGCGCGCACCTATTTTGTGGAATTCGCCACTTGAGCCATTTTTGGGGTAAGCATGTCTTATTCCAATTCTTTCGGTAATCCTTGTTGTAATTCTCAAAATTCTAGGCCTATGACTTTCGGTGAATACTTAGCATCCCAAAGTAAAACAAATTCAAATATGAATTTGGGCGAGTATAACGAAAGTCAAAATTTAGGTTATTGGAATTTTGATGATGATGATAATGATTTTGGGCCTTTACCTCCTTATAATAGGAATTTTGAAACGAATTGCAATAGTTTTCAAAATTCCTTTATAATGAGTTTTCCTTTAAGTCCGATGGTAATTTTCAAAGTTCCCATTTTCATGTATCCGCACCTCGACCTATGACTTTCGGTGAGGGTTTGCGTATGTATGAAAATGAGAAAATTGAAAATCTCTATCGGGAAGAAAATCATTCGTGGGAACATGAGTTGGATTTATTATTTGAGTCCGACGACAATTTTGCTTCCGAGACTTTCGAGGTCGACGAATGTTTTGAACCAAATGAGGTACTTGTACCTACTTTGGAACAAGCCATTCTAGACTTTGCCCATCTCGTAATAGATATTGAAAGTAAGGATGAAAATGACGTAATATCTATTTTCAATGAAATGATTTCTTCTTTGGCCCCCAAAGAAGAACATTTCATTGAAAATGATATTATTTCCTTTGAAATTCAAACTTCCTGCGATGATGATTCATATCATGAGTTTGAATTTCTTTCATCCCCATTTTCATTCTCTATTACCCCACCGGACAAAGTACCCGATGATTCGATTTCGAACTTCATTGTTTTAAACCCTATCGCCGATGAGGAGTACTTGCTCGAGTCGCCCTCCACGATCGCATCTTTGCCTTTGTGTGCGCCGCCTCCCATTCCAACTTCAAAATCCTTGGGAGGATTTTCGGCTTTTCTCGGTCCCCACTTGTTTTTGTCACCCGTGCAATCCAAACCCCCCATCGTCCCTCCAAAACTTCTAATTGGCGATGGTTCATTTCTTCTGCCTTACACATGCCTTCCGTTGTTAAAACGGAATTCATATTTTTCGGAAGGCATGCTTGTATGTGAGGGTACACCGGTTATCCTCCAAAGTCAAATCGTTCTTATGATGGACCCTCAGCTATTTAGACTTCTAGTGTATAGTTAGTGTGAAGCCTAAATAGTAGGTTGTATATAGTTAGCTTTTTATTTTATTCTTTCTTTTTATTTTTTCTTTCCTTTTTAATGTAGTTTAATGTAATTAGCTAACTTTTTATTATTTGTTTTTGCTATGCTCGGTACTAACTTGTTTTGTAGATTCTTTGGACTTGTTCTTATGGGGATCGCTCCAATTTTGGGTAATATCGCTCTTTTCCTCTCTTTGACTTGGTTCTTAATTTACATTGGGGACAATGTCAAGTTTTAAGTTAGGGGGTGTGGGATATTCTATCCATTTCTTTATTTAGTCCATGTTTTTGCTCACGTGTTAGTTACTTAGTATGCTTTTCTTAGAAAAATTCAAAAATTTCAAAAAATATTTTCTTTATTTTTTCTCCTTTTTAGGCATTTTGCCTTTGTTTCTGATGATAAATTTTAATAATTGCCCGATCTAATAGACAACCCAATGATGCATGTTCTCGATTTTAGAAGTTATTAGACTTTAGTCCCAATTATTGATATTATGAATAACTTCATGAATTAAACTTTAATCCCGTGAGCACATGCACTTTCCTTGCTTTATTGGTTTGGTTTAATATTTTTATAACTCGGTAATCTTTTGTTGCATTGTATATACTTACACCGAGTAAGCTTTGTACCTTTCGTCGTTTGTGAGTGTATACACTATTCTTTTCTCATTGAAAATGTTGATTTCGTTGGTAATCTCTCTATTCTTTCATTTGATCGTTCATTAATTGAGTTCATACTTGAAATGTGTTACTTGAGCATGATTTTCATATATTGTTTTGATTCGAGAATTGCGTAAACTTTGTGAAATGCTCAAGGCCCTCTTTGTTATATCACCCATATTAGCCTTGACTTCACCCTTATATGTTTACCCTCGTTAACCCTTTTGAGCCTAAATATAGCCTTTCGTTTCATAACCCCAATCCCATAACCAACTCTAAATTGGAGTTTTATACCATATATACACTTTCCATACCTTTGTTTGGAATGTTACTTGGGATTGAATGTTGTTGTTATGATGTCGGTTGCAATTTAGGCATATGAGAGTTTGACAAGTAAAGAAAACAAAAGAGAAAATGAGAAAAAGAAGAAAAGAAAAAGAAAGAGAAAGAGAAAGTTGTAAATGTTGTGTATAGTGTTCAATAAGCTTTGATTAATCTCCCCGGTGATATATCTAATGCCTTTTTGGAACTTGTTTTCCGATTTTGATATTGCCTGCATTATCCCCTTATCCCGAGTTTTCATTCCGAACACTTTGAATCCGTACATATATTCCTTTGTTTCGTACCTTAGCCATACCTACATTGTAACCCTATTAAAGTCCTACGTGATCTTAGGTGCATGTAATTCAAAAGTCATAACAGTTGTGATAATCTGTGAAAATGCATTTCGCCTCTTTTAGTGTGCGGTATCTTTCATTGAGATTACAGTTTCTCAGTTTATATATATCATTCTTCATCTGTGACATGTGTGCGGCCTAGTTTCCATTTACATTTACTCTTTAGCCCGCATGTCCCGTGTGTTACCTCCCTATTTCGACTGAATTCGCTTGATGAGCGTAATGCCCGTGAGGATTGAATTTATGCTTGCTTTAATGTTATCCGGTTTATATAAGTTTTTGCCAAATCACACTTTGCATGTGCTCGCTCCCCTCCCACATTTTAAGGTTTCAATTCTATGAGGTGCATTCTATAATGTTAATAATTTGGACTTTTGTGTGAATTCATTCACTTTGCTTATAATGCGTATGAAATCCTTTTCGCCATTGTTGGGCTTGTCGCACGTTGGTTTGGGCATATTTTGAGGAAACCATATGATGTTTGTGGGTATCATCCCTGAAAACCCTCACGAGACGACACTCGTCCACAAGGGTAACCTAGGGGTTTAACGGCTTATTGCATATGCTAAATGCAATCGTGTTCCCTACGAAAGTGGCAATTATATTTCGATGCATATATACGCTTTTTATTTCCTTCTGTGGACTAGTTTTGCTTGTTTCATCACTAGGGACTAGCAATGTTTAAGTTAGGGGGTGTGATTCATATTGAATATTGCATATTTCCGCCCGTTATCTTTATGCATTCTAGCACTTTTACGGTCCTAAATGCCTATAATTATGCTCATTAACCAGACAACCTTGGATTTGGATATATACATACTTTGCAGGAGTTATTTGTGCTTTTTTTAGGTATTGGAACGCTAAAAGTGTGGTTTGGTTGCATTTCGGAGAAGTTTCGTCGTCGAATAATACTTCAAGGGCAATTTGGTCTTTTTAAACTCACTATTTTTTATAGAATGAAGTTACCAACATGTAGATCATCAAATTATCTTTCCGTGGCCACTGACCGTGCGTCATTCTGACTCTGTATGTGGAAGTTATGCCCATTTCCGGAAGGTTTCGGTATTTTCTTCTACTTCAAGGGAATTTTGGTAATTTCATACTGCATAATTTGGAGGGTTTCAAAACAGAATCATGTAGAGAATTGAATTAGCTTCACGTCGGTTCCGACCACGCCTCATTTCGATTCCGTATGAAGGAGTTATTGCCGTTTCCGTGCAACGCCTCAAAATTGGTTCAAAGTGGAAAAGTGGGCTGCCTGCAGCCCAAGGCAAATTCCAAAAGTGCGGTCGACCGGTCCCAAACATGAGGTCGACCGGTCCCATCAGATATGGACGAAAATTGACTTATTTTGGGTTATTTGGCTTGGTTTTGTTGGGGGTTTATTTTGGGGTATAAATAGAGTGTTAGGGGCATTTCTTTGGACATATATTTTCATTTTAATTAGGGTTAGAAGACTTTGGGGATTTTATTTGTGGAGATCCCCTCTCCTCCATTTCTCTTTGAGTAATACCCATTAATGTAAGCTTTACTATTCATCTTCTTCCTTAAGCTTTGTTTTCCTTTATTTTTCATGCTTTGTTATTTATTTCAAGCCTAGATAAATTAGTTTAGTTTATTTATTTCTTGTTTTGTTTATTAATTAGTTATGTAATTAGATTAATCATGTGTAGTGAGTAGTTACATAGAGTTTGGGTCGTGTGTCCGCCATTGATGGGCGTTGAGTTCCGAAAATTAAGTTTTGTGTAAAATTGCATTTAATTGAAACCTCGCGTATTAAAGTCGGATTATTATGCGTTTAACTTTCTTTGTCATGCAACGTTAGTGTTTATAGCGGTAATCCGAATTTAAGATGCGTGTGATCATTTTCTGTTAAATGTTTAATCTCGCAACTTTGGGTTAAATTCCTTATTGTGTGATGTTTATACTTAATTGAAAATGCTTGATTAATTGTTTTCGAACCGAAATTCTAATTATTAGTTGTTTAGCCCATGGTGGGGACACGATCCCGACTCTCGTTTTATTAATTCCAGTTTAGACTTAACTTCTTCTTTTTTCCCTTTTCTTTATTTCCAACCTATCACCTTTTACACTTTAATTTTAGGAGTATTAAATCCTATAAATTCTAGCAACTCGTCTCTGTGGATTTTCGATACCCGGACTTGGCCGCTATACTCCCTTTTTGAGAGTAGTCATAAGTTTAGGTTTTTGTATTGAGGAGGTGAAATGAAAACAACGATTAACGTCTTGACACGCGCTACTTTTCGCCCTTAATCAAAATGGCGCCGTTGTCGGGGACTAGTTTGTTTTAGACTTTATTTGATTTAATATTTCATAGTATTTTCTTTCTATTTGTATTATTTGCTAATATTTTGCAGGACTTCCACATTTGAGCACTTGGAAACGCTCGAATTTCCCGCGCGCACCTATTTTGTGGAATTCGCCACTTGAGCCATTTTTGGGGTAAGCATGTCTTATTCCAATTCTTTCGGTAATCCTTGTTATAATTCTCAAAATTCTAGGCCTATGACTTTCGGTGAATACTTAGCATCCCAAAGTAAAACAAATTCAAATATGAATTTGGGCGAGTATAACGAAAGTCAAAATTTAGGTTATTGGAATTTTGATGATGATGATAATGATTTTGGGCCTTTACCTCCTTATAATAGGAATTTTGAAACGAATTGCAATAGTTTTCAAAATTCCTATAATAATGAGTTTTCCTTTAAGTCCGATGGTAATTTTCAAAGTTCCCATTTTCATGTATCCGCACCTCGACCTATGACTTTCGGTGAGGGTTTGCGTATGTATGAAAATGAGAAAATTGAAAATTGCTATCGGGAAGAAAATCATTAGTGGGAACATGAGTTGGATTAGCGTTTCGATTTTATCGAGATTTTCTTCAATGCCTCTTTGGGTTACTATAAAGTTGAGGAACATTCCCTCTTGTACTTCGAAGATACACTTCATCGGGATAGCTTCATTCTATATTTTTTTATATGGTCAAACGTCTGACCAAGTCTCTGATATAGTCGTCGCCTATCTTGCTCTTGGTGAGCATGTCATCAAGGTACACCTCCATGTTCTTGGCAATCTATTTTTAAACACTTTGTTTACCAACCTTTGGTACGTTACCCCAGTATTATTGAGCCCAAAGTCATGATATTATTACAATAGGTACCTCGGCTTGTAATCAGTGAAGTCTTTGCCTTATCCTTTGGCTTCATCTTTATTTGGTCATAGCTTGAGTATGCATCCATAAAACTAAGTAGATCATATCTGGCAATGATGTTTACTAATTGATTAATCCTCGGTAACAGATAGTGATCCTTTGGGCAAGCTTTGTTCAAATCAGTAAAGTCAAGGCACATTCCCACTTGTCATTATTTTTTCTAACCATAACCACATTAGAAAGACATTTTGAATACTTTATATATTCGATGAAATTTGCTTTTTGTAACTTCTCTACTTCTTCTTTTATGGTCATGTTATTTTCCTGACCGAAGGCATGCCATTTTTGCTTGATCAATTTGTCATCCTTGTCTATGTTAAGTTCATGACACAAACTTTGGATTAATCCCTAGCATATCCTCATGACTCTAAGTTAACACGTTCTTCTGTTGCCTAAGAAAATCAACCAACTCCTTCCTGATGGTAGGTTTAAGTGATGAGAAGATTTTGGATGTTTTCCCTGAGTTTTCATCATCCAATATAATAGATTCTATCGCTTCTATGACTTATCCTTTGACCAGTTTTGCCTCTTCACGTGGATCCAATGTTTCTATTTGGTAGGTCGTGGTTAATTTTTTTATTCCTCCTGTTCGGCTGAAGTATAGTAGCAGTCTCTCACTTAAACTTGGTTCCTTTTAACCATGTCAACCCCATAATGAGTGGGGAACTACAAACATTAGTGCAAGGTAAAAAGTACTTCTTGAAATTTTTCCAACCCTACTCTTTCGAAGTTAATATTATACACTGGCTTGATGTTATTGTCTAGGACAAAGATATGGATCTTCTCAGTTTGGCAGGTCAGTCAAACATCAATCACAACTCCCAGAATAATTGTTCCTAGGGGATAAACCTTCTCTACTAAGAAAATGTTGAGGGGCCTGTAGTAAGCTTTAAGTTTGCTATCTCGCAGTCCAGAACCTATAAAAAAGTTATAGAATAAGACGTCGATCGAACTACCATTATCGACCAAAACTCTAGCCACCTTTACTTCATATACCATCATTGTGACAACTAAGGGGACATCATGAAGATAAAGCACTCCTGATAGATTATCTTTGGAGAAATCAACCACCAAACGATCTTTTTTTACATTCCTTGGACGAGTATTTACATCACCGGGTAAGTCAATATGCTTAATATAAGCACATGTCCTTACTTTATTGAGGTAGGCTTTCATCTCCGTTATTGTATCTCCTTCTTCAACATTATCTCCTATAATAATGTGACATCCAAAAAGATTATATTTACCTCATTCACAATCTCTTTAGGCTTTCTGGGCAAGTTCGGGTCATCTTAGGAGTCGTAATCTCTACCTCTTTTCCTGTCATCTCCTCTTTTGCAAGGGGAATCTGACCATTTATTGGGGTCTTTATCGTCCCTTTGATATGTTCGACCGCCCTTTTCCATGAACTTTGATAGTTTTTTTCTTCGAATAAGGTTCTCTATCTGGTTTTTCTTTAGGTTTATGCACTCGTCAGTGTTGTGATCATGATATTTATTGAACTCAAAGTATTTACTTTTATCTCTTCGATTGAGAGGAGATTTCATCTTTCCAGGACATCTCAGGTCTTTACTTCGATGGATCTCTTCCATAATATGATTGTTGATAGCAAAAATTATCCTGTTACATGGACCATTCATGTACGAACACGTGTTATCTATTTGGGAATTAATCCAAGTCAGCGAGGGAGAGTCACCGACCAACCGACCAATTGAAGGAATGTCGACCAATAGGTCAAAGAAGCCCAACCAACACCAGGAAGACCGACCAACAATGACAGTAAATCGCCAATAGTTGTATACATTATTAACATTATACAGTGTAAATGCCTATGTTATAAAGGCATTCCATCTTTTAGTATTCCAACTCTTGTACATCCTCAAGGGATACAAATACATTGTAAACCCTACACCCAAGGGACATGAACAATGAGACAAGAGGAAATTGAACAAGCCCAAAGCAATACATAACAGTGGACGTAGGCATTTCTTTTAGCCGAACCACTTTAAAAATTCTTTGTCTCTTTTACTCATTTTTATCCGTGATCAATTAATTAGGTCAGTCTATTTTTTGCATCAACAGATTGGCATTGTCTGTGGGAACGCATTTTCAATCGTTCTCATTCATTCAAACACCAAAATGGTTGATATTTATGAATCAAGTCTTAGGTAATATGGCATTCCGTCTGTCCCATCAGCCCCACCAATAGCGAATGAATTAACTTGAATTCTAGCCAGTCTTGCAAGAGGTTATACAGGACGCTATCAGGCAACTCGCGCAAACTCTTCAAGCAGGAGCACCTGCTCTGTCTACCTATGGAAATATTCCACCACCACTACCAAGAGGTGGTAGGCTATGTCAGTCAAGAACTGTAGGGGATACATCCTATCGTCCAGTGTCAAATTCACTATTCAGGGCATTAAAATCTTTTAATACACAGTCCTACTCTCTCAAAGGTCTAAGTGCCTTAGAAAGGATAATTCGTGCTTCTCCCTTCGATCGTTTGGGACCCGGGGAGAACATAAATGTTCCTAAGGCAATGTCAAGAAACACTCGATGACCATTTGATCGAAGGGAAGGATCTGCGCAATCCAGATCAGACGCTCGACGTACTACTTGGGCCGAGCAATAATCCTAAAAAGAGAGTTCAGCTAACAACAGAACAACATCGCATAGGTCTGATGCTGGTAACAACGCTTAGAAAGGATTTATCCAAATATTGGAGGACAGTCTGGGAGAGATGGCCAAGGCCAAAAACCCATTACAAAAAATCTTTGTAAAAGGATATCCCTTCGTACAGGCAATTGTGGATTTCTCCACTCCAGCAAAGTTCAAAGCTCTAACGATCACATGCAAAAACGTTGGGCAAACTGACCCAGTCCTCCATATAGAACAATACTAAGCAGCCACTGATATTAATGCAGTTCCCAAAGAAATGAGGAGCAGAGCATTCTCTGGAATAATTACTCGATATGCCCAAATCTAGTATAATAGCCTTCCTCGGGGACAGATTTCCAGCTTCACCCAGTTAGCGGAGCTATTCATTAGCAATATTTATTTTGGGTCCAAGCCAGTAATAAGGGTGGCACATTTGCTTAGTGTATGACAAAAGGAGGGAGAGAGCACCAGGGACTACATCACTCGTTTCAATAATGAGAAGATGAAGGTTGTGGATTATGAAGAGAAAACTGCTATAACAACCCTTATGAGTAGTTTTCTCCTCGAGAAGCTCTATTATACACTTGCTAAGGATCGCCCAAAGACCATGGCAGAATTGATGGCCAAAGCAGCCAAAATCATGAATGTCGAGGAAGCAATGGCAGCCAAGAGGAGATCGAGAGTAAAAGTTAAAGGCAAAAATGATAAGAACGATTATAAAAATTCTAAGGAGCACAAGGAGTCAAAACAGAAAGGAATTACAGAAAAGCTCAAGAAGTGTCACAACTACTAACCAACCATAAATTCTTCTTAATTTAGCCCCTTAAGTTAGTGATTTTGATATCTTGAACAACGTAATTGAATCATTTTTATCCCATATCATTGCCATTAACTATTTCTAATGAGTACCCCGAGTTTCGTGTATTTTTTATTGATTTTACAGGTAATTAGTGCAAGAAAAGAAAGAAAGAAAGAAAGAAACCGGAAGAAAGGAAGAAAAAAAGGAAGACAAGTCAAAGGGAAAAAGCGTAAATTTACCCCAGAGTTCAGAATTGAAGCCTAAAGGAAAGTTAAAGATCCTTATTTCACAAGAGCATCGAAAGAAATGACAATCAAATCGGAGCTTGAGATAAAAAGTTATGACCAGTCAAAGATGGAAAGAAAAAGTCAAAATTAATGAAAATCGGACCGATCCGGTTTATCTCGGACTGATTCGAAATGTCACCATTCCAGTAGACCCGGGATTGATGCCGAACCGATGACAACAGAACCGATTCGATAGCATTCGGATCAGTCCGATTGAAATAAAAAAGAACCGATCCGGTTACTGCAAAACGAACCGATCCGATAGGATTTGGACCGGTCCGGCTATTTGAATTTTTGGCATTAATTATGGAGATAAAGAGGTACAAATCTTGGAATATCTTGCGCATCCCATCAATATTAGCTGTCAATTCGTGCTAGTTGGTGTTATAAAAGGCCAAGCCCTACATCCTTTCAAGGGGGAGTCGAATTTTAGAGAGAAAATTAGAGTTTAGAGAGCCTTTTTAGTTTTTCTTTAGAAGACAATTTCATACTCTTAGAAAAACCCTAGTTTGTAAGTTTGAGGAACAAGGAGTATTCTGGATTCAATTTCATATTTTTTCCCTAGTGCTGATTACAAGTATCAAATTCCATTCTCTTAGTTAGTTTCAATTTTATTTTCAATTTAATTATCACTTGTTTTGTAATTTTTATTTTCACAATGTTTCTTAGATTCATAATTACATGCATTGTTATGAATTTGTTTTCTCATAAAACAATGTCTAGCTAAATTTTCAAGGGTTGGTGTATATGAACTCATTCCGAGGTAAATTACCCATGTAGAAAATAGAGGGTAAATCAAATATTGACCAAATCGTGTATGAAAATTATATGAACATAGTCGATCTTTTAATCTTTCTTACCCTAGGTACTTGGGATGTTTAAGAACACTATGCAAGTGTAATTGTCCATTCACCGTTTTGTATTTACCTTTGATTTCAAATGATGCGGGCTAGTTCCCTCATATATATAATGCTTAGGATCTATAAAGATTGGATTTAGTCAAAGTTTCAATTTACAATTCTAATATTCTATACGGTAATTTACTAAGGTTTGAGGGATTGTACTCCACCCTATTTTCTTTCATATTCATATCTAATTTCTTACAATTCTTAGTATTTTTGTGCATGTAGTTTATTTTTTTATCACCAAATGGAGATTTCAACCATTAATCATCTTTTCTTTTCTTTTGAGAAACCATTTGAATGATAAATAACTTTTCCTACATAATTCCCAATTTCCAATTTCTGATCCTTGTAGAGACGATCCTGACTTGTTAGATTATTACTAATGCGATAGGCTTGCACTTGAGCCTAGAGAGAACGCACTTCTGAGACAAATTCTAAGTCACGTCAAGTTTTTGGCGCCGTTGCCGGGGATCATAAGTTGGTAATTTTTAGGAAAGTGAATTTAATCCTAAAGTGTCTTCTAAAAAAAATAATACAAATACTTCCTTTCATCTCATCTCTTGTACGATTACATGCAAAATCCATTTCTCACCCAAGTCCACGACAATCCTATTGCTGAAGCTAACTCTGAAAATTCTCATACCACCGACTCTCCACACTTTTGGGTTCCACCTCCTTCACCAAATAATTCAATCACCAGTCGCACTTTGAGTCAAACACTGACTGAGAGTTATGAATCATTTGGTAGAAATATGTATGTGCACGGAAGTGTTAATGTTGGTGCTGGAGAGGAAGAGTTACCATATCTTCCCATGAAAGATCTTTTATTTTCGGAGTGAACTGTTACCCCTGGTTGATTTTACTCCAATATAATGTCGGTCAGTTCCACTTTCGAAATGGGATGATTCAAATTCTTCCTACATTTCATGGGATGGATTCTGAAAAACCATATCTCCATATTAGAGAGTTCGAAGAATCATGTGAGACGTTTGGTGAACAAACATGCCCACAAGATGTTATCCGGTTAAAGCTTTTCCCTTTTTCCTTAAAGAATAAAGCTAAGACTTGGCTATGGACCCTACCCCGAATTTTGTTTTATCCTGGAGAGATATGCAAACTAAGTTCCTATCGAAGTTCTTTCGACAGCACAAAACCAACTCTATCAAAGCTCAAATACAAGCTTTTCGATAAAATGAGAATGAGGATTTCGACAAGTGTTGGGAAAGATTTTAGGAGTTAGTTAGTGCTTGCCAACATCATGGATTCGAAAAACATCATCTTATTTGATTTTTTCTTCAAGGGCTTACTTTAGCATCTAAACAACTTGTTCAGATAATGTGCGAAAGACCATTCTGGGAGCTAGACTCGAGCGATGCTGAGGCTCATCTGAAATACGTAGCGGAGACTACGCAAGCATGGGATATTTCTGACCCCAATAGTCAAAATAAAAATCGACAAGTGTCCAACTCGTCTGCTGTGTCCGGTATTTATCACTTGGACAAGGACACTTTGTTAGATCGTAAATTTGACCAATTGGAAAAGAATTTCAGAGACATGCTTGAAGTTTGATTAAGAGAAGTCAATGGGCCTGTGCAAGCAAGAAAGGAGAAAATGTGTGCCATTTGTGCTGCTGGTCATTCTACGAAAGGATGTCCTACCATCCCTGCATACAAGGCAATGTACACTGAGCAAGTAGAATCAATAGGAGGGTTTCGAGGTAATTTTAATGTATCGCAAGGGAATGCATACAATCAATCTTGAAGGAATCATCCTGGTTTCAACTATGGACAACCACAAGGTGGGATGGCTCCTAATCCACATGTTGTTTTCCCACCACCCCCTTCCCAATTTCAGCAAATGCCTCCTCCGATGTAAACCCCTATGCAAGTCCCATCTCCTGGTCCTTATGTCACTCCACCTAGGCGATCTTTTGAGGATAATCTGAATCAATTCACCCAATCTCAAAAGGAGAGCAATGCTAAGTATGATCGAATGTTCACAGAAATCCATACTAGCATCTCTAGGTTGCAATCTGCATTGAATACTCAGGAGAAGGGTAAATTCTCAGCTCAAGGACAAAGACCTCCTCCTCAAGGACAAACCACGATTAGCTCTACATCATCGGATTTGCCAGAACAATGTCAAGCTGTCACTACTCTACGTAGTGGTCGCGTAATTGATCTAGCGTCACCACCTCCCAAGGAATCTAAAGCTAAAGAAGCTTTAAAATCTGAGGAGACGCCATTGCACATGGAAGATAAGGATGAAGGAGTTGAATCTGGAGTTGAATTAAAACCACCCACTGCTACTCCATTTCCTCAACGCTTGGCACCACCTAAAAAGGGAGCTTCGTGTACTGAAGTGTTAGATGTCCTGAAGCAAGTGAAGTTGAACTTGCCGTTTCTGGATGCTATCCAACAAATTCCAGCATATGCCAAGGTCATCAAAGATCTTTTGACTATCAAATGACGGCTTAAGGTGAAGAAGAATGTCTTTTTGGCACAAAATGTAAGCTCGGTCCTTCTTAATGATCTTCCACCAAAATTCAAGGATCCTGGTGCACCTACAATTTCGTGTGTTATAGGAGACAGTAGAGTTGAAAAAGCTTTGCTTGACTTAGGTGCGAGTATGAACATCCTTCCATACTCTATCTATAAGCAGCTTGATTTAGGTGATCTTAAACCAACCCGAATCACTCTACAGTTAGCAGATCGAACAGTAAAAGTGCCTCGTGGGGTTGTAGACGACGTGATAGTTCAAGTGGACACATTCTAATTCTCTGTTGATTTTATCATTTAGGACACGGAGCCTTCTCCCCATTCGAGTAATCATGTTCCCATAATTTTGGGCCGTCCATTTTTAGCTACTGCTAATGCTTTTATCAATACACGTAATGGCCAAATGCAACTCACTTTTGGAAACATGACTCTCGAGACCAACATTTTCAATGTTGCTAACCAAATGGGTGATGAGGATGAAATTCATGAGGTTGATCTTATTGAAGAGGTGGTGGATGAGCACATCGAGAAGATCATAGGTGGAGATGCACTGGAAGTTTGTTTAGTTCAAGGTGTTGAGAATAAAAGTTCTTATACTGAGTTTGAGCGTGAAGTGGAAGAGTTGGATGCTTGGTTGCAAGAAGAAGTGAGTTTTGAGAAGTTGAGAGATGTTGACTGGATTTCTAGATTTGAGGAATTACCCCCGAGGGAGTCGCTAATGATCCCCTATGAAGATAGATTTCCTAGTCTCGAGTTAAAGAAACTACCCTCTCATATGAAATATTCTTTTCTGGGAGAAGATGATACATTTCCTGTTGTTGTTTCTTCCAGTTTGAAAAGAGCAAGAGGGCATGTTGTTAAATGTGTTGAGGAAGCATAGGAGTGCGTTTGGTTGGACTATAGAAGATTTGAAAGGTATAAGTCCTTTGATTTGTAACCATAAAATCCACCTTAAAGAGGAGGTAAAGCCCTCGAGAGAGATGCAAAGGAAACTAAACCCAACCATGAAAGATGTAGTTTGAGCGAAAATCATCAAATTATTAGATGCTGGGATTATCTATCCCATTTCTGATAGTAAATGGGTGAGCCCAATTCAGGTCGTACCAAAGAAGTAGGGTATGATCGTGGTTGAAAACACTAAGGGAGAATTAATAGCTCAATGCACCACCATCGGGTGGTGTGTTTGCATTGATTATCGAAAGCTCAATGCCGGAACAAGAAAAGACCATTTTCCCTTACCGTTTATCAACCAGGTGATTAAACGAGTAGCGGGCCATCCTTACTATTGTTTCCTAGATGGGTATTCTGGCTATAATCAGATTGAAGTGGATGTACTTGATCAAGAAAAGACGACTTTTACATGTCTATTTTGTACGTTTGCCTACAAACGTATGCCTTTTGGGTTATGTAATGCACCAGCAACTTTTCAAAGGTGCATGTTGAGTCTCTTTAGCGATATGATAGAAAAAGGACTCGAAGTGTTCATGGACGATTTCAGCATTTTCGGTCCATCTTTCGAATAATGTTTAGCTAATCTTTAAAGATTTTTATTTCGGTGTGTGGAAAAAGACTTAGTCCTTAATTGGGAAAAATGCCATTTTACGGTCACCGAGGGCGTAGTTCTGGGCAACATAGTCTCATCTAGGGGAATTGAGGTTGATCGAGAAAAAATAGAAGTAATAGCTGAGTTACCCCCGCTAAAATCGCTTAAAGGTGTGAGGTCCTTTCTAGGCCATGCTGGATTTTACAGGAGATTTATCAAAGACTTTAGCGCCATTGCTAGACCCTTGAGTAATCTTCTCATGAAGGACACTCCGTTTGAATGGAATAACGCATGCCAAGAAGCTTTTGATAGACTCAAAAGCATGCTAATTTTTGCTCCTATCATGCAAGCTCCTGATTGGTCCCTCCCATTTGAGATTATGTGCGATGCAAGTGATTACACGATTAGGGATGTTCTCGGACAAAGAAAAGATAAGAAAGATCATGTTATTTACTATGCTAGTAGGACATTGTCTGGCTCCCAGCTTAATTACTCCACCACGGAGAAAGAATTACTAGCAGTCATTTTTGCTCTCGACAAATTCCGCTCTTACGTTGTTGGGTCTCCCATCATTTGCTTCACTGATCACTCGGCCCTCAAATATCTTCTGACCAAGAAAGATGCCAAACCGCACCTAATCAGGTGGATCCTACTCCTACAAGAGTTTAATCTCTTTATTCAAGATAAGAAAGGAGTATAAAACATCGTTGCTGACCATCTGTCACGACTATCATCCGACGTACCTATTGAACCCATCCCCATAGACGAGTATTTCCTGGATGAAAATATCTTTGCTACTTCTTCTCTTCCTTGGTTTGCGGATATAGTAAATTACCTTGTCACTAGAGTTGTTCCCTCTATTTGGACTCCACAAGAGAGAAGGAAGTTCATTACTTGGTCACGCATGTTCTTTTATAATGATCCATATTTGTTTAAGTATTGTGCTAATCAAATCATCCGAAGATGTGTACCTGATGAAGAAATTCAAGGGGTAATCCGATTTTGTCATACGGAAGCATGTGGAGGTCATTTTTCCAAAAATAAAACTTCTACAAAAATCCTACAAAGCGGCCTCTTTTGGCCCACAATATTTCGGGATGTGAATAATTTTTGCAAATCATGTGATAGATGCCAAAGAATGGGAGTTATTACTAGCCGTGACATGATGCCATTGACCCCCATACTTGTCTTAGAGTTGTTTGATTACTGGGGTATTGACTTCTTGGGGACTTTTCCACCCTCTTATGGTTTTCTATACATCCTCGTCGCAGTAGACTACGTCTCAAAATGGGTAGAGGCCATAGCTACAAGGACTAATGACAATAAGGTGGTGATAAAATTCATTCAAGAACACATACTTGCTCGATTCGGAGTTCCTAAGGCTATCATCAGTGATAATTGCACTCATTTTTGCAATAGGCCGATGGAAAAGCTAATGCAAAAGTATGGAGTCGTCCATAAGGTTGGAACGACTTATCACCCTCAATCGAATGGCCAGGCCGAGCTAGCCAATCGATAAATCAAGAATATTTTGGAAAAGACAGTCGAACCTAACAGGAAAGATTGGTCTCTCAAATTGAATGATGTGCTCTGGGCTTATCGAACTGCATATAAGAATCCCCTTGGGATGTCTCATTTCTCTTTGTATATGGCAAACCTTGTCATCTTCCGTTGAAATTGAACACAAAGCGTATTGGGTTATCAAAAGGGTGAACTTTAATATGGAAAAATTCGGTGAAACACATAAACTTTAGTTGAATGAGTTAGAAGAAATACGCAACGATGCGTATGAAAGTGCTAAAATCTCAAAAGAACGAATTAAACGAGCTCATGACAAAATCATCCGACGTAAGGAGTTTCATTCGGGACAAAAAGTACTTCTCTATAACTCGAGGTTGCACTTGTTTCCAGGAAAATTGCGGTCATGATGGTCAGGTCCATTCATTGTGAAGGAAGTATTCCCCCATGGAGTTGTTGAACTAGAGGATCAAAAAGAGGGAAACACATTCAAGGTTAACGGACAACATCTCAAGCCGTATTTGGAAGCGGTTGTAATGGAAGCCGACACGATCTGGTTGTCGGACCCCATTTACGGGGATTGACTGAGCATGAAAGGTGAGGTCATCTCACCCTCGACGTGTATGGGGTGAATGTTGTATATAGTAGTCATAGGATGTTAGGCTAGTTAGGAAGTCATAGTTGTGCGTCACTACCAGAGATGGTAATCAAACACATGTCTCGAGAGCATTTTGAGTTTCGATGAGAGTTTGAGAGTGTTGAGGTCCAATTGCATTGGAGTGAGTGTTGGGTTAGAGAAATCAAGCTGAAAGTGGCCACTGAAGTAAATAAGGAAAAGCTTGCAATTTTTCCAAACTGGATCGGTCCGGCCCTAAAAAAAAAGGAACCAATCCGGTATCAGAAAGAATTAAATAAAAAAAGAAATTGGACCGTTCCGGTCTGAATCCGGATCGATCCGGTCGTCTGTAGGCTACTTTTTCCGAGGATAAAACCTCTTCAATCCACACCTCATTTACTTCTCCAATCCCTTCCTCTCCCAAAAAAATCGTCCAACCCCCCTTCCTTATCCTTTCCCTCCATTATTTCCCACCAATTCTTCCCCCTAACCCCCATCCAACCTATAAATATCACCCTAATCTCTCCACTTTCTTTCACACCTCCATCTCGATTTTCTTCTCTCACTTTCTGTCCGGTTCTTCAGTTTCCATGGCTGCTCCCCAGAAATATAATTCCACTGAAGTTCTGCACGATGGCAATGGTGAATATCGTTTACACCGAGAGGGAAATTGGTGCCACCATTTTTTCGGTCCTAGGAAAAAAATACACATTGAGCGGTAAGTTCTTTGGGATCAGCTTCCTAATTCTGTCACTAGCATGTTCATGTCCCGAGGCTGGTGCAGATTTTTCAATGAACCATACGAGGCCGTATGAGAGAATGAAGTGCGTCAGTTCTACGGTTCGCTCGTCTGTACAGCAGATTTCGAATCTCAAGCCTTTGTCAACTCGACACTGATCCCGTTCTCTCTTGAATTGTTGGCCCAGAAACTCGAGTCTAAAGGTGTGGTCACTCCAGCCCAATTTTCCTATCCCAGTCATGATCCAGTTGTTTCCAAAGATGTTTGCATGTCTCGAATCGCTCCGGGTTCGATTTGGACTACTGAGACTTTTCCTGTTGGTCAGTTACCCGACAAGGCACGTATCACTTTTCACATCGTTTGTGCCAACCTTTTGCAAACTTCAAATGATTCGGCTATGCGCCCGCGTCAAGTTACTATGGTGTATCATTTGTTTGACCATGCCACTGTTATCAATTTGGCCCGCACGTTTTACAATGATATCATTTGTGCGGCGCTGGACAAAAAGGGTAGGGCCCCTCTTCCTTATGGTTGTCTCATTACCTCCTTTCTTAAGGATGTTGGTATTGTTCCCCCGCAAGATCTTATTAACTTACCCAAGCCACTTGGGCAAGAATCCCCCACCCGCAGTGACAAACAAATCCAATTGATCCGTGCGCGTCGAGGTGACAGTGATACCTCGGGTGATGAGGTTGTTATTGAGGAAGAATCTGTTCCTGACGAAGATGTAGAGATGGAAGAATGTGAGGAGGACGAATATGATGAAACTGCTGATCCTGATTATGTTCTAGTCGGTACGGGTCTCACCGAGCGCGTCGCTTCTCTTGAGACACGTTTTGACGGGTTTATGTCCTCATACCAAGGGGACACGATTATGATATTGCGAATGCAGGCTGATATTTATCAACTCCAGTTGGGTCCCGAGGCCCCACTTACTTCTTATTTTTATGATCCTTATGACCCTAATGCCCCCGGTAGCTCCCACCACCCACCAGCCCCGTAGGCAGCCTCGTTTCTCTGGCTCTGTTATGTTATGTTAAGGTGTCATGTCTTTTCTATCTTTTGTTTCCACAGCTATGTTGTACTACACAGTTTTATTATAGTACTTTGCTTGTTTTATTTATCGCACTCCTTATTTCGTCTTATTTAGCTTTATCGTCCTTTTGATTGTGGGCAATGCAAAAGACTAAGTTAGGGGGGATGATAAGTGCGTATTCATAAAACTTCGCATATATATAAAAAAAAATGATTTTTTTTAAAAAAAAGCCAAAAAATATTTTTGTTCAAAATAAATAAAAATTAGAATTTAAATTTTTCAAAAATATCACCTTTATTTTTAAAGTCTCAAATTGTTAACAATCAAAATGCACTAAGCCAAAATTGAACGAAGATGGAAATTGAAAGAAAAATTGATGACTTAACGAATAAGTGTGGAGATTAATCAAACCCGGTGAGATTTCGAGCCTTTCCATTTTTTATGAGTTTTTAAATCAATCAGAGTTTATGATTAACTCAGAGTTCTTTTCAGCGTTTTAATAAGTCGTTGATGATCTCAATCCTTTGTTTTGATCGGTTATGGAAAATGTGTGAAATGTTGTCTCGAAATTCGTGTTAAATATATCTCTAAAATTAATTAATCTCGAGATGCATATGGTAATGTGATGAGCAATTTGGACAATGAAGTAGGCCTTCTTTTTTTAACCCAAAAAAATATTAGCCATAATAAAGTTGTGAAAAAAAAATTATCCCTTTGCAACCCACTTTGAGCCTAATAAAATATTTCCCTTTTGTATGATAACCCGAAAAACCCAAATAGCCCAGAATTGTGAAAATTGCAAATTCATCAAGTAAGTCCAAAGTGTGTAATAAAAAAAGGGCAAGAAAACAAAAAAGAATGAAAAGAATGAAAATAGAAAAAGAAAGAGAAAAATGAGCAAATGCCCGAAAAGGCACTAATGGACATCATAAGGACATTTTTCAATTTCGAACATTCCGACCATTCCCATTTTTACCCTTTACACTTTTTAACCCGAAATGTCCTAACTGAGTCCGAATGGCAAAATTAATTATTGCATGGAGAGCCAAGACATGAAAAGATAATAAAAGAGATTACATGGCGTGAAAAAGAGATGATGTTTCCCGTTTTCCAATGACCGTATTCCGATGATGAGATCTTTTCACCATATATTTCCTTCTTTTCAATTTTGTATGCGTGAATTTGTGTCCATTATATTTACTCTTTATATCATGCATACTTAGAGAAAATAGCCACAATCCGAGTGATTCGTTTGCGAGTGCATTCGTAAGAAATTGAAATCAAAACAAATTTTCGGAAAGTAACGTAATGCTCAATCGGTGAAAATTTGAGGTTTAATTTCTGGCTTTGCACACACACACTATGGTTTGAGACATTTGAATATGAATTTATGGTGATTATTTTTCGAAAAGTTTAAATTGTATAATTTTTAAGTATTTTGATATTTATTTGAGTCAATAAAGAATTTTGTGGGTGTATTCACTACAAACCCTCACGAGACAAAAACTCGAGCTACTAGGGTAACCTAGGGGTTTAACGGGTTGTTGCATACGCTCAATGCAATCTTATGCCTGTGAAAGTGGAATTTCATTTACATTGCCCGGGACGTGCAAAGTTCTAAGTTAGGGGGATTTGACCAAGCATAAATTCTTCTAAATTTAGCCCCTTAAGTTAGTTATTTTGATATTTCGAACAATGTAATTGAATCCTTTTTATCCCATATCATTGCCATTGACTATTTCTAACGAGTACCCCGAGTTTCGTATATTTCTTATTGATTTTACAGGTATATAGTGCAAGAAAATAAAGAAAGAAATCGGAAGAAATGAAGAAAAGAAAGGAAGATAAGTCAAAGGGCAAAAGCGTAAATTTACACCCGGAGTTCGGAATTGAAGCCTAAAGGAAAGTTAAACATCCTTATTTAACAAGAGCATCCGAAGAAACAAAAATCAAATCAGATCTCGAGATCAAAAGTTATGACCAGTCAAAGATGGAAAGAAAAAGTCAAAATTGATGAAAATCGAACCGTTCGGGTTTATCTCGAACCGATCTGAAATGTCACCATTCTAGTAGACCCCGGATTGATGCCGAACCGATGACAATAGAACTGACCCGATAGCATCCGGACCGGTTCGGTAGAAATAAAAAAGAACCGATCCGGTTACTGCAAAACGAATCGATCCGATGGGCTCCGGACCGGTCCGGCTGTTCGAATTTCTGGCATTAATTATGGAGCTAAAGAGGTGTAAATCTTGGAATATCTTGCACAGCCCATCAATATTATCTGTCAATTCGTGTTATTTGGTGTTATAAAAGGCCAAGCCCTACATCCTTTCAAGGGGAATCGAATTTTAGAGAGAAAATCAGAGTTTAGAGAGCCTTTTTAGTTTTTCTTTAGAAGACAATTTCATACTCTTAGAAATACCCTAGTTTGTAAGTTTGAGGAACAAGGAGTATTCTGGATTCAATTTCATATCTTTTCCCTAGTGCTGATTACAAGTATCAAATTCCATTCTCTTAGTTAGTCTCAATTCTATTTTCAATTCAATTATCACTTGTTTTGTAATTTTTGTTTTCACAATGTTTCTTTGATTCATAATTACATGCATTTTTATGATTTTTTTTCCTCATAAAACCATGTCTAGCTAAAATTTCAAGGGTTGGGGTACATGAACTCATTCCAAGGTAAATTACCCATGTAGTAAATAGAGGGTAAATTAAATATTGACCAAATCGTGTATGGAAATTATACGAACATAGTCGATCTTTTAATCTCTCTGACCCTAGGTACTTGGGATGTTTAAGAACACTATGCAAGTGTAATTGTCCATTCACCGCTTTGTATTTACCTTTGATTTCATATGATGCGGGCTAGTTCCCTCATATATGTAATGCTTAGGATCTATAAAGATTGGATTTAGTCAAAGTTTCAATTTACAATTCTAATATTCTATACGGTAATTTACTAAGGTTTGAGGGATTGTACTACCCTATTTTCTTTCATATTCATATCTAATTTCTTAAAATTCTTAGTATTTCTGGGCACGTAGTTTATTTTTTCATCACCAATTAGAGATTTCAACCATTAATCATCTTTTCTTTTCTTTTGAGAAACCATTTGAAGGATAAATAACTTTTCCTACATAATTGCCAATTTCTGATCCTTGTGGAGACGATCCCGACTTATCGAATTATTACTAAAGTGACAGGCTTCCACTTGAGCCTAGAGAGAACGCACTTCTGAGAAAAATTCTAAGTTGCGTCAGCTACACTCCACTAACCATAGACATTCATCATATCTTGGAGGAAATCAAACACATCAAAGATGTGTGTTGCCTTGATAAATTGAGGAGTTACCCTACCAAGAGGGACAAAACTAAGTACTGTGAGTTGCATAGAGACCATGGTCACACGACAAATCATTGCATTACCCTTCAAAATGTCATTAAAACTCTCATCTAAAGAGGAAAATTGAATCAGTTTGTTGATCGGAAGAATAATGAAGGAGCTCGTCACATATCAAAATCTCCTTGCAAACCTAGAGAGGAGAAGAAGAGAGCTCATGAACATGACCAGGATGATGATCCCGATCTACCCAAAAATCCCCGTCAATCGAAACGCGAGGTATTCACACTTAATTTTAGTTCTTTAGATTGACAAATGATTACAGGTGGAGATGCAGGAGGAGGATATCATACCGCTGAGCGAAAATCTTACCTATATGAGGCTCAAGATTATTCGTACATACAAAAGATTAATCTTGCTAAGGAAAACGTACCAAGGAAGGTTAATAAAGACAAGATAGTAATAGGATTTTATAAAAATGATCTATCAGGAGTACTGTACCCCCATAACGATCCTATGGTAATTAAAATCAGAAATGAGGATATAATTGTCTCTAGAGTGTTAGTAGATAATGGCAGCTTAGAAGATATCATGTTATATCCTTATTTTCAGCAGCTTGAACTTTAAGCTTAGCCAGTTAGAGCTCTATCATTTACCACTAATAGGTTTTGCAGGTGAGAAAGTCTTACCTTTGGGAACCATTAAGATGGAAGTAATGATTGGTATATGGCCAGCCAACCAAATAAAGAAAATCCATTTCTTTATAATGGATAAAAATGTCCATTCAGCTTACAATATAATTATGGGAAGAGTTGGGCTAAAGAAGTTTGAGGCAATGCCCTCTACTGTTCCTAAATACTTGAAATTACCAATCAACTTTGGTGTAGGAGTTGTGAAGGGTGATCAAAAAGTAGCTCGAGAATGCTACTACTCCTCTACCGAGCAGGAAGATCTGGAAGAAAACCACCACTTACCAAGTGGATACCTCTGAACCTGATGAAGAATCTGAGGTTGAAACTTTAGATCCAAGGGAGGAAACAGAGTTGGTAAAGGGCCAGATTGTAGAGGCAACAAAAATCATTGTGTTAGATGACAATAAACCAGAGCGCACTACTCAAGTTGGAACAACGCTGGATCCTATTTTTAAACAGGAACTAGTGAGCTTCCTTAGACAGAGAAAACATGTGTTCGCTTGGAGTCACGAAGATATCCTGGGAATTTATCCTAGATTCATTTTCCATGAGCTCAATGTTAATAAAGAATTCAAGACAGTAAAGCAAAGGCGAAGAGTATTCAGTCCGGAGAAGTACCAAGCCATATAGGAGGAAGTTGAAAAGCTTCAGAAAGCAGCCTTCATTAATGAGGTGACATATCCAGATTGGTTGGATAATGTAGTTATGGTCAAGAAAAAAAATAACAAGTGGAGGATATGCGTAAACTTCATGGATCTTAATAAAGTAAGCCCAAAGGATCACTTTCCTTTTCCCAAATAGATCAGCTTGTGGACGCTACGTCAGGATATGAGTTACTCAGCATTATGGGTGCTTATTCTGATAAAAATAAAGCCTGAAGATAGGGAGAACACTTCTTTCATTACTCCCCGAGAAACTTATTGTTATAATGTTATGCCTTTTATTTTGAAAAATACAGGTGCTACATATCAAAGGCTGGTGAGCAAGGTCTTTGGGGGAGAAAATAGGCAAGAATATGGAAGTTGGATGATATGCTTACAAAGAGCAAAAAAGGGTCTGACCATACTGCCGACCTCAGCCAAACTTTTGATCAACTTGAGAAGCATCGAATGAGATTAAACCCGACCAAATGCGTCTTTGGAGTATAGGAAGGAATGTTCCTCGAGTATATAATAAATCAAAGGGGAATTGAAGCAAACCCATACAAGATTAAGTCATTACTTGAGATGGAGTCCCCGACTTCCAAGAGGATATGCCAAGGCTGACCTGAATGGATTTGTGTCCCGAGCTACAGACAGGCGCCTTCCATTTTTTAAAGTATTCAGAAAGAGTTTTGAATGGAACGAAGAATGTTAGAAAGGTTTTCTAGAGCTAAATAAGTATTTGGGGTCACCTCCACTGCTTTCCCGACCAATTATAGGGGGAAATTGTACTTGTACTTAGCTATTTCTGAATCATCCGTGAGCTTTACTTTGATCAGAGAGGAGAATGGACTTCAAAATCCATTTTAGTACACCAGTAAAGTTTTTCGAGGAGCAGGAATTGGGTACCCACATTTAGAAAAATTGGCACTGGCATTGATTGAAGCATCTAGACGCATGAATCCCTATTTTTAAGCCCATACGATAATAGTATACACTGAAACGCCACTAAGGCAGGCTTTACACAAGCTAGAGAAGTCTGGCAAATTAATGTATTGGGAAGTGGAATTGGGGGAGTATGATAATATCTATGAACCAATAACTTCTCTAAAAGGACAAGAAGTTTTAGATTTCATAGCTGAATTCACTTATCCTGAGGTTCCCGAGTAATAGAATCAGCAGGTCGAGCAAGGATCTAGAGAAAATAAAGTGAAAGAGGTTGTTGAGAGCCAAGCTCGATAGGAACTTTTACCGGAAGAGGTCGTTGCTGACCTAGCAGGTTCCTCTTCCCCAACACTAGAGATGTCAAAGAAGTGTGAGGAAGCAAGGAGAAAAATATTCCACTACGATATTTTGACAGACTAAGTGTTTGACGACGATCTCCCAATATAGAACTTGTATGTTGATGGGTCATCTTGTGCAACAGGCAGTGGAGCAGGTATAGTACTTAACACTCCTGATAATATTGATATTGAATATTCCTTGCAATTTTAATTCCAAGCCTCAAATAAAGAAGCAGAATACGAATCTCTCATCCTAATCAGTGGATGTCGAATAGGTTGTGGCACATAGTGATTCCCAGTTGGTGGAAAATCAAATATTGAGCTTGTATGGAGCTAAAGGAGAATTGACAACCAAATACATGTCCAAAGAAATGGAGGTAATAACAAAATTACCCGCTATTCGGATGAATAGAATTTTAAGAGTGGAAAATTCCTAAGCAGATGCTCTGCTCGGCTACATTCAGTTCTGACGAACTATTCCTATTGAGATTTTAGCCAACAGGAGTTTAGATGAACATTTGATGATCAATTTTATCGTTGTAGACATGGGGCCATCTTATATGGATCCCATCAAAGCATGTATTGAAGAAGGAACTATGCCAGAAAATATAGTTGAAGCAAAAAGTTGAAGTATAAAGATGCCAGATATGTTCTAGATAAAGGAGTTTTGTACAGGAGAGGATTGACAGTTAATTTAGAGCGATGTGTTCATCCATCAGAGGTTCCAGGCCTAATTCAACAAGTACATGAAGGATCTTGTGAAGATCACATAGCAGGGTGAACACTTCTGCAGCGAATAAGTGCGAAGGATACTACTGGCCAACGATGTGAGAGGATTGTGCAGCTTTTGCTAAAAAGTGTGACAAATGCCAAAGGTATTCCAGTATTCGCAAGACTCCACAGGTTTCTATCACCCCAATCACTTTACCTTGGCCATTTTTCATGTGGGGTATATACTTGGGCTGGCCATTATTGACCACTCAAAGAAGATTCAAGTACTTGGTTGTTGCAATAGACTACTTTACAAAGTGGGTTAGGGCAGAGCCATTGATAAACATACCTTATGAGAAGGCCTACCAATTCATTTGTAAGAACATCATTTGCAGATATGGGTTGTATTACGCCTTCATCAACGATCATGGAATATAGTTTGACAACGAGGAATTTGCATCTTATTGTGCCCAGTCCAACATCCAAAAATTACATTCTGCTCTAGGTCAACCTCAGAGTAATGGGTAAACTGAAGTTAAAAATAGAACTCTGCTAAATGGGTTGAAAAAAAGGCTTGATGATGTAAAGAAAAACTGGATCAATGAGCTACACTCTGTTTTATGGGTGCACCAAAAAACCATGAGGACTATAACTCAAGAATCCCTATACATGTTAGCATTTGGGAATGAATCAATTATACTTGCTGAGTTGGGACTTACATCCCATAGAGTGTTAAATTTTAACTCTCTTGTGAGTGATCTCATGCAAAGATTGTATTTGGATATGCTGGAAGAAGTGCGAGAAGACACTGCTCTGAGAAATGCAGCTTACCAGCAGTGCAAAACTCAGCTTTATAATAAAAGGATGAAGCCGACCAACTTAAAGGAAGAAGATTATGTGTTGAAGATGGTGCTCCAGAAAAATAATAAACTTGAAGCTAATTGGCATGGGCCCTATCTTATTTTTGCAGTCATCCGACCAGAAACTTAGCGGATTGAGACTTTGGAGGGGGGAGAATTTAAGAATCCATGGCACGCTGAGCATCTTATAAAATATTACCAATGATGTAATCAATTCTACTCAGTTCAATATCAATTTTTAGTATCAATAAAATAATCTTTCCACCAATTTTTGTTTTTCCAATTTTTTTGGGAGTACTAGTGCTATGCACTACAAACCTATATACTTGATCTTGAATAAGCTTAAAAGTTGCCAGAAAAACTTCAAAATGTCTCTTGGCACAAGAGTCTTCTCCAAAAAAAATAGGCCTAAGGTTGGTCAGCATAAGCAATAAATTGCTCGTCACAAATCAAAATTTGATCGGCAACGTACCAAACAAGTTATTACAACCTCAAGATGGTCAACAAGTATAAGGATAAAACAAGATCTTTATCCTACTGGGCAAAGTGTAGTAAGAACGTTGCAAAGAATCCTCAAGAGGAATGTAGGCACATACGCCTGGTCACACCACTAGTAACTAATACAGAAAACCTAAAGCACTTAGGTGTGTTAGTAAAACCTTTGGAGACCCATGGGTAACTATATCCAAATTTAGATTCTAATATAAGTATGCTAGTAGAACCCATGTATTCATTGGTAATTAATACTAAATTTAGATTTTAATCTAAGTGTTACAATAGAACTAATGAAATAGAAGAAATCATTCACATCAAGAAAACAGCCACATTCAGAGATCAACAAGATAAGTTAATCAATTTCTTTTTTGCTCATTTGAATAATGATTACATAATTGTGTTTACAAAATAAATACATGACATTATTCTAGAGGGTGTTTCCCCTCAGATTTGGAAACTGGGTTCATAACAGCTGGAGGATCATCTAAAGTGTAAGGAGATATGATGAAATTATAGTCTTGAAGCATTCTCCTATTTTTTCTTCTTGGCCAATCTAGCAGATGAGGAAGTCGGATGATTTCCAGCTCGTCGTGAAACCCATAGTCTCCCAGATATTTAGAAATTAGGCATTGGGGAATTGTGTTGACAGGAATTCAGTTAACATCTAGTCTGAAGAGGGGTCTTCAAGGTCGAGAAACCCAGGATCATACCATTTCCATAATTTGTTATCTTGGTCCACCTTCAGCACTGTTAGGCAATTGGTCCAACCCCATTTGTAGCCTCCATTCTGGGAATGTTTAAACCTCGCATCAAAATGACCCAAAGCTTTATTATAACATTCCATCCCGATCTCTATAGGTTGTTTGTGAAACTGAAAGGTCAACCTCTTAACTTGATAATGCAATTTCTTCAGCACTCCATCCTTAACTTGCAGTTAAGAAGACTGTGTGGTAAGTTGCTTGAATTGAGTTTGAAGCTTCTGGGACATCTCAGTAAGGGCTTGGTTTTTGGCCTTCAGTTGGGCATCTTGGTTAGCAAGGGTTTATTGAGTCCTAGCCTCATTTGTAGTACCTCGGCCAGGTCTAATTCTTTCTCGGGAAGAAGATGCAGATTTGGTCTTTTAAAGCGCTTCCAATTCTTCCCTTAACTTAGCATTTTCAGCTTCCAAGAAAGAATAACCTTTGTCGATAGTAGAAACAGTAGCAGAAGAAGACTTCATGGCATTTATCCCATCTCTTAAATTATTATTTTCCTCCTCCAACAGGTTGGCAATGGCTCTGACCTCCTCAACTTTACAGTTGAGCAAAAAATCTTGTCTTTGAAAGTGAGAAGTAAATTTTTCCAACTTCTGTTCAAAGCCTCAACCTTTGCTCAAGTCCTTGTACTTCTTCTCATAGTCAACATGCAAAAGAGCCTTGGCCTCCTTATGGTCCTCCTGTAGCACTTCAATCATTTTATAATATGCAATATTATTGGCCAATGCCCAATTAAAAATGCATTTCAGATAAAGATATGCTTCCTTAGCTTGCTCAGACACACCTTCCCCGAGCAACTTCAGTAGCTCTTCTTTGATCAGAGACATATGACCTTATTTAAAAACTTTTTTTGCATCTCTTGATAGCTCGGAGTCAGTAAAGGATAAGTGTTTTATTTTATCCATGAACTATTAAGAGCAATAAGAATATACAATCAACAAATGGAGTGCAAAGTATGGAGAAAAGCCAAGTAAGAGAGGAAGAAGATTTATTTTCATTAATAAATTACTTAAGTATAAATACATTGCAAAAAAAAGAAAAATTACAAGTGCAGAAGAAAAGAAAAACAAAAGCATCTCAGATAAATATACACCTTCTTCATGTCTAATATAGGCTCAATAGTATTAAAAGTAGGAGCAGGCAAAGATGGATGGCTGTCAGTTGGAGGACAAGAAGAGTTAACAGCTTGGTGTTGGTCGGAATAATCCAACACCATCAGGGATTCACTTGAACCCCCATCATCTTCAATCTCCTCATCCATGTTAGGAGGATCTCCTGGGTCATGTTTGAGGAAGAGTTCAGAATCTTGAGGGGTACCGACCTCCACCAGGGCTGCCAACGAACTATCCTTGAAGGATTTCTTCTTCGTAAATTCAATTTGCAAAGAAGAAGCCCCTAATGGATTTGTCCCAGCCCTTGTTGAAGCCAGCCTCCCTGGACTTATCTCCTTTGTCCCTCTCAGCAACGAACAAAGCCTTCTCGGCATCCAAATCATTCTGCAACTTGTTGATCTTAGCTTTTTTAGCATCGAGGTCTTTTTCCAGATCAATAACTGGTCCTCGAGCAGCTACTGCATCTTCTTCTGTAACTTTTTATTTCTCCTCCCATTTTTTCTTCTCATTGGCCAGTGCCTGGTGGGATTCAAGCACTGACTTTTTAAGCTCATCAAAATCTTCTTCAAACTCATGAAAAGAAGAACGTAAATCCTTCTCCAACATGTTGTTGAAGTCAACAAGAAACTGCAAAAAGAAAACAAGGCAAGTTAATATCAAAAATATCAAACAAAGAGATAAAGAAGGCAAAGGAAATGGCCAGAACTAGGCTTTGAGCATCCCTTTCAGAACTCTTTAATTGGGACAGTGCAGCTGCAACACCCTTTTGGTTTGGAAATTTTCCAAACTTTATTAATTTTCTGGCTAAACCAGGGTCAAGAGCCACTAGTGAGCAAGAAACAAATAAGTCAACCAACTCTTAGTGGTCGGTGTTGGCTGAAGACCCTTCTGCCAGCCTAGAAGGGAGTCCTCTTTTTAGCCTCTTGAGGTGGCTTTCATCAGCTTTCTGAGTGGGGAGATTCTTCCCAACATCCCCCTTATTGGATGGGGGATTCTTCCCAAGACCCTCGTTATTAAATGGGGGATTCTTCCCAGCATCCTCTTTATTTTTGGCTCCATCAGCAGCTTGTTTGGAGGAGCTAGTAGCAAATATATCACCCAAAATATTAGGAAACTTCCTCTTCCCCATGGCTGCAGCAAGAGGTAAGTCTGAATCTAAAGAAGAGGAAACAGCTGTAGGTTCACCACTGCCAGACACTACACCAAATTTGCACTATTGTCACGATCATTGACCTTGACAAATTGGACTTGTCAAGGTCAATGATCGTGATAATTCTGGGCGAGACAAATTTTTTTGTCACGGATGTGTCACGGTCATTGACCTTGACAAGTCCATTAGAATTGTCACGGTCGTGTCATGGTCAGAGACCGTGACAAGTTAGTCACAGTTAACAACCGTGACCAACCCGTGACAATATTTAAAAAAATTATCACGGTCAATGACTGTGACAATTCTGGGCAGAATTGAAAAAAATTCTGCTGGGTAGTATATTTGTACCTGTTATAACAGCCAAATAAATAAGTGGATCATCGAAATACGCACGTGACGGTGAAGAATCAGCGAGGTCCACATCCTCCTCCTCCTGCACCTCGTTCTCCCGCACCTCCTCCTCCTCCTCCTCCACCAGCTTCTCCTTCCCTTTCCCTTTCTCCTTCCCCTTTCGGTCTCCGCCCAACGTACGCTTCATGAATTCATAGATATCTTCGACCGTCGCCTCCAAACGGGATAACTTTTCATCGTGTGAATCAACTGTTCGAGCCAACCCGGTGTCGCTCGTCTTCAATCCGATGATCCCAAATTTGGTCACCCGCGAGCTCACTCCCCTTGTCCTCCCCTTGCGATCAGAGCCAAGCACTTGGTTGAGTGCGTCTGTGGAGAAAGACGCCTTGTCGGCATCAGACTATGACTCATGCACTTCCTTAAGCATTGCCTGAAACGACAAAAAGCACATGATTAGTAAAATAAGTAAACAAAAAAATTATAACGTAATTAACAAAAATTAAACTATCGGATTACTTACAATCGTCGCCGCGACGCTCGAGGACACCTCCTTGTCCTTCCCCTTCTTCGTCCGAAGAGCCACATAAGTATCGAGCCTATGTGGCTTACTCCCTGGCCCACTCCCTACCTCCTGAAATAAAATAAAGTAAAATTAGTATCGGCCCCGCAAAGTAAAATAATGAAGAATAATATATTTCTATAGTTATAGAAAAATTAAATCTTACCTTTATCCTATGCTCTACCTCGGCGTAAGAGGTCCGACCGGAGTAGTGCACGTCCGTCTTTTTAACCCGATTTTTCCTCCCCGATTAGCGAGATGTCAATTGTCGATCCTCGATCTCATTGTCAATGAACTTTTGCCATTGTGCCAATGAGCTCGGCTCCTTGGGCGGGAGGGATCCACGCCATTGTATAATGGACTCTCGTGTTTTCTTAAAGTACCGTGTCCGCATATTTTCTTCCACGTCTTGTGTTGTTCCCTCAACTGCTCCAAGACGGAATCGCGTAGCTTTGGATCCAAGTTGAATTGTTCATGTCCAACAAATTCAATGTTAGTTGCGAATAAATATAAATATAAATATAAATATAAAATGAAATCGAAATCGAAATCGAAATTGAAATTGAAATTGAAATATATTACCTGTTGTGCCGCTCAAACAGCTAACTTGAGCTCATATGGCACCTCCTTCCAACTCATAAACCCCGGGCCGATGACCGTCTTTAGCAGCTCGAGGGATCTCGCTAATAGCTCCGATTTGTTCTCGACGGTAATCCCAAATTTTCCATATTTGGGAGCCTAGGGGCGGAGGAGCCCCCGTCGCCTCCGCTACCACCGAGCCCAGACGACATCATCATAAATAGCATCATCATCTTCGCCTTAATATCTGAAGGAGACATTTGCTGTAATAAAATGTTATTAGTACAGATAAAAAAAATGTTAATAGTACACATACACACACCCTACCCCACCCCCACCACACACACGCACACGTCATGCCACTTTTAAAACTAACCAACCCAACATTTCATCAATTAAACTAACAATTAAAGTATACAATTATTAATTTACTAATTTATAATGAGGGGCAATCCTACTTTCATATGAAATTAACACTAATTATTAATTTACTTTCATCTAAAACTATACAATTAAAATTACAATTAAAGCTATACAATTTCTTAATTAAAACTATACAATTGTTATAATTTCCCCACCACACACCCCCACTACACCCCTTGCCCTCCTCCCCCCACCACTCACACACACACACACACACCACACCCCACCCCCCACCCCACCCCCTCCCCCCACCACGATCGTGACAACTACATTTGTCATGGCCTTGTCACGGTCAATGACCGTGATAACTCTTTGTCACGGTCGTGTCAAGGTCAATGACCGTGACACAAAATGCGTGTTTTATCATCTTATTCATTGCACGATCTTTTATCATCATCTTATCTGTATATTCATTGCAATTATTTACTTCTTTAATCCTTTATCTTTATATTTATTCTTTGAGATTCTTTTATATTTCAAAAGTCTCTTATCCTCATTATATTTATCACAATATGAATATCTTATAAGAGAGTCGGGTTTGGCATGAATAATTTGTAATGAAGTCTAGAACGAATCTTACTAAATCAATTGGGGTATTTTCATATTTTTATTACTTTATTAATTTATTGTTTATCAATAAAATTATGACATGAGATAATTATAATTGGAGCATAAATTTCATTATCATAAAGGGATAAATCCAACCAAGTACAGAGATTCTACAAATTAAAGTGAGAATTAAATTTAAGACTTTCTAACAATATGCATGTGTATGGATTCTACATAGTTGGGCACAAAAGTAACTAATGATATTCCTAAAAACATACAATTGGCAATATTTTGTGAATTTACTAAACTTTATATAATATTATCAAATTCTGTTAAAAAATTATCTAGGGTTTTACCTAATTGAATTAATTTCATGAATAAAATTATTATCAAATTTAAATATTTATATAATTAAATTTAACATGTGAATTATAGAACTTTTCTAATATTTACACAATTCTAACTATCACTAACTGATATGCCCCAAGTGTCACCTCGGCTCAGAGACATCAACCTCGGCCGAGGACATGGCCGACGTTGGAAGAGCCTTGGATCGGTGACCAGCAGCCTCGGCCATAGAAGGGTCGGCCCTGGCCGACACCGCTACAAACCTCTTTAAGGGGAGGCTGCATGTATCATAAGGGTCAGCAGCTCTTTAGTTTACCTGGGAATGACAACCTCGGCCAGATGTAGGCCGAGGTTATGAGGATACATACCCTTATCAAGGACAAACCCATCAATGAATCAGCCAATGTTCCAGACACACTCTAGCTTAACCTCGTCCTGGGCCGACCTCAATACTTGCCTAGGCTTCACTAAAGCCGGGACCATAATGACTCATCTCGGATAGCCTCGACCTCTTCCAGGCAAAGGTCAGGACTAAGCATCGAGGTCGAGCTCTTATTTTCATATGTGTGAACAAGGACACGTGGACACAATTCAGTTATAACAAATCATTCCCCTCACGTGGGGGGAATATTTCATCATCATTCTCTACCTGTGACAGTGACAGATGTCTTCATCGGGTTGGCTAGATCAACACACACATGCTCATTGCATGCATAGGGGGTACACTACACCCCCCAGGTACTATATATAGAAGTCATCCTCTACCTTGCAAAGGATCCCGAAATTGGCAACCCTAGATGAAACTCTGTTCAAATACACAGGAGAGAGAGAAAGTTTGAGAGATTGCATCTATGGACATTAGTGCCCTCACATATTGATACACATCATACACTTGCACAGTGGACGTAAGCCTAATTGGCTGAACCACTTATATTCCGGTGTAAATCCTCTTATCATCATCTCCTTCTATTATGTGTGTATATACCCTATGCTGCCATTGTTAACATTGAATTGAGCTCATAAACATATTGAAGGGTGGTACTGTTTCCCGCATCATCATTTTTGCGCCGTCTGGGGGAAGGAGAAGATGTCTCTTCCTCTTCTTCAGCTTAACCTCACCGGAGACTCTGGTGGTGAACCAGGCGCCACCCCTTGCATGGAGTTGCTTCACCATTGAAAGAGGTCCTTTAAGGTATTAAGCTCACCTGCTACTCAAGCTCTTTATTGTTAACACATGGCACCAGAATTACCACCGCCTCTTCTGACGCCTAGTGGGGGAGGGCCTAGTTCCAGCCAGGCACCGCCTCAGTCCGAAATGGCGGAGGTAGCTGCAGCCTTGAGGTCTTTGGCTGCAACACAACAAGCTATGCAGGAGCAGTTTGCACAGCTCAACCAAACTATGATGAGGCCACCTGGAGTTTCACCGGAGATGATCACTCCGACGGTTGTCTAGCCTCATCCTGACGCCCGAGGACCACCCCAGGCACCAATGAAGGACCAACCTTCACCACAGTGGAGGAGGGACGTTGCTGACCCTAGGCGCTTATGCCTAGGGAGGTAAGGAAACCCTTTCTCGGAGGATAGTTATGACGATCTAGAGGCGGAAGAGGTCCCAGAGGATTGTTGGGAGTCGTATGAGGTTTCGAATAATATGGTACGTCCTCTTCAGCAGAGCCGAGGCTGTGTCGGCCGAAGAGGTGAAGAGGCCCAATAAAGAGGATCAGCTTTTGATCGATTGAGCAGAGGGTTAGCCTTTGAGAGGTTGGGCCCAGTGAATGATCTAAGACAGAGGTTATCAAGGTCGAGAAGCGCAGCCGGCTCACAAAGAGGAGACAGATAAGGTCGGCCTGATCAAGGCCGACCCCGTGAAGGAAGGGGCAGAGACCAGGAAGAGGTCAACAGCCGACGTCATGCTACGGCAGGGGAACCCTCAGTCCATCCCCTGGAGGTGGCTGGGGACAACCTTGGCCAGGGCGATGGTAGGAGACCATGGAATGACTCTATCCAATGTCTTAAGGATAAGATAGGAGACCTCATCAAAAGTAGGGATCCATTGCAAAGGGGTTACTCAGAGGGCTCTCCATTCGTGGCAAAGATAGTGAGTTTCCCGACCCCTGCTAAGTTCAAACCACCAGTGGTGTCTCCTAAGTATGATGGTAGCACCAACCCCGTACATCACATTGAGATGTATCAGTCGGCGACGGACATATACTCGATACCTGATGAGATGAAGTGTAGGGCCTTCTTTGGGACTCTGACAGGAGCAGCACACGGCTGGTTTACTTCTCTTCCGAAGAATTCAATTGAGAACTTCAAGGGCTTGGCCGAATGATTCATTCACAACTTCTGCTTTGGGGTAAGACCTCAAAAGAAGACCACTCATCTACTGTATGTCAAGTAAGGCAAGGATGAGTGCCTAAGGGACTACATCGCCAGGTTCAAAAAAGAGAAACTTAAGGTTGAAGATTACAAAGAGAATATAGCTATGATCGCCCTCATAGGAGGTCTTCAGAAAGGGAAGTTGTTGTGGAAACTCGCGGAAGACCCTCCCAGGTCCATGGCAGAGCTACTGGCAACTGCGAAAAAAGTCATGAATACCGAAGAGGCAATGGCTGCCAAGTATGAGGATGAGAACCACGATAGTAACGGGAAGTACCAAAGAAAGAAAGATGGAAAAAAGAGGTCACCCGATAACAAGTTCGCTCACTATACCCCTATAATCGTGAGCTGTGAGCATATCCTCAACGAGATTAAGAATGATAGGACTTTAAGATGGCCAGAGAAACTGAAGGCCCCTCCGCATAAGAGGAACAAAAACTTGTGGTGTGAGTTCCACCAGGACCATGGCCATGTTACAGACAGATGCTTCGCCTTGAAGGATGAAATTGAGAAGATTTTAAAATCCAAAAAGCGGAGGAAGTATGTTGATGGCAAAGCTCCTAAGGGGGGAAGAGATGACCCTAAGAAAAGGAGAAATGATAGATGTCATGCCGATGCTCCATCTAGAAGAGGCAATGACTCGAAAGATGATGATGAAGAAGATCCGAACCTTCCGCCGAAAGACGACAACACCCCGATGAAGAGGGTAGGCATGATCTCCTTTGGTGTTGACACCATATGCGGAGGGCTTGCGGGAGGTGGTTCTAAAGTGGCTGACAGGAAAGCTCATGTGGCAGAGGCCAAGTCGGTGGCCAAACTTGAGGTTGTAAATCTAACGTCTTTCGATACAGCGCAGAAGAGAAAGAAGGTGGATATGGACACCCTTATAGTTGGGTTTTCCCGACTCGACTTCAAAGGTATCTTAGCTCCCCATGATGACCCATTGGTAATAACAACAAGAGTGCATGGGTGTGAGGTGCAGAGGATCCTCGTGGACGGGGGGAGTTCAGCAGACGTAATTTTTTGGCCTTGCTTCAAGAGCCTAGGTCTTAGCAGAGCTAGGCTGGTACCCTATCATCATCCATTGATGGGCTTCAGCGGCGAGAAGGTCCACCCATTGGGCATGTATGAGATGGACGTACGAATGGGTGACGAGTGGCCTAAGAGGTTGATCCGGAAGATAAATTTTTTCGTAATGGACGAAAATGTCTTCTCGGCCTATAACCTCATCATAGGAAGAGTGACCCTTAATGAGTTTGAAGCTGTGTCGTCGACGGTCCACCAGATGCTAAAATTACCGACCCCTATGGGGTAGGGGAAGTGCAAGGTGACCGGACCATAGCACGAGAATGTTACTTCAACTCAGCCGAAGAGAGAGAGGCGCATAAGAGGGCAACTACCACCTATAGCAATGATATATTGGACCCGAGAGATGAAACAAAGTTGAAGAAGGGAGAGGTCGCGGAAGAGGTAGAATCCATCGTCCTCAATGAGGATGAACCAAAAAAAAAAATCCAGGTCGGTAAGTCCCTAAAGACAGAAATCAAGGAAGAGCTGATAAACTTCCTCAGGAAGAGGCAGAGTGTCTTCGCTTGGAGTCACGCAGATATGCCCAGTATCAACCCTGAAGTTATGAGTCACAAGCTTAATGTGACCAAAGAGGCCAAGCCTATCAAATAAAGATGAAGAGTTTACTCTATAGAGAAGTACGCCATCATCCGGGAAGAGGTCAAAAAATTGAAGGAGGCTGAGTTTATAAGAGAAGTCATATACCCGGAGTGGTTGTCAAATGCAGTCATCGTGCCCAAAGCCAATGGGAAGTGGAGAATGTGCATTGATTTCACTGACCTGAATAGGTCTTGCCCAAAAGACAGCTATCCCTTACCTCGGATAGATCAGATGGTAGATGCTACTGTGGGGCATGAGCTCATGAGCTTCATAGACACGTATTCAGACTACAATCAGATCTTCATGGATGTAGAAGACTCAGAGAAGACAACCTTCATTACCGGCAAAGGTATGTACTGCTATAAGGTGATGCCCTTCGGTCTAAAAAATGCAGGGGCGACGTACCAACATCTTGTGAATAAGATGTTTGAAGACCAAATAGGCAAGACCATGGAAGTGTATGTAGACGATATGCTGACAAAGAGCTTAAAGTCCTGCACTCATGTGGCAGACCTTAAAAAGACCTTCGATACTATGGACTTGTACAGGATGAAACTCAACCCAGCGAAGTGTGTCTTTGGGGTAGGAGCTGGTAAGTTTCTGGGATTCATCGTCAATCAAAGAGGAATCAAAGAAAACTCGGAGAAGATCGAGACTTTGCTTGATATGAAGACACCGAAAGGAATCAAGGACGTCCAAAGACTCACTAGGAGAGTGGTCGCGCTCAATATATTTATTTCCAGAGCAACTAACAAGTGTCTTCCGTTCTTTAAGGTGCTCAGAAAGGCCTTCCAGTGGGACAAAGAGTGCAAAGAAGCTTTTAACCAGCTCAAGTCTTACCTTGGGTCTCCCTTGTTATTATCTCGGCCCATAGTAGGAGAGAAATTATATGTTTACCTAGCGGTCTCTGAATCGGCTATCAGTAAAGCCATAGTGAGGGAAGACGTTGGAATCCAAAAAAAAGTGTATTTCAACAGTAAAGCCCTTCAAGGGTCTGAACAAAACTACCCTCGTATGGAAAAGCTAGCCTATGCCCTGATACATGCTTCAAGAAAGATGAAGCCCTATTTCCAAGCCTATTCCATGGTTGTCCTCACCGACTCCCCACTAAGACAGGTCCTATATAAACCTGAGAAGTACGGGAGATTGATGACCTGGGCCATTGAGTTGGGGGAGTATGACCTTATCTACCAACCAAGGACAACCATCAAAGTTCAGGCCCTCGCGGATTTTGTTGTTGAGCTCACATGGGAAGAGGCTGAGACAGAGAGTGACCTAAAGGGTACTGAAGGGACAAACAGCGGTGTCCTCCGAGAGCAGGAGGAGGTGACACCAAACATCTTCCGAGAGCAGGAAGAGGTGGTACCGAACATCTTCCGAGGCCAGGAAAAGGTCTTATCCAAAAAGATCAGGGGAAGAGTAGCGGAGAATGAGGAGGATCGATACCTCTTCAAGCAAGGAATCATGTCAGAGGGGGCCTTCTCATCGGATACAAACATTTGGAACCTCTTTGTTGATGGTTCTTCCTGTGACAGTGGAAGCGGTGCAGGGTTGATACTTTCAGCTCCAGATGGTGCCAACATTGAATACGCTTTGAGGTTCAACTTCAAGGCATCTAACAACGAGTCGGAATATGAAGCCATGATAGCAGGTCTCTCATTAGCAAAGGCTTTGGGTGTAAGGCGACTCCTACTTCATAGCGACTCCAGGTTAGTTGTCAATCAAGTATTTGGAGTCTATGAAGCCAAAGATGAAAGGATGGCTAAGTATCTTAAGAGGGTAAGAGAAATTTTAGAATATTTTGAAGAGACAAAACTAAAGAGAATATCTCGGCAAAGTAACAGCCACACAGATGCATTGGTAAGGTTGGCCTCAGCAACGAAGACAGACGTCAGAAGGACGGTTCCGATCGAGGTCTTAGGAAGAGCGACCATTGAGGAGGAGGAGGAGGGGGAGGAGGAGGAGGAGGAGGAGGAGGAGGGGGTATGCAACCCTTATCTCAATTTGAACCTAGGAGACTCATGGATGGACCCCCTCATCAGGTATATCAAAGAAGGAGATCTACCCGAATCTATGCTAGAAAGGAGAAAATTGAGATATAGGGCTGCCAAGTTCTGTATAGTAGGAGACGTCCTGTACAGGAAGGGATTTATGTTATCTCTCCTCAGATGTGTGCATCCCACCAAAGTTCCCCTTGTCTTATAGGAAGTTCACGAGGGCTCTTGCTCCAGTCACATAGGAGGAAGACCATTGGCCAAAAGAATTATTACCCAGGGATACTGGTGGCCAACCTTGGCCAAAGATGTTGCAGCTTACGTGAAGAGGTACGATAAATGTGAGAGATTCTCCACTATTCCTCATCAAACTCATCAACCTATGACGTCAATCACCTCCCCATGGCCATTCGCAGTATGGGGAATTGACTTAGTAGGACCCCTACCAAAAGCTGCCAATAATTACCGATTCCTGATATTGGCCATTGACTACTTCTCAAAGTGGGTGGAGGCAGAGCCGATGATAACGATCACATAACAGAGGACCTTTCAATTTATTTGGAGGAACATTATATGCAGATATGGCCTCCCGAACACTCTCATCTCAGACAATGGGACCCAATTCAAGAACTCCTCTTTAGAGAAGTATTGCGTAAGAGTTAGGATAAAGCAGTTCTTCTCATCTCCCGGCCGACCTCAAGCAAACGGTCAGACTGAGGTCACCAATAGAACAATCCTCAGGGAAATCAAGAAGAGGTTAGAAGATGCGAAGGGAAGATGGACTAAAGAGGTCTACGCTGTGTTATGGGCCTACAGAACCACGGTATGGACACCTACAGGAGAAACCCCGTTCATGCTAGCACATGGCTCGGAGGCCGTCATACCAGCAGAAGTGGGACTCCCTACTCATAGGGTCCAGACCTATGACCCTGATAAAAATAGGGAAGAGAGAAGGCTAGACCTAGATCTGATTGAAGAGAGAAGAGAAGATACATAAATAAGATAAGAAGCTTACCAGCAGAGAGCAGCAAAGAGCAGCAAAATTCTACAATCAGAGGGTGAAGTCAAGGCCCATCACCGTGGGAGACTTGGTACTGAAGAAGACCTTACAAAAAATAAACAAACTCCACCCAAACTGGCACGGTCCCTACAAAGTAACATAAGAGGTTGTACCCGGGACCTACAGGCTAGAGAACCTAGAAGAGGAACCTTTTGCCAATCCCTGGAATGCTGATCATCTGAAGAAGTATTGCATATGATATTGCAAAAATTTATGTAAATGTACTATCTTATGAAGAGATTATTAATAAGAGATCAGTTTCCATATCGGTTCTTGATTGATTGTGATTTAATGGTAGGAATTATGAGGATAACATCTTAGGTGATGACCTCAGACCCTTACAACATCATGAAGTGGTGACAAGGTCTGAAGTCAGACACCATAATTGGATGACCTTGGACCCTTAACATCATTAATTTGGTGAGATTAATTATGAGGGTAACATCTTAGGTGATGACCTCAGACCCTTACAACATCATGAAGGGTGACAAGGTCTGAAATCAAACACCATAATTGGATGACCTCAGACCCTTAACATCATTAATTTGGTGAGATTAATTATGAGGGTAACATCTTAGGTGATGACCTCAGACCCTTACAACATCATTAAGTGGTGACAAGGTTTGAAGTCAGACACCATAATTGGATGACCTCGGACCCTTAACATCATTAATTTGTTGAGATTAATTATGAAGGGAACATCTTAGGTGATGACCTCAGACCCTTACAACATCATGAAGTGGTGACAAGGTCTGAAGTCAGACACCATAATTGGATGACCTCATACCCTTAACATCATTAATTTGGTGAGATTAATTATGAGGGTAACATCTTAGGTGATGACCTCAGACCCTTACAACAACATGAAGTGGCGATAAGGTCTAAAGTCAGACACCATAATTGGATGACCTCAGACCCTTAACATCATTAATTTGGTGAGATTAATTATGAGGGTAACATCTTAGGTGATGACCTCAGACCCTTACAACATCATGAAGTGGTGACAAGGTCTGAAGTCAGACACCATAATTGGATGACCTCAGACCCTTAACATTAGTAATTTGGTGAGATTAATTATGAGGGTAACATCTTAGGTGATGACCTCAGACCCTTATAACATCATTAAGTGGTGAAAAGGTCTGAAGTCAGACACAATATTTGGATGACCTCAGACCCTTAACATCATTAATTTGGTGAGATTAATTATGAGGGTAACATCTTAGGTGATGACCTCAGACCCTTACAACATCATGACGTGGTGACAAGGTCTGAAGTCGGACACCATAATTGGATGACCTCAGACCCTTAACATCAGTAATTTGGTGAGATTAATTATGTGGGTAACATCTTAGGTGATGACCTCATACCCTTACAACATCATTAAGTGGTGACAAGGTCTGAGATAAGGCTACTAATTTAGTTCAAGCAGACATCATTGCACAGACTTCAGAGCTAAAACATCGCATGACAAGCATTAAATAAAGAAAATGAAGTAAAAACCCTCCTCAGAGGTTGTCATTCCAATTATAAAAATTCAAAAGATACAAGTTTTATATGTTCCTCAGAGGCTACATCCAATCAGGGGTTACAAAAAGTATCAGAAAGCTTCACAATTAGCCTAAGGGTTAGAGGGGAGCGTGCTGGTGTCCTCAGCATGATCCTGCTGGATGACGTTGGTCACCTCGACAATGTCTTCTCTGTGGTCAGATCCTTCTATCTCAGTGCCATCAAGTGGTGCAGTCTCTGTAGGTGCCGCGACCTCCTCCTCCACCTCTTGAATGGCTTGGGCAAGCTGAGGGTTAGCAAAGCCGAGACCTATGAAATCAGAGGCCTTTAAACTTCCTACTTCCTTCTCCTTGATAGCCGCCCATTTGATAGTAGCTTTAATACCTCTTTTAAGGTACTCAAAGCCGAAGCTCATGAACTCGTCTGAGGCTTTATAGTCAGTAAGTATCCCTTCAGAGGCATCTTCAAGTGCTGCCTTCACGGCAGAGTCGACCTTCTTCTGAAGAACATCGTCCTTCGCCTTCAGAGCCACAGCATGGTCCTTCTTAAGTTTGGAGATCTCTTTCTCCATCCCCTTCACCTTCTTCTCAGACTCGTTAAACTCAGACTTTGGGCGGTCTATTTCGGCATTCAGAGTGCTTTGCACCTTCTCGACTTCTTGACCTTTCTAGATGAGGGGTAACTTCCTCAGGGTCCAGTTAGAGATATGATGCATAGCGTCCAGGCCCTGTAAATTATGTGATCATAAGTATGAGTTGAAAGTCAAATCAGAGGTTACAGTTGGAAATTATAAAGAAATCTAAAGTCATACCTGAATGGACCTGTGGAGACCAAATTCAACCAGAAGAGGTGTATCCATTGACCGAAAGAAACGTTTGTCAACCTCGGTCATGGAAGAGACGATGGCATCAAGTGCCTGTAGACTATGACCTATTATGCTGTCATTGATTTTTAGTTGCTCTATGCGAGCAGCCAAGGCATCAGCAGAAGATATGGGGATGGAAGAGTCCCCACCTTTCTTTTTTTGCCTCTGATCCTCAGGGGGAGGGTCAGTAGCATTCCAATTTTTTGGCCTAAGCCTTCGAGGTTGAGGGAGGAGGAGGAGGAGGGGCGTTCAGACCAGCCTTCTTGGCAAGCTTTGTCAAACTCGGTGCTGCCATTGCCCAAAGCTCGTCTGAGATATCCTTCGGACGTTCTGTAAAATTGAAAGGTCTGAGTTAGTAAGTCAGACATGCATAAACTTAGAGGTATAACTTGAATAAAAACACTTACCAAGATCTATAAGAGGAATACCCCCCAAACCAATCTCAGAGAAGTAGTGGGGGGTCATAAGGTGTTCAAACTTAACGAGCAGACCATGCATCCCCTGGTCCTGAAGGTTTTTGACCTTCTGAAGATTCTGCAGGTTTAGACCAGGGTCGACCTTGGCAGACATTGTAACCTTACCCACCTTATGGGCATTCGCAGCTCTAGTAAGGAGGAGGGGGCACATGGGCTAAATCCCATGGCCCTGAAGCGAAGAAATAGCGAGGCTTCCAGTTATGGTTGGAAGTCTGAGTTATCTAGAGCATCTTCTTCTCAGGATTCCGAGCTACAAAATGATAGTAGCTCGGATGGTTTTTAGCAGAAGAAGGACCATAACAACCTACGAAGACCTGTACTGGAAGGTCTGAATGGTGAACATCCCTCCATAAGACGATGGCCCCAATTATTACCCTCCAGGCATTGGGTGAAAACTGGGAAGGGGCCAAATTGATGTAGGCTAAAATAGACCTAATGATGGGGTGGATTGGCAGACGAAACCTTAACTTGAACATCTGCTCGTATAAGAAGATCTCACCATCTCGACCATGATATGCCCTCTCTTCCCTCAGAGGTCTCCTGAGCTTTATGGAGGGACTGATGGAGTACAAGTATCTAAAGCAAAGAAGGTCTACCTCACTAACTGAACTCTCAATCTCGGCCGCCTCAGAGACGTCAACGTCACTCTCAACATCATCATCATCATCATCATCATCATCATCCATCTCAACGTCGGCCGGAGCAGACGTTGGAGGATTACTCGAGAACCTCTGAGAAAACTCAGCCCCTGTGACGGCCGACAGGGGAATGGCGTCAAATATTGGTGGAATAGCCACATTTGGTTCAACAATATGGACTTCTGAGGAAGAGGATGATGTGCTTGAATGGTTGTGAGATGAGGCCCGACTGGAAACCTCTGTTTGATCAGGGGCCTGATCTTATTGAATTGTAAAGTCCATGGCCTCTTGGAAAGAATCCATAGACATGGGGTCTGATGTGGAGGACTCAGACTCATACATCGGTGATGGTTTAGCAGGTACTTCGGCTTAGCTAGTGGGTTCTGCTGGTTCAGGGTATACTACCTTCAGGGATGGTGGAAAGATAGGTCTGAGGGGGAATTCCTCTGACCTACGAGCTTCCTCCTGCGCTCTTTCTATTTGCCTAATTTTCTCTAAAGTCTTCTCCCTGAGATAAGGGAACTCCTCTAGAACTTGGTAAAAGGGTCTGAGCATCAGAGGCTGACCCTACACTTGCAACTCTCCTAAACTACAAACCAGACTAGCTAATGGAATAAAGCAATTTAAAGATCAAACTGTTAAACCTAGAGCAAGAATAGTTCGCCTGAAAATATGGGACTCGCCGAAAATCCCAAAAACCCACCGAAAAATGCAAAAGTAAAGGAAAAATAGGGAAAATGAAGGAAAAGGAATGGAATAGGATACCTAAGGATGAAATGGCAAAGAAGAAGGAGGAATACGCGAGGAATCACCACCAAAGGCTTCAAACCAAAGCTTTTCTAGAAAGAGAAAATTCTGCTGAAACAAATCGTGCCAGGAAAGAGAAATGAGGAAGAAGGAGGGAAAATAGGGTTTAAACCCTTAAATATGGAGGCACATTTCCCAAGGCCCATCATTTCCTTGGGAGACCCAAAGGAAGACTGACAACACATGCTTGCCAGGCAAGCCACACTTCAGCAATGGACAAGTGTCAAATGAACATTGGCACGTAGAAGAAAGACCTCGGAGGTGTAGTGATCCCATAGTCATCTTCTCTCACATGTAACTAAGGGCTGGGGGTGATTGATATGCCCAAAGTGTCACCTCATCTTAGAGACATCAACCTCGGCCGAGGACATGGCCGACGTTAGAAGAGCCTTGGATCGGTGACCAGCATCCTCGGCCATAGAAGGGTCGGCTCTAGCCGACACCGCTACAAACCTCTTCAAGGGGAGGCTGCATGTATCATAAGGGTCAGTAGCTCTTTAGTTTACCTGGGAATGACAACCTCGGCCAGATGTAGGCCGAGGTTACCAGGATACATACCCTTATCAAGGACAAACCCATCAATGAATCAACCAATGTTCCAGGCACAGTCTAGCTTAACCTCGGCCCGGGCCGACCTCAATACTTGCCTCGGCTTCACTAAAGTCGGGACCATAATGACTCATCTCGGATTATATGGACAACTGGACCTTACCAGCCTCGGCCTCTTCCAGGCAGAGGTTAGGACTAAGCATCGAGGTCGAGCTCTTATTTGCATATGTATGGACAAGGACACGTGGACACAATTCAGTTATAACAAATCATTCCCCTCACGTGGGGGGAATATTTCATCATCATTCTCTACTTGTGACAGTGACAGATGTCTTCATCGGGTTGGCTAGATCAACACACACATGCTCATTGCATGCATAGGGGGTACACTACACCCCCCAAGTACTATATATAGAGGTCATCCTCTACCTTGCAAAGGATCCCTAAATTGGCAACCCTAGCTGAAACTCTGTGTAATACACAGGAGAGAGAGAGAAAGCTTTATAGATTGTATCTATAGTCATTAGTGCCCTCACATATTGATACACATCATACACTTGCACAGTGGACGTAGGCCTAATTGGCTGAACCGCTTATATTCCGGTGTAAATCCTCTTCTCCTCATCTCCTTCTACTATGTGTGTATATACCCTATGCTGCCATTGTTAACATTGAATTGAGCTCACAAACACCTTGAAGGGTGGTGTTGTTTCCCGCATCATCACTAACCTTTCATTCATACTAAGGTTTACATAGTTTTAACAAATTATAACAAAATATTATCATATTTTTAGTTAGAAAATTCCACCCCCACCCCCACCACCCCACCCCCTCCCCCCACCCCCACTACCCCCTTCCCCCCTCCCCACCACACACATATATACACACACATATACACATACCCCACCCACCACACCACACCCCCATTACCCCCTTCCCCCCTCCCCCACCACCACACACATATATACACACACATACATATACACACATACACATACACACACATATAGAAATGAAAGAGAAAAAGAGGAAAAAAATATACCTTAGAGAGAGAGAGAGCAAAAATTGCTTAGAGAGAGAGAGGAGGGGGGAAACCAAAAAAGATGGGAAAAAAAGAAGCCTAGGGCTTTTTTTACTGCAAAAGTTGTCACGGTCGTGTCAAGGTCATTGACCATGACAATTATTTAAAGAATTGTCATGGTCATTGACCGTGACAAGTCCGTGATAAGTAAATTTATCACGGCCCTGTCACGGTCAATGACCGTGACAACTCTTTGACACGGTCGTGTCAAGGTCAATGACCGTGACACAAAACGCGTGTTTTTTGTCACGGTCAATGACCTTGACAAGGGTGGCCGGCTGAAAGGTGACAATTTTGTCATTTTGGTGTAGTGAGATGCAGTGGAAGAGGATGTGGAGATGGGGTCTTAGTCAAGGCTGATTAAAAGAGAGGGTACGACAATAGTTGGGCGAGCAACAAAGGAGGTGATGGTGTTCTTATACTGCAACAAGTATGAGGCTAATCTGGTATGCTCTTCCCAAAATTTCTAGTAAATTCCCCAGATGAACTTCAACTCTCTAAGGTTGATATCAGTCTCATTGGGACACTTTCGATTTTGATTAACTGCAATCAAAATTAACGAAGTATACATCAGTATTAGCATTTAGCAGAAGACGCAAAAAACGAAAAATAAACAAATGCAACCTATCCCATTGCCACTTGGTGGGCACCTAGGCCCCTGGTACTCAGCATACCCAGTCAAAGGAGCATGTTTCCAATTTTTAACAATTACTCCATGCTCGAAGTAATCTCTATTGAATTCAAGAAGGTTAACTACTAATGCTTTGTTCACAGCCTTAGTTTTCACATAGAAACTGGTATCACTAGTTACCCACTTATAGCAAAACATAATTTTTGGGATCCCTAGATGAGTCCCATGGAGTTGGTTTAATCTATATGCTCCATTAACTACTCTCCAGGTATTGGGGGCTACCCTAGCTGGAACGATATCAAAATATTGGCAAAATTCAAAACAAAATAGGTTTGGGGGATAGGTAAACCCATATTCAGCAATAAAAATGGAGGGAAACCAGTGACCCTCAGCTAATGAAAAAAATCAACAGGCAAACTAGGATGTTCCAGTTCTACCCATGAAATGATATTCCATTTATTTCTAAATTCATCAAGAGAATTAACAGGATAAACCATGATTGATGAAGAACAAAAAGAGAAAGGAAAAGATTCTTACAGAATTTAAGGATTCAGCAAGAACTGAAGAGCAGAGAACGATCACACAAGAGAGATAGAAATCTTGAAGACACAATGGATTGTGGATTTTCCCGCCTTTATAGGTTACCTTAAAAATTGGAAAGGTAATGATTAAAAGGAAACGTTGACTGAACTGATGGCGGCTAAAGACAGAAAAGGCATATTTTCCCAAAAACGATTCGCTAAAGTTGTGAATAATTACAAAAATACCATCGGCATTATGTGTTGATAGTTAAAGTCATTAAATTTACAAGTATGGGAAGTCGGTAACCGACCAAGCCTCAAATTTTTTGCCCGAGTAACTTTAAGAGCTAAATGTTCCTTACTTTTGTACAAACCTCAAGCATGAAACATTGCGGGCTTCTGTTGATACAAAAAATTATACTGCTATGTGAAACATTCATGTACGAGCACGTGTAATCCATCTGGGAATTAATCCAAGTCAGCGAGGGCGAGTCACCGACCAACTGAAGGAATGTCGACCAACACCATGAAGACCGACCAATAATGACAGTAAATCGCCAATAATTGTACACGTTATTAACATTGTACAGATGTAAATGCCTATGTTACAAAGGCATTCCATCCTTTAGTATTCCAACTCTTGTACACCCTTAAGGGGATATAAATACATTGTAAACCCTACACACAAAGGACATGAACAATGAGATAAGAGACAATTTAACAAGTCCAAAGCAATGCACAACAGTGGACGTAGGCTTTTCTTTTAGCCAAACCACTTTAAAAATTCTTTGTCTCTTTTACTCATTTTTATCCGTGATCAATTAATTAGGTCAGTCTATTTTTTGCATCAATAATGACAGACGCCAACAGTTAGAGGAGTGTATTTATCATATATCTTTAGCTTCTCCACCTTTCTATCGTTTTTCTCTTTCTTCCTCAAGCTTTTGTTGTCAACAGTCTTAGAGTTGTTGGTCTCTTTAGCGGCCGTAGCTTCCTCTCTATTAATAATTTTGCCTATTTGCCTAGAAATTTGGTCATAGTATTAGGTGTCTTCTTAGCCGGTGCATAATACAACTTCTTGAGTAGCATGATACTCATTATTGCGATGATCATTGTCTTCTCGTAGCACTCAATGATTTCTAGCTTCTCACTATTAAAGCGGGTGATGTATTCGCGGGTAGTCTCGCTGACTTTTTGGAAAACATTACCCTTTTTTTCGGCTTGTCTCCAAAGAAGAAGTTGCTTATGAACAAATTATCCAGATGTTGAAAGATGGAGATTTTCCTTTGTGGCAGATTGTTGTACCAAATCTGTGTTAACCCATCGATTGTACAGGAGAATATTTGACAATGCATCTTATCGGGGACTGAGTATATGTTGGCATTAGATTGATATTATTCCCTATATAACATTGGATTAGTTTTTACCACTATACTTTGGAGTTACCATGGGTGGCTTGAACTTAGTAGGTGTGTGATAATCCGTAATTGAAGGTGTGAATGGCGACTATTTCATAAAACTTCTATGTAAAGGATTTTTTTGTAACACCCTGCGCGCCCGAGAAGACACGCGACGTGCTACTATGATTAAAACTAAAATAAATCAACAATAATGAGTATAGAACATCTAAATTCCACGATTTAAATATAACAAAACCATAATTCTTCTATTTCCACAATAATTATTACAATAAAGTTTCTCTCAAATATAAAGTTCTCCAACTAAAATTACACCACTAATCTATACATCAAAAATAAATCTTCGAATCCAAGCTCAAAAATAATTCTCCAAAATAGTTCAAAGCGTTCCAATCCACGCTAACCTGCCAACTAAAAGAAAATATGGGGAAGTACACAATATGATAGGAATAAATGCTCAAAAATAAATAGCACGATGAATAAATCGCAACAATACGAATCGCATATACAAATCAAATGCAATACTCAAGCATTATATCAATATTAATTTCTCAACAACACATCAATGAGTCACCAGGCCTCACCTCACCGCGCCTATGCATTCTCAAACATATTCAGATTTTGGACTATAGGCGGGTGCCCATTCTCCGTGCCTTGGTCTGTATTTTTTTTTTCGATTTTCTGATTTTTCCGAATTTCGATCAGATTTTTTTCCGATTTTGTAAAGATTTTTTTATTGCCGATTTTTTATTTTTTGATTTCCGATTTCTTCGAAAAAAATCAAATCGGATATCAGAATTTTTTTTATATTCCGAATTTCCGATTTTTACCGATCCGAATTTTCGAAATTTATTCCGATCCGAATTTTCAAATTATTACCCGAACTATTTTTCGATTGTTTTTCCAAAATATTTTCTGAAGTATTTTCCAATTTTACCAAGAAATATTTCCGAACTATTTTCCGAAGTATTTTCCAATTTATGTTTCTGGAAAATTGCCGAAATTTTTGAATTTTGCCGAAATTCTGAATTTTCAAATTTTGCCAAAAATTCCGATTTTGACGAAAATTCCAAATTCGAAAAAAAAAATTCCGAAAAAAAATAGCTTCGGCTTCGGCACGCCAATTTTTATGTCGATTTTTTTGAATTTTTTTCGAAACGTGCTTTTCCGATCCGGCCGAAACACAGACCTATCCGTGCCATATTAAAATCTCATGACACGATGCTCAAATCACAATATAATATATCACAATGAATCAAAATTTATATTCCAATAATTATCTCAGATTTCAAATGAATCACAATTCAATATGAGAGCAATCGACACAGAAATACAAACAAAATACTCTTGAGAGAATTTAGGAGCATATTGTGTAAGTTCCATACCTCAAAATCATCACATGAATCGTCACATAAATTTCAGGCTCAAAATCTTATCATGCCATCACGTTCCTCTCGTAAAGATAATCCAATCACATTCTAGCCCCAACACGAGATAACCTCAAATAGACCTCCAAATCTAAGGTTGAACATGGAATAAAATAGGGTCTAGGGTTTGTATAAAGAGGGAGAAAAAATATAAAAAGTCTACTGTATAATGGAGATGGAAAAAGGTTGGTTAAAACTCTCGCACATGACTTCTATATACAAGGGGAAAAGAAAGAATTTGAAAGGAATCAAACTCTTCAAAAATAGGCTGCCGACTAAAAAATTGGGCATAGTCGATTGATCGACTCCCAGGGTCGATTGATCGACCCTACAGGTCCGGCGACGGTTCCCCCACAAAATGCCTATAAGGAAAAAATAATTAAAAACCTTATAAAAACTCCATTTTAAATCTGATTTCAATTCCGCTTGAAGTTTTATTCTTCTAAAATCATAACCAACATATTTATTTTAAAAAAATCATTAAATTCAAATTTTATTTTTCTCGAATATTCTAATATTAATTTTAAAATACCATTTAAAAATCTGAATTGTTACATACTTACCCACTAATAGGGAATTTCGTCCTCGAAATTCAACGAAGCCTAATGCTCAAATTAGGCCACACCAACAATCTCCAAAAATAAATCTCGTATCTAAAATTAACTTTAAATACCTCACATCTAACCTCGATGCCTAACACGACTTATCGCCAAAAATTTCTATCTCCAAAGAAAACACGTCTAACCCGTATGCTAGACCCAAAACCCAAGACTCGAGGGTTATCGTATGCCTAAGCTCTAATACCATCTGTAACACCCCACGCGCCCGAGAAGACATGCGGCGTACTACTACGATTAAAACTAAACTAAATCCACAATAATGAGTATAGAGCATCAAAATCCCACGATTTAAATATTACAAAACCACAATTCTTCTATTTTCACAATAATGATTACGATAAAGTTTCTCTCAAATATAAAGTTCTCCAACTAAAATTACACCACTAATCTATACATAAAAATTAAATCTTCCAATCCAAGCTCTAAAATAATTTTCCAAAATAGTCGAAAGCATCCCAATCCACGCTAAGTTGCCAACTAAAAGAAAATACGAGAAAGTACACAATGTGACAGGAATAGATGCTCAAAAATAAATAGCACGATGAATAAATTGCAACAATACGAATCGTATATACAAATCAAATGCAATACTCAATCATTATATCAATATTAATTTCTCAACAACACATCAATAATTCACCAGGCCTCTCCTCATCGCACCTATGCATTCTAGAGTATATCCGAATTTTGTACTATTGGCGGGTGCCCATTCTTCGTGCCATATTAAAATCTCGTGACATGATGATCAAATAAAAATATAATATATCAAAATGAATCAAAATTTAGATTCTAACAATTATCTCAGATTTTAATTGAATCACAATTCAGTATGAGTGCAATCGACACAGAAATACAAACGGAATACTCGAGAGAGAACTTAGGAGCATATTGTGTAAGTCCCGTATCTCAAAATCATCACATGAATCGTCACATATATTGTAGCCTCAAAATCTGATCACGCCACCACGTTCCTCTCGCGAAGATAATCCAATCACCTTCTATCCCGAACACGAGATAACCCCAAATAGACCTCCAAATCTAAGGTTGAACATTGAATAAAATAGGGGCTAGGGTTTGTATAAAGAGGGAGAGGAAATATAAAGGGTCTACTGCATAATGGAGATGGAAAAACGTTGGTTAAAACTCTCACCCATGACTTATATATATATAAGGGGAAAAGAAAGAATTTGAAAGGAATCAAACTCTTCAAAAGTAGGTTGCCAACTCAAAATCTGGCCATAATCAATTGATCCACTCCCAGGGTCGATCGATCGACCCTACAGGTCTAGCGACAGTTCCCCCACAAAATGCCTATAAGGCAAAAATAATTAAAAACCTTATTAAAACTCTATTTGAAAGTCGATTTCAATTCCGCTTGAAGTTTTATTCTTCTAAAATCATAATCAACACATTTATTTAATAAATTCAAAATTTTATTTTTCTCGAATATTCCAATATTAGTTTAAAAATACCCATTTAATAATCCGAGTTGTTACATACTTCCCCTCTAACAAGAATTTCGTCCACAAAATTCGACGAAGCCTAACACTGAAAAACAGGCCACATCAACAATCTCTAAAAATAAATCTCGTCTCCAAAATCAACTTTAAATATCTCACATCTAACCTCGATGCCTAACACGACTTATCGCCAAAAGCTTCTATCTCCAAAGAAAACATGTATAACCCACATGCTAGACCCAAAACTTAAGACCCGACGGTTGCCGTATACCTAAGCTCTGATACCATCTGTAACACCCCGCGCACCCAAGAAGACACGCGGCGTGCTACTATGATTAAAACTAAACTAAATCCATAATAATGAGTATAGAGCATATAAATTCCACAATTTAAATATAACACAACAACAATTCTTCTCTTTCCACAATAATTATTACAATAAAGTTTCTCTCAAATATAAAGTTCTCTAAATAAAATTACACCACTAATTTATACATCAAAAATAAATCTTCCAATCCAAGCTCTAAAATAATTCTCCAAAATAGCCCAAAGCGTCCCAATTCATGCTAACCTGCCAATTAAAAGAAAATACGGGAAAGTACACAATATGACACGAATAGATGCTCAAAAATAAATAGAATGATGAATAAATCGCAACAATATGAATCGCATATACAAATCAAATGCAATACTCAAGCATTATATCAATATTAAGTTCTCAATAACACATCAACGAGTCATCAAAACTCACCTCACAGCGCCTATGTATTCTCAAGCATATTCGGATTTTGGACTATTGACGGGTGCCCATTCTCCGTGACATATTAAAATCTCAAGACACGATGCTCAAATCACAATATAATATATCACAATGAATCAAAATTTATATTCCACCAATTATCTCAGATTTCAAATGAATCACAATTCAATATGACTGCAATCGACAGAGAAATACAAACGGAATACTCTAAAGAGAATTTAGGAGAAAGTTGTGTAAATCTCATACCTCAAAATCATCACACGAATCGTCACATAAATTTTAGCCTCAAAATCTAATCATGCCATCACGTTCCTCTCGCGAAGATAATCCAATCACGTTCTAGCCCCAACACGAGATAACCCCACATAGACCTCCAAATCTAAGGTTGAACATTGAATAAAATAGGGGCTAGGGTTTGTATAAAGAGGAAGAGGAAATATAAGGGGTCTACCGCATAATGGATATGGAAAAATGTTGGTTAAAACTCTCACCCACGACTTCTATATATAAGGGGAAAAGAAAGAATTTAAAAGGAATCAAACTCTTCAAAAACAGGTTGCCGACTCAGAATTTGGCGATGGACCCTACAGGTCTAGCGACAGTTCCCCCGCAAAATGCCTATTTTAAATCCAATTTCAATTCCACTTGAAGTTTTATTCTTCTAAAATCACAACCAACATATGTATTTAATAAAAATCATTAAATTCAAAATTTTATTTTTCTCGAATATTCCAATATTAATTTAAAAATATCCATTTAAAAATTCGAGTTATTACATACTTCCCCACTAACAAGGAATTTCGTCCTCAATATTCGACGAAGCCTAACGCTCAAAATTAGGCCACATCAACGATCTCCAAAAATAAATCTCGTCTTCAAAATATCCTTTAAATACCTCACATCTAACCTCGATGCCTAACACGACTTATCGGTAAAAAATTCTATCTCCAAAGAAAACATGTCTAACCCGCATGCTAGACCCAAAATCTAAGACCCGAGAGTTGTCGTATACCTAATCTCGGATACCATATGTAACACCCTGCGCTCCTGAGAAGACACGCGGCGTGCTACTACGATTAAAACTTAACTAAATCCACAATAATGAGAATAGAGCATCTAAATTCCATGATTTAAATATAACAAAACCACAATTCTTCAATTTCCATAATAATTATTACAGTAAAGCTTCTCTCAAATATAAAGTTCTCCAACTAAAATTACATCACTAATCTATACATAAAAAATAAATCTTCAAATCTAAGGTCTAAAATAATTTTTCAAAATAGCCCAAAGCGCCCCAATCCACGCTAAACTGCCAACTAAAAGAAAATACGGGGAAGTACACAATAAGACAGGAATAGATGCTCAAAAATAAATAGCGCGGTGAAAAAATCACAATAATACGAATCACATATACAAATCAAATGCAATGATCAAGCATTATATCAATATTAATTTCTCAACAACACATCAACGAGTCACCAGGCCTCACCTCACCGCACCTATGCATTCTCAAGCATATCCGAATTTTAGATTATTGGCGGGTGCCCATTCTTCGTGCCATATTTAAATCTCATGACACAATGCTCAAATCAAAATATAAGATATAACAATGAATCAAAATTTAGATTCCAACAATTATCTCAGAATTCAAATGAATCACAATTCAATATGAGTGCAATCGACACAAAAATACAAACGGAATGCTCTCGAGAGAATTTAGGAGCATATTGTGTAAGTCTCGTATCTCAAAATCATCACATGAATCGTCACATAAATTTTAGCCTCAAAATCTAATCACGCCATCACATTCCTCTTGCGAAAATAGTCCAATCATGTTCTACCCTCAACACGAGATAACCCCAAATAGACCTCCAAATCTAAGGTTGGACAGTAAATAAAATAAGGGCTAGGATTTGTATAAAGAGGGAGAGGAAATATAAAGGGTCTACTACATAATGGAGATGGAAAAAGGTTGGTTAATGTAAGGACATTTTTATCATGTCCGAAATGTTTCATTTGTGTATGTCGTACGTCGCTACAAAAGGCACGTCTTTTCACGACCTCACACGAAGGCCTCAATCCAAATTCCAGAAACTATGCATTCATCATCTCCATCAAGTGTCACACATCTGCCTCAATGACTTCACGTTCCATAATTTTAGGCTCGTAATGCAAGTGGTACACAGGAGAAGTCAAAATAGTGAAATAAGGCATGATATGGAACTTTAAGGGAATTTTAGTAATTGTACATACACCGACTGGATGTCTAGTCAACTGGAAAGTTAAAGAGATCGTCACAACAAAGATACTGGAAGAAACATCACCTCAATCTGAGCTACGGTGAAGAAGTTATGGCCTATTGAAAATGGAGAAAAGCCTTGAAAAATGCTGAGTATTTTTAAGCCCCAAACCAGCGAACTTTTGCGAACCGCAGGCCAAACCAGTTTGTGGTACACCCGAACTGGTTCGGGGTACCTGATGCTGTCAAAGTTTTTTGTGCCAAAAGTTGTCACCACTTCAAAACACCTTTTAAAACATGTTAAGAAAATTACGGCCCTAATTCTTCCATGCTTTCTTAAAGATGTTTTTTAGGCTTTAAAACTTCCCTATAAATACACACTTCTCTCTCATTTACATGTGCACAACATAAAACCTTCAAGAGGTAATTTCTACTCATTTTGGAGTATTTTTTGGAGAAGTCGGTATCTTCTTCATTGTTGCCCTTATGGAATTCTTGCGGGAGATTTCAGTCGACGACATCGGAACCGACACCTACGGGTATTTTCGTATTTCACATTTTTTTTATTATAGTCTGTGTAACCATTCTTTACAAATTATAATGAAAATAATATGGTTTTTCCCTACGGGGATTTTTCCTGATATGATGTGTCACATGCTATATTTATATTATTTGATAAATCATCTAGTTGCATGTTTTTAGGATTTAATTGAAAAACTGTGTTTAGTTTAATAATTCCTTTATTTGAACAATTGCGCACTCTTCAAATTAGTATCAAAGCCAATTACACAATATACCGTGTAATTTTTCGCAAAAATTTTCTAAGATTTCAATTTTCTGAAAAATTAATTTTTGAAAAAGTGCTTGTTCAATGGAGAAATTATATAATAAAATGTCAGTTTTTAACGGGACAAAAACTATGCTTACTGGAAAGCCCGAAAAAAATCTGCTTTAAAATCCATAGATGAACGTGTTTGGATTTTGGTTGAAAGAGGGTGGAGACCTCTCTCCGTTACTGCTAATAACGTGACTAATTTAAAATCTGTGACTGATTAAGTTGAAGAAGAATTTAAATGGTCATCTTTTAATTCAAAGGGTTTAAGTGCTATTTCTCGATCCGTCACTCCTGACGAGTTACGATGAATTATGACGTGCTCCACGTCGAAAGAGGCATGGGATGTTTTGCAACTTACCCATGAAGGAACTAATGCTGTGAAAGAATCTAAACTCCAAAATTTAACAACTCAATTCGAAACTATAACCATGCTTGAGACTGAATGTTTTGATGAATTTTATGCTAGGTTATCTGATATTGTTAACACTAGTTTTAATCTTGGTGAACACATTCTTAATGCTAGAGTTGTTAAAAAGATTCTAAGATCACTTCCTAAGCGTTTTATCCCTAAAGTCACTGTGTTAAATTCTACAAGTAATTTAAACACGCTTAACTTGTAGGAGACTTGCAAACTTATGAAATTGATATGTTTCATAAATCCTTCAAACCTAAAGATAAAGGCATTGCACTTAATACCCATGATAGAAAAAGTGAGGGTTCGGCAAGAAAGAGAGTGGAATCATCAAGAAAAAGGGATATAGAAACGTCAGTTTCTGAGTGTGATTTTGATTTAGATGATTTGGCCCTATTTGCTAAGAACTTTAAGAAAATTCTCAAATTCAAGAAAATGAAAATTTCAAAGATAAAAAGATTTTTGAGAAAAATAAGAAAAATGAAAAATATTTTAAATACCCTCCTAAAGACGGTGAGAGATGCTATGAGTGCGACGGTAAGGGTCGTAGAGCTTTTGAGTGTGCTACTAGGCTGAACAGACTTGAAAAAGATAAAAACAAAGTTGTCTTTAATGATACCCTTAGTGACGACAGTGAAGTCGAGTTAGTGGATTTTGGAGATGAGTCACCGCATGAATGAAACTTCACCGCATTCATGGCTAGTCATACTTCTAGTGCTCCTCACGAAGTTGAGGATGCTACTTCATAGGGACTCCTCGACAGTGAGAACGATGTGAGTGGGGGGGAGGATGATGCAAGTGAGAGCGAGTGTAATCTTCAACGTGCCTACGCTGAGTTATATAATGAGTCTTTTAAAACCAAGAAGCGTAAAAAATCGCTAGTTCTTGGGATCACCGCTTTAAAGGAAGATTTAGAAGAAGCGAGAGAGAGAGAGAGTCCTCCACATGCACTACCTTGAGAGAAAGAGAGGTTGCCTGTGTTGAGAAAGAAAGTTTGTTTAAAATGAGAGAGCGAGAGAGAGAGAGACTGTTTGGAGAGAGATAGTGTATCTTTGAGAAAGAGAAAGGGAACGTGACTAATTAAGTGGCTAGTCTTACGAATGAGCTCCATTCCTCCCTGGAGACTCAGAAGAAACTTGAATCCCTTGTTGCCAAGCTTACTCATGATCTTGAACGAGCACGGGAAGTCAAGGTTCAAATCGAGGATAAATCTGGAAAGATAGGAAAGATACTCCTCAGCACAGCTTTAGGTTTTGGTGATCGGAAGGGAATAGGTTTTAATGGTGCCTCCACGATCCAAATTGCACCTGGACCTATTCTTGAGTTTACTACGACTCCATATGGCCATCGTCAAATACCACGAAGAAGAGTTCTTCCAAAGATAGCAAACCTAGGTCCGCCTAAGATTGTATTATTTTGTACGTTCTGCAAAAGAAAATGCCACCTTAGGGAGTTTTGCTATAGTGTGGGTCGTATTCGACGTACTACTACTCCACCACATCATACTGATGACTCTTCCAGTCTGAGAGAGCGTGTTGATTTTTTAGCTGCGACATCACAAAGTTTGATGGAGGAATTCTGACGGTTATCTTTGCGGTCAAATAATGCTTCTCGCATCCCGTCTAAAACCAACAACAAGGGTAAACAAAAGGTTACCACGTCTTGGGTACCTAAGAAAGACGAAAAGGCCCTTGTCGTTCATATCGCTCTCAAAGCACATAATGCCTCACAGTGATATTTTGATAGTGGGTGCTCCAGACATATGACAGGTGATGTCTCATTCTTTACCTAACTAGAGGATTATAAGGATGGTAGAGTCACCTTTGGAGACGAAAGCAAGTCTAGCATTGTAGGACGAGGTACAGTTGTGTTACCAAGATTTCCTAAGCTAGAGAATGTTTTGTACGTTAAAGGTTTGAAGGCAAACCTTCTTAGCATTAGCCAACTGTGTGACGCTGAATTTTCCATAAAGTTTGACCGAGACGTGTGTAATGTCTATAATCAATCTTGTAAACTTTTAGTGCAAGGGGTGAGGACAGAAGATAATTGCTATGGGATTTTTTCCATATCCTAACTTGTCTGCAATAGCGCCACAATCACTCCTATGGATCTGTGGCACCAACGTCTAGGTCACGTGAACGTAAGAGACTTGACACGTTTAGCTAAAAAGGACCTAATCCGTGGCTTACCATCTCTTGGAAAGCCAAAATTTTATGATTTATGGACCCTGTCAACTAGGAAAGCAAATTCTAAGTCCCCACAGGAAGTTGCATTCCATTACCACCTCCCGTGTGCTTGAGTTAATTCACATGGATCTTATGGGTCCTACTCGTATTGAGAGTCTGGGTGGTAAGAGGTATATCCTCGTGATGGTAGATGATTTCTCCAGATATTCAATTATAGGTTTTCTGAGAGAGAAATTCGATGCTATAGAGTTTTTAATGACCAAGTGTCGTGTCCTATAAAATCAACACGGAGTCACTATTAACAGGATACGTAGTGACAATGGCACATAATTTAAGAAAACAAAGGTAGATCTTTACTATGACAGCCTAAGAATCAAACATAAGTTTTTAGCTGTGAAGACTCCTCAGCAAAATGGGATTATTAAGAGAAAAAATAGGATGATTCAAGAAATGGCTAGATCTATGCTTCTAGGTCGTAAGATTACTAGGAGATGTTGGGCAGAGGCAATGTCTACTTCATGTCATAGGGTGAATAGGGTCTACCTATGTCCACACACACTTAAGACGCCTAATGAATTGGGGATTGGCAAGAAACCCAACCTTGCTTATTTACATGTCGTTACGAGTAAATGCTACATCCTACAGGATAGAGAGCAACTAGGAAAGTTTGACTCCCGAAGCGACGAAGGAATTTTGCTAGGATATTCATCAAATTATAGAGCGTACCGAGTTTTTAACCTGAAGAGCTATAAGGTTATGGAGTCAATAAATGTCACCGTGCAAGATGACGAACCTTCGACGTTTATTTATCCTAGCCTTCAGTGTGAGGATGAGGAATTTTTTGGTAGCGACTTACTTGTCCCTCACCCACATTCTATGGACTCTACTCCTGTGTTAGGGGACACACCTTCTTGGGTTCACAAGAGTCATGATCCTTCTGCCATTGTTGACGATCCCACTTTAGGGGTCAAGACTCGTGCTCAGCTTGAGAATGTTGTTAGTAATTTTTTCTACACGTCCATAGTCGAGCCCAAGACTCACAAAGAAGTACTCAAGGATGAACATTAGATATCTGCCACGCAGGATGAGTTGCTTCAATTTAAAAATAATAATGTCTGGGAACTTGTCCCCCGACCCAGTGAGACTAATGTGATTGGTACCAGGTGGATTTTAAAGAATAAAATGGATGAAAATGGTACCATGATCAGAAATAAAGCTAGGTTGATCGCTCAAGGCTACACACAGATTGAGGTTGTAAACTTTGGGGAGACATTTGCTCCTGTTGCGAGGCTTGAGTCCGTCCGCTTACTACTCGCCATCGCATGTCATCTGCGCTTCAAGTTATATCAGATGGGTGTCAAGAGTGCCTTTCTAAATGGCATTTTACAGGATGAGGTTTATGTGGTTCAACCAAAAGGGTTTGAAGACCCTATGCACCCGAAACACGCCTACTATCTGAGGAAAGCCTTGTATGGTTTGAAGCAAGCACCTCGTGCTTGGTACGAGAGGCTTACATCCTATCTCTTACCCCGTGGCTTCAAGAGAGGGGGATTTGATATGACGTTATTCATCAGGAGGGATGTCGGTGCTATTTTGGTTGCCCAGGTCTATATGGACGACATAATTTTTGGATCCACACGCTCACCATTTTGAGGAGGAGATGAAAAGTGAGTTTGAGATGAGCATGGTAGGTGAGCTTACGTTCTTCCTTGGTCTCCAGGTTCGTCAACTAAATGATGGGATGTTCATCTCTCAATCCAAGTATGCTAGAGACCTATTGAAGAAATTTGGTTTAGACTCCACTAAGCATGCTCGTACACCTATGAGTACTTCTATCAAGCTTAGTAAGGACACTTTAGGCAAGGATGTAAAGCAAATCTTGTATCGGAGTATAATAGGTAGTCTTCTCTACTTGACTGCCAGTCGTCCCGATATTGCCTTTAGTGTTGGAGTCTGTGCGCGATATCAGGCGACCCCAAAAGAGTCACACTTACTTGCTCTAAAACGTATTATCAAATACGTGAGTGGGACTCTCTCATATGGTATTTGGCATTCCTCTGATACCGATGACCGTTTATCCGCCTATTCTGATAAAGATTGGGTCGGGGATGTAGATGGTTGTAAGAGCACTTCTATTGGGTGTTTTTATTTCGGTTCTTCTCTTGTCTCCTGGTTAAGCAAGAAGAAAAACTCCATCTCTTTGTCCACTGCGGAGGCTGAGTACATCGCCGCCGGGAGTTATTGCACGCAACTCTTGTGAATGAAACAGAAGTTGGAGGATTATGGGATTTCACAGGGCACCATGACCATTTCATGTGACAACACGAGTGCGATACACATATCCCACAATCCAGTCCAGTATTCACGCACTAAACACATCAGGATACGCGAGCACTTTATACGATAGCTAGTTGAGGAGAAAGTCGTATCCCTGAGTTACATACCCACCGACCGTCAGTTAGCTGATATTTTCACGAAACCTTTAGATCCCCTTAGATTCGAAAGTCATAGGAAGTCTTTAGGGATTTGCACAGTTGACTAAGGGGTTGGTCCGTGTCAAGGATAGGATGGTTTGTCATGTTTATATCATATGATTCCTATTGCTAGAATGTATCATATGTATTATTATTACTACTACTTATTTAATTTAAAAAATTTCGTCTTATTAAAATTTTAGAAAAGAACAAAAATATTTTCTCTTTATAAAAATTTTAGAAAAGAATAAAAAAAAATATTTTTAGAGAATAACAAAAAGATTTGTGTATTTTATTTGCACCTTTTATGAATGAGCATTTAAGATAGCCAAGTCACAATTTCATTTCATTTATTCATGTGACTATTTGATAGTGTTTCGAGACAATATATCTTGTCATCTTTGTGCTTTATAATGTTTGGAATCATTAAGATGTAATTAAGTGTTACTTCCTACATGTGTGACTCATGATTTCCTTTATTGCGCACATGAACGGATTGGTTTGATTATTGTACTTGTCCTATCACATATAGGTTGGGTGTTTTCACTTCAATCATGTCCTTAAAACGAACCAAGCGTGATAAAACTGGATAAGAAAGGTGTGCATGTAAAAACCATTTGGTGAGACTGTGTGATATTTTAAAAAACGGGGAGGGACTACGAAAGGTAATTATATATCCTTTGCGCTAAAGCCACCGTTAAAATGGACCTAAAAAATTGAGATATTTTATTATCCGGGGTCCAAAGAGCTCGAAAAATTTAAAGGCAATAAAAAGCAATACATGCCAAATATGGGCCATTAGGTTTCATCATCAATTCTCCAAAGTTTGAGAATTTAGCTTAACACCTCTAAAAATATATATATCTGAGGGAGTTTGGTTAGAAAATTTACATGGGTTTGCACGTCCTTGAAAATCTTGAAAAAGCGCTAAATAGTTTTGGACTTTATTGGTGTGGAAATCTCTTTGACTTTGATTTGATTGATTTGTATAAGGCGATGTCATCTAAATTCAACAATTTTTACACCTAAGGATACTTTTGGTGTTCATTCGTTAGCAGTACACGTATACATCGTGCACATATGATTGATTGAGTTTATTTACCTATCGAATGTGTTCACACCCCTACATTTTCGCTATCATCGACTTAGTTGTTTTTTTGTTCTTTCATGGTGTGATTCTTTGATTCTTTATTGTTTATTTTGTGCAAAATTTTGAAAATTTAAAAATTAATATTCTTTGATTCTTTGTTGTATATTTTGAGTAAAAATTTAAAACAATATATTCAAAAATATAATATTTTTTTGTGACATTTTCCATATTTATGCTTCTCATATTTGTCTATTTGGGGACATCATAAAAAGGGGGAGAATAAATTATGGGGGAGAAAATCTTGTTAATTTATCTATGATTTGCTTAAGCTTAATTCATCTTTGATTTGTTGCATATCATTATATGTCAAACTGTTGCGTATCACGGGTAGTTTCTTTATCTCATGTGTGTAGGTTCAAAGTTGATATCTATTGGATTGCACACCCTGATGAGAAGAGATTTGGGAGTTTCTGAAGTGTTGAAGATTTGAAAATGTTGAAGTCTAATTGAAGACATGTCACTTAATATTCTCAGTTTAAAGATTTAATGGGATATTATGTTATATGTCATTTGTTTCTTTTGGAGTTTGCATAATTCGGATTTTTTATGTATGTACCGGCATAGACATATGGGGAGATTTGTAAGGACATTTTTATCATGTCTAAAATGTTTCATTTGTGTATGTCGTACGCCGCTACAAAAGGCACGTCTTTTCACGACCTCACATGATGGCCTCAATCCTAATTTCTGGAATCATGCATTCATCATCTCCATCAAGTGTCCCACATCGGCCTCAACGACTTCACGTTCCATAATTTTAGGCTCGTGATGCAAGTGGTACGCAATAGAAGTCAAAACAGTGAAATAAGGCAGGATATGGAAGTTCAAGGTCATTTTGGTAATTTTACATCCACCGAACGGATGTCTGACAACTGTAAAGTTGAAGATCTCACCACAACGAATATATTGGAAGAAACAACACCTCAATCCGAGCTACGGTGAAGAAGTTATGGCCTGTTGAAAATGGATAAAAGCCTTGAAAAATGCTGAGTATTTTTAAGCCCCAAACCAACGAACTTTTGCGAACCACAGGCCAACCCAGTTCGGGGGTAAACCGATTCATGGTACACCCAAACCGGTTCGAGGTACGTGATGCTGTCAAAATGTTTTGTGCTAAAAGTTGTCACCACTTCAAAACACCTTTTAAAACATGCTGAGAAAATTTCGGCCCTAATTCTTCCATGCTTTCTTAAAGATGTTTTTTAGGCTTTAAAACTTCCCTATAAATACACACTTCTCTTTCATTTACATGTGCACAACATAAAACCTTCAAGAGGTCATTTCTACTCATTTTGGACAATTTTGTGGAGAAGCCGGTATCTTCTTCATTGCTTCCCTTCTAGAATTCTTGCGGGAGATTCCAACCAACGACATCATAACCGACACCTACGGGTATTTTCGTATGTCACATTTTTTTCATTATAATCCGTGTAACCGTTCCTTACAAATTATAGTGAAAATAATGTGGTTTTGCCCTGCGGGGATTTTTCCTGATATGATGTGTCGCATGCTATATTTATATTATTTGATAAATCATCTAGATGCATGTTTTTAGGATTTAATTGAAAAACTGTGTTTAATTTAATAATTCCTTTATTTGAACAATTGCGCACTCTTCAGTTAAAACTCTCACCCATGATTTCTATATATATGGGGAAAAGAACGAATTTGAAAGGAATCAAACTCTTCAAAAATAGGCCGCCAAGTCAAAATCTGGGCATAGTCGATCGATCAACCCTACAGGTAGGGGTAGCAATTTGGACCCGAACACGACACGATCCAACACAAAATTAACACGAAATTAAAATATCTTTTCGTGTTCAGGTCGTGTTCAGGCTTGGTTGTCTAAGCCCGTTAGCGGGTCGTGTCGTGTCGTGTTCGTGCCAAGAAATTGACACGAAATTGGCCCAATAATGACCCGTTAGAGCCCAATTGGCACGACTCAATTTCAACCCAATTAGAACCCAATTTAGACCCAAATGGACATAGTAAATTGACGGGTTATCGTGTTGTTAAATTGACAGGTTATCGTGTTGGGCCGTGCCAATCGTGTTAAATTGACACGATTTTTTTTATCGTGCTATTCGTGTCGGGTCGTGTTATTAACGGGTCGTGTTCGTGTTGGTAAAAATAAACACGACGTCGTGTCATGTCATGTTAGGGCTAGATAAAATCGAGTCGTGTCGTGTCGGGCCAGACCCAGACACGGCCCATTGGCCCAAATTGCCACCTCTGCCTACAGGTCTGTCGACAGTTCCCCCACAAAATGCTTATAAGGTAAAAATAATTAAAAACCTTATAAAAACTCCATTTTAAATCCGATTTCAATTCCGCTTGTAGTTTTATTCTTCTAAAATCATAACCAGCATATTTATTTTAAAAAAATCATTAAATTTAAAATTTTATTTTTCTTGAATATTCCAATATTAATTTAAAAATAACCATTTAAAAATTCGGGTTATTATATTTTTTATTTGGTTATTTCCCCCAAACGATCCTCCAACCGTTGGATCGATCCTTTCTAGGGTTGGTCATTCCAATTAGCCTTGGCTGAGATGGTGTTGGTTGCTCGGTTACTGTTTTATGCTGAGCTCTCTTCTTGAAAGTCTTCTCGGCACGTACTGACCCTTGTGTGCTCGTCCTTGACCTTATAGAACCTTCTTAGCATTCTATAAACCCTTTAGACTCTCAGTGATAGCGTCCTCTCGGGGACCTAGCCGATTAAATGTGGAGCCCTTGCTCATCCTCTCCAACACACTTGGCATCTCCTCGAAGAATGATTACTCATCATACTGATCAGTTGTCATGAGGGATGAGGTCGTACCTGGGTGATATAACCTGTCATATTGTGATCTAGATTATCTGGATCTACTTCCTTCATTTTTTGATTTTAAATTCATTATTATAGGGTTTTGCAGTACCCGATCGCGATAGGTTAATTGCCTATCTATGTAGGGGTAAGAGGTAGTATTTCAACTCCTGTTAGAGGATTATATTCTATATGGAATTATAAATTCTACTCTAGGCCTATTTTATCCGACTTGGAGCGTTTGTGTTAGTTGTTTCACCGTTTCCTGCATTGCCTCTTGGCCTTTGGCTATACTCATCAAAATTCCATGTAGATCCCCCATCCCGACAGAGGTAGAGGGAGGAACGATTTCATCTCCCGAATACTTATGGATTTTCCCCCATTTCTCATAATAAAGGAGTTAATATGCGGTTCAAACGAACTTCAATAGGAAATAACAAAGGGCTTATCTAATCATACCCATAGACGATGCCAATCTGGTATTGTCTAAAACTGTTGTCATGATGTTTTTAAGTCTTTGCTAGTAAATACCAATAATAAAGTATAACAAATATAAAATTTAACGGTTTGTACTTGAGAGAGATGAAAGATAGAGAATGGGGAAGGACATTAACGTGGTTTAGCCTAATAAGGTGCCTAGGTCAACAAGTAAAACGTTATTTTGTGTTCGGAATGGGTACAAGCTCTCAAGAAACTCTCTAGAGTTTTAGGTATGGCCATTTTATTCATCATCATGTCATGTGATATGGGGTGCCATTTATAGAGGGAGACAGAAGAGGAAGAAGTGGAATGGCTTTATAAATCGGGCAGTTATACCTTTCTACATTTTAAGTGATAATTAATAATGAGCGAATCACAGTCAGTTCAAAGGATTAACCCATCTGTGTGTATAATGAGACTGTAAATATTCCCATATATGGATTACATGTATTTGATAGTATTAATTATTGATGGTCAATCACACATCTGACCAAGTGAAATACTGAGCCGACTAGAGAAATGATATGCCTGCCATGTTAGATGAGCATTTTATGATGATAAGTTTCACTATACCATATGTCCATGTCACATTATGAATTTAGGGCACAACAGTCACCTTCATCACAAAATAAAGATGATAACCTTCTAAGGAGCATAATGTTTCTGACTATTCCATGTGTTCTCCACTAGGGTAAGATCACACGCTTCAATATGTCTTTAATTTCCAAATGCATGTTCGTTTAATTTTATATAACGAACATAATTTTCTCCTTTATCTCAAACAAAGATTGAAACCTGGTAATATTGAGGTTTTATAAAGGAGCATAATATTTCTCACTCTTGTTCACGTTCACTACCATGGTTAGATAAAACATTTAGGTAGCGCATGAGCTTCAACGTGTCTTTAATTTGCTGATGCGTATTACTTTAATGTTATTTACCGAATGTAATAATCTCCTTTGTCATAAACAAAGATGATAATCTTATAATAGGAAGGTTTTATATAAGAGCATAGAGTTTCTCACTCTAGATGACGTTGCTACACCAGGGTGAGATAAATGAAGTAGTTAGCGCACGCACTTCAACGTGTCTTTAATTTGTTTATGTATGTTTCTTTAATGTTAATTATGGAATGTGAATTCACCGTCATCGCAAACAAGATGATAAGCTTCTAATAGGTAGCCTTTATATAGGATCATATTGTTTCTCATTCTTGACTACATTATCCACTAGGGTAAAATAAAATAAGTTAAGAATACATGATATCAATTATTTATGGGATTCACAAATTTCCAATTTTAAACTTATTTAATTACAGTCAATCTTCAATCCAAATTAATTAATCCCTAATCATGCATCTATGTGGATAAATCAAACATGCATTCACAAATATGGACAAATAAATTTTAGGGAAAAACCCCTTTCGAGTAAAACCTTTTATTTCACTATCTAACGTAAATCGCAACTTACAAATTACATAGAGAAATATGCAATGAATTTCCCATAAAAAATTCACATTGACCGCAGCCTAGCACCAGCAAAGATTCCCTCGAGAACCTCAAGAACCGCAGCTCCTCCTTCAGTAGTGAATACCCTCGAGTATCTCCAATGACCGCGGTCGTCAGTAAATAACCCCACAAGAACTATCAATCCAGATGTTGATGTCAAAAAATGGACAAGGTCCAATTTTCTAATCATAGATAAAAATATAGAATTGTAATAAGATAATTAAATGAAAGACACAAGTTTTAAAGTGGTTCGGCTATGTAAGAAATCCTACGTACACTGTTACTGTATTGATTTAAGTGATTATAGAAAGCTAGGTACCTTTGTTAATAAGAATATCCTAGAATCCGTTCTTCCCCCTTGATGAAAGGAGTACAATGTATTTATAGTGACCCGGAGATCAAGGGTTGGAATGCTTTTATATATTTAAGCATTACACCCATACATAATGAATGTGACGGTTGGTTGTATGAACCAAGTGCGATAAGACTTTTGGTTATACTTCCCGTGTGGTGGCTTTTCATTTATATTAATGGTCTGCATTCTTCACGCTGGTCGGTTTGCCTACTGAGTAACTATCTGTTGACTCTGATTTTTATCATGTAGGGAGACACTTGTCCACTTATGATTGGTCCACGTAGGTGAATAATTTTTGGTATCAATAGAAGCCCCCAATACTTCAATCTTAATGCTTTTATTGAAAGGATGGAGTATATTTTTTTTCAGTGTTGGTCGGCTTATGCCGAGATGTGGGACTTGTAAAAAATTTCCATGTTTTAATTCTGTACTGGTAGTCCTGTAAATAATTTGAAAATTAGCGAACCGTCAAAGGTTAAATTGGTATTTTTATTCTATCAGAACTACAAATCCGTCATAACGTCAATCATCGAAGCAAATAATCATTTCACGCACGATTTCCCGAGTAAGCTATAAAAGGTGAGATTTTGCTGGATTTTCATACCAAACCTTTTCTAAGCTTTCGAACTCTTCTTCTTCTCTAAGTTCTCTGTTTTTGAGGTTTCCTTTGCACTCTTCCTTCACTTTAGTCGTTATTTTCTCTGTAAGCTTTCTTCTACCCTTTCATTTTACTTGATTTCATTCTTCACTATAACCATGGTTTATATCGTACATGGGGATTCCTTAGAAGAATTTAGGCAAGAAAGAAATATTACTGATTGGGTAGACTTAGAACTGCCCATACCACCCATTAAGATACTATAATTGCCTGAGGATCACTGTATTCCCTCTCTCTTCATTGCTGAGTGTGGCTTTACATTTCCCCAATAGGTTTTGTTTAGAATTTTACTAATATTTTGATGTCGTCCCAGCAAGGGTAGACCCCAATACTTGGACAGTGGTCAATGGGATTCATAGGCTGAATCAGATGTATGGAACACACATTAGCATTTTAGATCTAATGTTTTATTATAAGTGGAGTACTAGTGACTGTACTTACTATTTGAAGACTATGCTTGTCAATAGGGCCTTAGTTGTTAATTTGCCAGACTCAAATAAAAATTACTATGATTATCAAATCATTGCTAAGAATTGGCAACATGCTCCTTTACCAATAAGAGAGGTGTATGATGGGCCCAGGTGCCCTCAAGTGGGTCATGGAATAGGTTGTTGGATTTATTATTATAATTCTCTATTTCTGCTAACCAACTGTTTGTTGATATGATGATTTATACTTTCTTGTTTTGTTTCTTGTATTGCACAGTTAAGAGCAAGAAGAAGTGTCCTAAAGAAGAGGATATCACCATTCGAGAACTAAAATTCCTTTAGAACATCCACCAGAGGATTGGCGAGGAACATCTTAGAGTTGCCTCGCATTTGTTGCAGTATAGGAGCTCAATTACCTCATTTGTTGCTCGGCCCACCACTTCTACAGCTGCTACTCCCATCAATCTTTAGTAAGAACCAGTCCCTACTTCCTCTACTGAAGAATTTACCAGTGCAGAAAAAGATTTAGGTACTTCTTCCTCTTTTGAGTCTTTGGACGTTCAGTCATTCCCTCTTATCCACTTGTTTCCATGGGAAAGAGGAAGATCCCTGATCCTATGACTGTATCTTTGCCTCCAATTGCCAAGAAAGCTATCGAGAAGGGTAGTAAAGGTGGGGATGCTAAGAATCAGGATAAGGCATTCAAGGTTACTGGTACAGAAAAAGTTCCTTAGGTCTTACTTTTGAGAAAATGAATATGGTTACTCCTCAACTCAAGAGGATAAGGAAAGGCTTACCCGAGAGGTAAATTGAGAAAAGTTCTACCGACCAAGTGTTGGTCGAGAAAATTTAGGAGGATTTGACTATTGCTGGGTCATCCTCTGTTTCCATTCATCCTAGTGTTGACAGGAAATTAATCAAGACTGGTACTCTCTCTACTAACAAAGCAACTCTTCCTCTTCTTTCGAGACTGAAATTGGCAGAAAATGCTTGCCAAAGTTTGTCAATGGTAATTTTTCCTCTTTATTAATTGCTTTTTACTGCCTTTTTCTATTGATGCTCCTTGTGACCTATTGTTGCCATTTATACAGTTTTTAGCAAATTTTGATCAAATACTGGAGAAGGATGAGCAAATTCATTCTTCTAGTGTAGAAGTTGAAGAGGCCCTTAAGGGTATGAGGAAGTGCTGAGGCTTTAAGGCAGTTGTTAGATTCCAAGTAGAAGGCTTAGGATGCTAACCTGTAAAAGGCTATTAATAAGGCCACTATTGCTGAGGGAAAACTGGTCACTACCGAGACCAGTTTGACATCTGCTGAAGGAAAGTTGTCCACTGATGAGGCTAATTTATCATCTACTGAGATTAAGGCCAAGTTGGTCGAGAAAAAATTGACTGCAAATCAAGGTCTCCTGAAGTCTGTCGAGGAGAAAACTGTTGGTCTGTTTTCTAAATTGGTCATAGAGAAGGCTAAAAATAAGAATCTTAATGAGAACTAATTCAATAAATGATGGGACAAAGCATTTCAAGTGACCTCTGCTCAGATTGAGTTCATGAGGAAGAAGTCTTTCAAGGATGGTTGGTCGGAGGCACTTAAGGAGGTTGGCACCCCAGCAGAGTCTGAATTATTTTTAAGGCATGATCCAAGCCCTCCACCCAACTTGGAGTAAGAGTTTAGTGATGAAGAAGGATTTGGGGAATTTTCCTTTCAAGCTGTTGGGTCTGCTTATAGACCATTGACGAAGTTTCCCCTTCTGCCGACCAGCCTTCTGGAATCAATGTCCAGGACAAGAGAAGGTTTAACTCCTTGTTCTTTTCTTTTTATGGTTTTCTTATTTGTAATAGGACCCACAATTTCAATAATTTGTAACACCTTTTTGGTTATCAACGAAAAGATTTCCTCTTTTCTACTATATATGTTGTACTTATCATACTTTTTACTTTTCTTGCTTGGTTGAATGAACTCTCATTCTTGTGTCATTTTTGCGTAGTAATCATACTTGTTTACTTACACTTGCAAATTTCAGTTTGATGCTTGGAAGCAGGCTATAGTTTCTTCTAAATCCGACTTACTCAATCAGAGTAGTAGTCTTTTGGAAGCTGGCCATATTACTTTAACTGAAGAAGACCTAGTCGGCTTGCTTGGACCATAAGCATTAAATCAAGTAAAAGAATAATACATTCACCTCCACTGTTTGTTGGACAGGGCTGTAGAAAATAATGCAACTTATTATGAAATGATTGAAGATCTACTGGAAGATCACAAATGTAATTTGGCTTCACTTCATGTTGACTATAAAGATAAATATAAACCTTTGAGTGAAGGCTGGGGCTTTGAGAAGAATTTGAAAGAATATGCTTCCATGTACAAAAGAAAATAATTTTTGTTGACTCGAGAAATAGATGAGGCTAGGGAAATTGCCAAACTCCTAGAGGAGGAAAATAATAAACTCGGGAATGAGTTGGATACTTTGAAACAGTCATCTACCAGTGGTGCCGATGAAGGGGCATCTTTTTTTAAGAATGAGAATGCCAAGCTAATGGAGGAACTTGAAGCTCTGAAGAAAACTAAGCCCGAACAAACTTCCAAACAACAAAGGATGAGCCGACTAACTGTTGATGAGGCCAGAACCAAGAAAATATTATCCAACCAAGTTGTCTAACTGAAAGCAAAGAGTCAAGCTATTGTTGATTTGTCTAGAAAGATGGAAGCTAAGGATAAGGCCATTGTCGACCAATCTGTGCAGTTGAAGGTGAAGAGTAATGTTTTGAAGAAACCTCAATATCAAGTTGAAAGGTTAACCTTTCAATTTCACAAAAAATGCTGAGAGGTGTAAATGGAAGGCTATAATTAAGTTATTATACATGTTAATGATCACCTTGCCTAAAGCCACCGTGAAGGTTATAAGTGGGGGAAAACTAACTGATTGAATTTGCTAAAACATGATCGTAACAACTAGCTTTTATATTGGAATGAGCCTGGTTTATCAGATTATGATATTACTCCTTTTAAGTTGGACGTATCATGTATCCCTATTGATACTTAATCACCAAATATTTGGGAGATTATGGTTTGCATGATATTCTTGAAATAGTTCATCCTCCCCATTTGATTAATGCGCCGAGCAGCAGTAACAGGAGAATGTTAAGAGATTTTAACTTTATTAACTCTCTTTATAATTTGGATGATCCTCATGCTAGAATGGAGAGAGTGCGGACTACTTTCAAAGCTCAAGGAAAGCATGTAGTTGAATAATTTTCCCATATTTTGTTATTTATTTAACCTTGAATGTAATACAGTTAATATATGAATACAAATCCATATCTTTGTGTTGTCAACTCTTGATTATTTAATCAATCAGTTAATCAAGTTATTGTCTAATGATGAATTATTAAACTGTAATTGTAAGGCCATAGATTCTACTAATGCACTTAGATTTATTGATCCAAGTTTAGCATAAGTTATCAGCGGTGACGAAGTGTATAAGGAATATATGTGTGTATTACAATAATTCATAATGTTTACATGCCTTCCCGCACTTAACTTAGTCGGGTAAAACTTGTTTGTAACTGTTCTAGATGTATATGAAGTTTTACAGACTTCTTGTTTTTGACTTGTCAAAGACTAAGTCATACATGCAGTAAATTGTTTTGGCCCACCAAGTATGTAAGGATCGTATTCCTATATTTATCTTGGTCGGGGAATACTTCTTGTTTGTGACTTGTACGTACGAAGTCATACATAAAGTTTAAACATGGACGAAATTGTGCCTTAAGGTGTTGGTGCATCTTGAATTTGATAAATTCAACCTGATTAAGTATGTTCTACTGATCGGCAGATAAGTTCAACCTGATTAAGTATGTATGTGTTATTGATCAGCAATAGCTGAAAACCAAGAGACATTTTCACTTGTTATTTTTGAAAGATGTCTATCGCCGTACTCCAAAAAAAATTAAAAAATTAAAGGGACTGAAATCAAAATTTTATTAAAACTGAACATAAAGCAAAACAAATACAATTATGGTAATCCCTTGAATCATTGATAATACTTTCAGAGGTGCTCGTCATTCTAGAGTTTTTTGAACTCTTCTCCTTCCAAAGTCTCAAGCTAATATGTCCCTAGTCCGATGATTGCTGAAATACGACATGGGCCATGCCAATTAGCCTCAAGCTTGTTATTTCTCTGGATGACCTTCTTAAGGACATAGTCGCCTTCTTTTAAATTGCTCAGCTTGACCCTTTTATTGTAGGAGCGGCCCTGTGTTGGTATGCAACATTTCTTAGAGCGGCATCTTCTCGAACTTTCTCCAATATATGTAGATCCAATCGTCTCATCAAGTCATTGGTTGGAGAATTAAAATTCAGAACCCTATGAGTTGATATGCCTATCTCGACTGGCACCGTGTCTTTTGTCCCAGATGTAAGTATGTAAGGTGTCTCTCTAGTTTTTGTTATCGACATTGTTCTGTAAGCCCAAAGAACAGAATACATTTCATTAATCTAATTGCCCTTAGCAGCATCAAGCCTCTTCTTCAGTTCATTGAGCAAAGTTATATATGTCACTTCGATTTGACCATTACTTTGAGGATGGACAGGTGCAGAATGGAGTTTCTTGGATTTTGGACTGGACACAATACGCTTCAAAATCATCATTGTCAAATTGGGTTCCATGGTTTGTAATAATGGCATAGGGCAACCCATATCTGCATATGATGCTCTTCCAACTGAATTGATACACCTTCTCATAAGGAATTTCAATCAACGTCTCTACTTCCACCCATTTGGTGAAGTAATCAACAGTAACTACCAAGTATTTGAACCTGCCTTTGGTGGTCGGTAGTGGTCCGACCAAGTCAGCTCCAAATAGCGAAGGGCCAGGGTGAAGTTATTGGTGTTAGAGCAGCGTTGGGTGTTTTAGGGATGGCATAGAACTTCTGGTATTTGTCATACTTTCTTACGAAATCTTTATAATTTGCCCTCATAGTCGGCTAGTAATATCCTCGAGTGCTGATTATTTAGAGCAGTGATCGACCAGCTGAATGAGATCCAAAAGAACCCTCATGCACCTCTTTAATCGAATCTTACACTTATAATGGATGAACACAATGTAGTAAGGAAATTATTAATCCCCTTAGGTATAAAATCTCTTTGTCTAATACATATCTTCCTGCTTTATAACGAAGCTTTTTAGCTTCTTTAGGATCAGGTGGTAGGATTCCATCTTTAATATAGGCCTTGATTAGGTCCATCCAAGAAGGTCCCAAATCTACAGTAATGAAATTAACCATTACGTCCTCATCAATACTCCGATTGGCCAAGATTTCTATTAGAATTGTTCTCATGAGTTCAACTCTTATTGCTGAAGATAGTCGAGCAAGGGTATCATATCAGGTGTTAGCTATTCTTGGGATTCTATTCATTTGTACGGCTAGAAACTTGGCAATAACTTCCATGGGTTTGGTAAAATATCTGGTTATCAATTATCCTTTGACTCCATATAAATGAAGCACTTGGTTGACCACTAGTTGTGAATCATTGTATGCCACTACTTGCTCGGATCCTATTGAATGGGCTAAATCTAGTCCAACTATCAAAGATTCATACTCTGCCTCATTGTTTAACGCTTGAATTAAAACCTAAGCACATACTCAACATCAATATTATTAGGAGTATTGAGTCTTATACCTGCTCTATTTCCAGTCGCATATAAAGATCCATCTACGTATATATTCCACATTGGGATATAGCTGCTAAAGCTTATTATTGACCGTATTACATGGTGGAATGTCTTCTTACTCTCCTCTGCGTATTTCTGAGCCATTTTTTTAGTTCTAGATGATTCAAGTTGATCGGTAATAGTTTCAACTTGTGTTTGAGATGAGCTCTCTTCCTTACATGTCTGCTCAGCAGATAAGTTTTATTGGTCGGGAAACTCTGTATAGGTGAACACAGCAATGAAATTCACAAATGCTTGGCCTTTTAATGAGGACCTTGATTTATACAGAATATCATATTCTCCCAGTTATACTACCTAATACATCAATCTTCCTGACTTCTCAGGCTTGTGGAGCACTTGTCGAAGAGGTATATCAGTATATACAATTATAGTATGTGCTTAGAAATAGGGCTGTATGCCCCTGAAGGCTTCAATGAGTAATAAGACCAGCGTTTCCAAGATTGGATACCTGATCTCGGCTCCCCTAAATGCTTTACTAGTGTAGTAAACTGGTTTTTAGATCCCATTATCCAATCGAACCAAGGGCAAGCTAACTGCAGACTCAGAATCAACTAAGTATAAGTACAAATTGTCTCCCAAAATAGGTCAGGAAAGTAAAGGTGGCGAGCCCAGATACTTATTTAATTCTTGGAATGCTTCTTCATATTCTGCATTCCACTCAAAAGTCTTCCTCAACACCTTGAAGAATGGCAAGCATCTATTTATTGGTCGGGAACCAAATTTGTTTAAAGTTGCTACTCTACCAGTAAGACTTTGTACTTCTCTTTCTTGTAAATCAATAACTGCATCTCTATCAAAGATTTTAACTTTACTGGATTAGCTTCAATTACCCTTTAATTAACTATGAATCTGAGAAGCATTCCTACCTTCACCCCGAACACACACTTGGTCGAATTCAGCTTCATGTGATGCTTTTCCAACTGGTCAAAAGTTTGATCTGAGGTCGCTGATATGATCTGAGGCTTTCTTGCTTTTTGTTAACATATCATCCACATAAACCTCCATATTCTTGCATATCATCTCTTCAAATACCTTGTTCACCAACCTTTGGTACGTGGCTCCAGCATTTTTTAACCCAAAGGGCATTATGTTGTAGCAATAAGTTCCTCGACTAGTGATGAAAGTTGTGCTTTCTCTGTCTTTTGGTTTCATCTTTATCTGGTTATACCCAGAATAAGCATCCGTGAAGCTCAAAAGCTCATGTCCTGATGTAGCATCCTCCAATTGATCGATTCTAGGCAAGGGAAAGTGGTCTTTTGGGTAGGCTTTATTTAAATTGGTAAATTCCACACACATCCTTCACTTATCATTTTTCTTTTTAACCATCACGACGTTGGCCAACCAGGCTAGATACATAACATCTCTAATAATTTAGCATTTTTAAAGTTTCTCCACTCCTTCCTGAATAGCTTAATTTTTCTCCAGACTAAAAACCCTGAGCCTCTACTTCATCAGCTTGACATCCTTATTGATATTGATCTCATGACAGAGGAAGTTGGGGTCAATCCCAGGCATATCCTCATGGCTCCAAGCAAATACATTTTTTCGCTGCCTCAAGAACATAATCAATTCTTATTTTAAGATTGGATCCACTGTTGAGCCGATCTGCGTAGTCCTCTCTGACTTATCATCATCCAGGACAATGCTTTTAGTATCTTCCACAATCTTCCCTTTCACTAACTCCGTATCATCTCGGGAATCTAAAGTTTTAACTTCAGAATTAATGTTGGGCTTAATGGTCTCTACCTAATAAGTGGTGGTCTTCTTTTTCAAATCAATGTGGTTTTCTTGCTCAGATGAGGAGTAATAACACTCTATGGCCACCTTTTGGTCACCTTTTACAACCCCAACCCTAACCCTAATTCCAAAATGAGTTGGGAACTTCAAACATTGATGGACTATTGACGATATAACTTCAAACTTCTTCAATCCTACCCTATCGAGGATCACATTATAGGTAGATTGAACATTTTTATCCATCATAAAAAGCGTATTTTCTCCGTACGGCTTGCCATCCAGGTGCCGAACAACACCTCTAACTTGATTGTGCCTAGTGGGTAAACTTTTTCACCTAAAAAGCCTATTAATGGCATGTGGTAAGGTTTTAATTGGATGAGTTTCAAGTCTAAACTCTAAAAACATGGGTAAAACAATTTATCAATCGAGCTCCCATTGTCTATTAAAACCCCGGCGATGACGGCATCCTGGATTCTGAACTTGACAACTAATGGGTCATCATGGGGTAGAGTACCCCAAAGAGGTCGTTCTTAGAAAAGTCGATCACCAGTTTATCTTTATTGACCTTCCTGAGCCGATCATCTTCATTCAGATTGATTCTATGGATATAAGAGTAGTCATGCGCTTCATTTAGGTAGGATTTTCTCTTGATAATGTGATTTCCTCCTGCTGTATCGCAACCAGTAATTACATGACAATCAAATGAACCAAAACTGATCATAGCTACCTCACGTTCTGATTGCTTAGGCTTCTTCGACAGGTCGAGATCATCTTCATAACCATCTTCATAGTTTCTTTTCCTGTCATCTCTGGGCTTACATGGAGAATTTAACCTTCCCTTTGCTTCTCTTCCTTCTTGCCGAAACTTATTTAGTTTTCCTCAGCGAATAAGATATTCTACTTCATTCTTCAAAGCGATACATTTATCTATTATATGGCAATTATCCTTATGGAACTCACAATATTTAGATTTGTCCCTCCTGTTAGGAGGTGCCCTCAACCTTTCAATCCATTACAAATCCTTATTGTGTTTGATTTACTCTAGAATATGGTTAATTCCATACTTTTTGAGCTTGTCATCCTTCTTTAGCTTCTGCTTCTTCTTCTTCTCCTTTTAGTCTTTCTTATTAGGCTTAGTGGATGGACTTTATTTTGCTGCCATTACTTCCTCAGCTTTCATTATTTTTCCTGCCTTAGCCACGAGCTCAATCATAGTTTTAGAAGGATCTTTGGCTAGAGTATAATACAGTTTCTCGGGAAGCAACCCACTCATTAGAGCAGTGATGGTTGTTTTCTCCTTATAGTTAACCACTTCTAATTTCTTGTTGTAAAAACGAGTGATATACTCCCTATTTGTTTCCCCTACTCATTGCCTCACACTCAAGAGATGGGATACTCTTTTTACTGGCTTAGTCCCAAAACAAAAGTTATTGATGAACAACTCGACAAGTTGGTTGGAGTTACAATTTATCCTTGGGGCAAGTTATTGTACCATATATGGGCAAAACCTGTAATGATGCTTGAAAATACTCTACATCTCATCTCATCAAGGTTAAATAAATGTCAGTTGCAGCTTCATATTGTTCAATGTGCAAAAATGGATAAGTTTTTCCATCACATTTTGGGGTGACCACGGGGGTTTTAAACTTGGATGGAGCTAGGAAATCAATGATTACCTGAATGAAGGGAGACCCTTTAATAAAATTCCTCTGCAAAGGATTCTTTGCTTTTACAATTTCTCCTAGTCAATCTTTCAATCGATGGATTGATCCTTTCCATGACGGATTGACTGTGTTAGTTTTGTGTGAAGCAACTCGGTTGTCCCGACCATGTGTTTATGTTGACTCTCTTCCTGAGAAGACTGCTCGGTGTGTACAGATCATCAAATGCTTAATATTGACTTGACTAAGGCTTCATGATGGTCGACTGGATATTGAATGGTTCTAGATAATGCTGTAGGAAGGTTCCTGTTTGCTCGGTATCCCAAAAGATTAAAAGGTATTTATATCAAAGAAAAATACTTGAGGCGTCGGATGTCGTTCAAACGACTTCTTGATGTCGTTTGAACGACATTAGATGTCGTTAGAAGCGACCTAAGAAATTACATTTAAAAAACCAAAACAGTGTAAGGTCATTTGAAGCCCAGAAGGAATGGTATATTTCTTGACCTATCAAGCGACATGTGATGTCGTTTGAAGGGGTCGTTTGAATGACTTGTCAATGTCATTTGAACGACTTGTCAATGTCTTTGGAGCGACAGAAGAAAAAAATTAATATTTTAAAAAGCTCGCCTACAGGTCTTCTAAAAATTATTTTGACTTAGAATAATGGCTCATTTTGATTAAAAAAAATAGTTTTGAAAAATATCCCAATACTATCATAAACCAATTCAAAACTTAAACACAATTCTTACCAAAACCAATATCGTGGATGTTCGTTGTTAAAGAAACTTGATATTCGGATTCTTCGTCTTGAACAAATGATTGTGAGATTCTCTCGACGGTTGTAGTCGTATACGACGTACTAAATATAAAAGCGGGACTATGGAAATTACGTCGTTACAAATCTTCCCCTATGTCTATGACGGTATAAAATAAAAATAATTTGAATTATCAATCAAATGCATATACAAATCTAATACCCTCCTATAAACCCAAAACTGGAAAGATATTAAAAATGTAAGTCTTCAAAAATCTTCAACTTTAAATCTCTTCAAATCAAATCTATTTGCTTTCCTTGCGCTTCTTTTGTGTGCTTTCCAAATGATCATAAAAGGCTTGCACACAATAACCAAAATAAATACCTTCGTGGCGTATCGAGCTTGAAATGAGATAAGCATAAATCAAAGAAGCAAATCAATTCCAAAGCACAATCCTCCCCTATAATGCAAACTCTCACTCCCTCATAATTCATAATTTGTTCTCCCCCTTTTCATTTGTCCGAAATAGACAAGGAAAAAGATTAAACAAAAATAAATGCGGAGTGTCACGACAAGCATTACACATATATTTTAATTACGCTCACATAAGGATAAAGGTTTTCACAATCTCTTTTTAATTTTTTAAATTTTTCCAAGAATTTTCTTTACAAAAATAACACACCATGAATTTATACTAAGATAACCAAATCGTGGAAATAAAATGAATGGGTGTGAACAAATTCGATAGGAAAATCAACTCTAACATTCATGACATGTGTGCACGATGGATATGGATACTCCTAACGAATGAACTCAAAATTGTCCTTACGTGTAAAAAATATTGTAAACAAATGATATCGACTCAATCTAATCAACAAATCAAAGTCTAAAATGATTTTCACACCAATAACGTCTAAAACTATGTAATTCTTTTTCAAGACTTTGTCCGGACGTGTAAACCCGTTGATAAATTTCCAACCAAACTCCCTCATATATAAAAATGATCATATTTTTCATTTAATTCTTTTCTCTTGAATGATCATATCAAACAAATTGTTTTGGCTCTAGCTATTTTTTATAATGCCACACTTTTTTGGCTCTTTTCAAAATGGTGGCTTTCACGCAAAGGTCATTTTCTCCCTTCGTAGCCCTTTCCCATGTATACTCATCATTTTTCATATTAAACAAATTCCACATGGGCAACGGTTCTTACATGCACTACTTTTATTGTCAAGCTTTATCACAAATGGTTCATTTTAACGATATGATTGAGATGAAAACACTTTAACCAACATGTGAAAGATAAGCACAATAATAATATAAATCCGTGCAAGTGTACATTGAAGGAAATCATGAGTCAAACATATATAAAGTAATCTCAAATCTCATCTTAATGACTCCAAACATTATAAAGTACATGGATGAAATAATGTATCGTCTCAAAACACTATCAAAGAGTCACACGGATATATGGAATGATGTTGTGACTTGATCATCCTAAATGTCCATCCATAAACGGTGTAAAACAAAGTACAAAAATCTTTTTATCTTTGTCCAAAAATTTTATCAAAATAATTTTTTTTGGCTTTTTCAATTTTTTTCTTCAAAAAAATATAGAAAATCTTTTTGCATTTTTTCAAAAAAAATTCAAAAACAAAATCGTTTTGGGTTTTTCAAAAAATATATCAAAATAAAAAAAATAAATACAAAAGTGGTACACACTAGCAATAGGGATAAAATATCATAAAAATCATCCTATGCTAGCAAACAAGTCTAAACCTCAACCTTTATGTGCGGGGGAATTTTCCAAAGATGGTGACATCCTATGAAAAACATCCATCCTATCATGTGAAGTTTTGACTAAATACTCAACTTTCTCTTTAAAGTGATCAAAATCTTTCATGTGATATGTAGGTACATGCAACGTATCATGTGTGGGTGTGCATGTGGGAAAACATGTAGTAGTACAACGAGGTAAAAACCTATGAGACACACTACCTAACTTAAAATAAAATTCCCTCAGGTGTTGTCTTTTCTTTCAATGGGAACAAACATAATCGACTCTAGGAACACCTATCTTAAAACGACTAGGATGCGATCTCCTATGATAAAACGTATGCCTAGGTAGGTTAGGTCGAGAGCCATATGGATCTATCATAAACTCAAAAATCGGCTCGGGTACAACATGGGAAGTAGACGCATCGTCATAACCTATTCTAATTCTCTCAACATTACCCAAAGCGGGACTGAGGAGAATCTTTTCAACCTTTTTAGATGCATCCTCTTTAGAAATCTTGACCTCCAGAGCACGTTCGAGATCTCTCTCGAGTTGGGACACACGTGATTCATGTTGACTCTTTTCCCAGCCTAGGACGATCAACTGCTCACTTAAAGAAACCTTCACCCTCTCGAGTTGACTCGTCGACGTGTCACATACCCTCAAAACTTCTCTCTATCCCTCTCTCTCTAAATCTAACACTTTAAGCCCTAACTCTTTATTCAACTTCTTCGTCTTTAAGGTCTCGACGTATAAATCTCTAAACACTTTTTGGAGATCACTTTCAATCTCACTGGAAACACTCAATCATTATCGGGGCTCTCACATATACAAGTTTCCTCAGCGTCATGGGATAAACTTGATGTGCTCACGTGCCTAGCCATAAAGGCAACACATATACCATATGATGATTCATCCCCAGAATCATTCACCTCAACGTCACTATCGCTAAAAGAGGCAGGCATAGCAATTTTATTGCCCTTTCTCTTTAGCATAGTGGGACATTCAAACTCTTTGTGCCCTTTGCTCTCGCTTTCAAAACATCTCGCCTCTTATTCTTTCTCACCGCTCTTTTTGGCCTCATATTTCTTTTTATTTTTCTCAAACATCCTTTTATTGGAAGAATTTTCTTTGAAAAATTTGAGAAACTTTTTAAATTTTTTAGCAAACATGGACACATCATCAAAATTAAACTCTCCCTCAGACTTGGACTCATAAATCCTCTCTTTCTTCTTCTTCTTGAACACTTCCTCACATTTTTTAGATTGTTCCCTAAGTGCAATCCCTCTATCCTTAGGCTTAACGGTTTTGGAAAACATGTCGATCTCATAAGTTTGAAGGTCTCCTAGGAGTTTTTCTAACCTAAGTGAATCTTATATCCCCAAAGAATTTGAAATGATGACCTTAGGAATAAAATAGGATGGGAATGACCTCAAAATCTTTTTAACAACTCTCCTCTCCTTAATTTTCTCATCCAAATTAAAACTCGAATTGACTATGTCTGACAACCTATTATAAAACTCGTCAAAACACTCGGACTCTGATATGGTGATAATCTTAAATTGAGTGGTCAAATTTTATAATTTAGATGCCTTAACTGCTTGGTACCTTCATGTGTGAATTGGAGGATACCCCGTGCCTCTTTAGACGTGGTGCATGTCATAATACGACGGAACTCGTCAGGGGTGACGACTCCAGAAATAGCGCTAAGGCCATGGGAGTTATAGGTACTCCATTTATAATCATCATCAGTCCATGCAGACACAGGTTTGGGATTGATGACACTTTCAACGGTGATAGTGGGAGGAGTCCACCCTTTCTCCCAAATAAGCCAAACGCGTTCATCGATAGCCTTTAAACAAGATCTCATGCAGGCTTTCCAATAAGCATAATTTGTGCCATTAAATTACAAAAATTTTCAAATCAGATTTTTCAAAAAGAATTCAATATCATAAAATTTTTGCAAAAAAGGAATCACTCGATAATTTAGAGTAACCGACTCTGATACCAATTTGAGAATGCGTGATATCAATTATTTATGCGATTCACAAATTTTCAATTTTAAACTTACTTAATTAGAGTTAATCTTCAATCCAAATTAATTAAACCCTAATCATGCATCTATGTGGATAAATCAAACATGCAGTCACAAATAAGGGACCAAAAAATTTCAGGAAAAAATCCCTTTCCGGTAAAATCTTTTATTTCACAATCTAACTTAAATCGTAACTTACAAATTACATAGAGAAATATGTAATGAATTTCCCACACATAGACCGTAGCCTATCACTAATAAAGATTCCCTTGAGAACCTTAAGAACTGCAGCTCCTCCTTCAGTAGTGAATACCCTCGAGTATCCCCAATGACCGCAGTCGTCAGCAAATAGCCCCCGCAAGAACTATCAATCCAGTAGTAGAGAAATTTTCTCTATAAGAGAAGCTTCAACAAGAAATATTTTAGGGTTCCAAACGATTCACAAGCGTATATGGAATCTTTTGTGTCAATCAAAAATAAAGTTTTTGTAACCTAAAAGTGAAGACTAAAATTCTACAAATTTGCAGTTTTTGCTTGGCAAAAGTCTTAATGAAAAAGTCTTTCACAACAGGTATTTATAACAAAGCAAAATACTTGAGGCGATGGATATTGTTTGAACGACTTCTTGATTTTGTTTGAACGACATTAGATGTCGTTAGAATAGACCTAAGAAAACACCTTTAAAAAACCAAAACAGTGTAGGGTCATTTAAAGCACAGAAGGAACGACCAATCTCGTGACCTATTAAACGACATGTGATGTCGTTTGAAGGACTTGTTAATGTCATTTGAACGACATTGCCTCGTTGTTTGAACGACAAAAGCGAAAAATTAATATTTTTAAAAGCTTGCCTACAGGTCTTTTAAAAAATATTTTGACTTAGAAAAATGCCTTAATTTGATAAAAAAACTGTCTTGAAAAATATCCCGATACAATGGTAAACCAAATTCGAAACTTAAACACAATTCTTACCAAAAACAATCTTGTAGATATCCGTTGTTGAAGAAACTTGATATTTGGATCCGTCGTCTTGAACATGTGATCATGAGCTTCCTTTGATGGTTGTAAAATATAAAACACACTCTATGTAAAATCAGGACTATGAAAATTATGTCTTTACAGAAGTAGATAGTGCATGCGCTTTAACATATCTTTAATTTGCTGATGTATATTCCTTTAATGTTATTTGTCTTAATCGCAAATAAATATGATAACATTCTAATATGGGGTTTTTATAGAGGAGCCTAATGTTTTTCACTCTTATCCACATTCTCCACCATGGTGAGATAAAAGAAGTAGGTAGCGGATTCACGTCAACACTTCTTTAAGAGGTAATGCATATTACTTTAATGTTATGTAATGAATGCAAATTGTCGCTTGCATCGCAAACAAAAATGGTAACCTTCTAATAGGAAGGATTTATACACGATAAGAATGTTTCTCACTCTTGTCCACATTCTTCCCCAGGGTCAGATTGAATAAATAGGTAGCAAATGCGCTTCAACGTGTCTTTAATTTGTTGATGCATATTTATTTAATGCCATTTAATGAATGTAATAGTTTCCTTCATCACAAATAAAGATTATAACCTTCTAATAAGCATATTTTATACATAAGCATAATGTTTCTCACTTTATGTTCTTCGCTAAGGTAAGATAAAAGAAGAAGGTAATATACGCGCTTTAACATGTCTTTAATTTGTTTATGCACGTTCCCTTAATATTATTTATCGAATGTAATTGTCGTCGTCGTTGCAAAGAAATATGATAACCTTCTTATAGGGATGTTTTATATAAAAGCATTATGTTTCTCACTCTTTACTACGTTCTCACCATCGTTAGATAAAAGAAGCAATTAGCACACGCGCTTCAACATGTCTTAATTTATTGATGCATATTCCGTAAATGTTATTTATTGAATGTAATTTCCGCCTTCGTCTCAAAATAAATATGATAACCTTAAAATAAGGAGTTTTTATAGAGGAGCACAATGTTTTTCACTCTTGCTTATGTTCTCCACAAGGGTAAGATAAAAGAACTAGGTAGAGCACACTCTTCAACATATCTTTGATTTGTTGATGCATGTTCGTTTAATGTTATATACCAAATATAATTTTTGCCTTTGTCACAAAAAAAAGATGATAATCTTCTAATAAGGAGGTTTTATACAAGAGCATAATGTTTCTTAGTCTTGTTCACATTCTCTACCAGGGTCAGATAGAATAAGTACAATATGTCTTTAATTTTCTGATGTGTATTCCTTTAATATTATTTACCAAGTGTATCTATCGCTTTCGTCGTAAACAAAGATGATAAAATTCTAATAGGTTGGTCTTATACAATAGCATAATGTTTCTCACTCTTGACGACATTTCTCCACCAGGGTAAGATAAAACAAGTAGGTAGCACAAGTACTTTAACATGTCTTTAATTTGTTGATGCATATTCCTTTAATATTATTTATCGAATATAATCATCGTCGCCGTCGCCAACAAATATGATAACCTTCTTGTAGAGAGGTCTTATAAAGGAGCATAATGTTTGTCTTTCTTGCCTACGTTCTCCACTAGGGTAAGATATAAGTAGAAGGTAGTGCATGCGCTTTAACATGTCTTTAATTTGTTGAGGCATTTTCCATTAATGCTATTTACCGAATGTAATTTTCGTCATCATCGCAAAAAAAGATGATAACCTTTTAATAGGGACATTTTATACAGGAGCATAATATTTTCACTCTTGCCTACGTTCTCCACGAGCGTAAAATAAAAGAAGTATATAGCGCATGTGCTTCAATATGTCTTTAATTTGCTGATGCATGTCCTTTTAATGTTATTCATCAAAATTAATTTTTGGCTTTGTGTCAAACAAAGATGATAACCTTCTAATAGGGAGGTTTTATACAAGAGCGTACTGTTTCTCACTTTGTCTACGCTCTCCACCAAGGTGAGAGAAAAGAAGTAAGTAGCGCACATGCTTGAACATGTCTTTAATTTGTTGATGTATATTCCTTTAATGTTATTTACCAAATGTGATTTTCTCGTTCATTTGCAAACAAAGTTGATAACTTGCATATCGTATATCACTCAATATGTTTACAACTATATTTTTCTCCCCTTTAAATATCTAACTAAGTTTGTTGCCTCATGTCTAGTTAACTATACTACAATTGATTACTAGCCATGATAAATGAACATTAATAACATAATATCCAAATAACATTGAGAAACGATAATAAAATTAAAAGAGCATGACCCGTGTATTTTGCTAGTCTTATTTTTTTAGTCCACTTAATCTATACTTTAAATACCTCACAACCGCTTTCAAAATCATATATTTGTAACATTTAATTTATTATGAACATTTAACTACCACATATATACTATTATAAATCTATATTATAACTATAATACACAAGCTTGCAACTAAGACTTCTTTATGTTTAGGATGTCTACGCAAGATGACTACAAAGCCCTTAATTAAACATAAACATCTGCGCATTTCTTTGACTCTCTTTGTCCCCCTATTTAGTTACGCGTCTCTTTCAATTCCTCAAGCCATGTTGCCTCTTCATTTCTTATCTCTATCCTTTCATATATCTATTGGTAATAAATCAAATGTATGTAGGAGAGTTAAAAACCAAATAATGAAGGAAAAGAGAGGTTTTCGTAATGTGAATTTCAAGAATATGACAATTACTCCCCCTTTCTCTTTCTCTCAATACTACATCCATCATATTTATTTATTCATGTTTCGTATGCATTTTTTTATTTCTTCTATTACCTTAGATATGCTATTTGCTATTTTAACCTATTCATATTTGTTTTTCAAATTGGTGTTTTTTCTAAACAAATACTGTATTTTTTTTTTTGTAGATATCCCTATTGGATACACCAAACCATCATTCAATTCAGGTATACTATATGTTTTATTTTGGTTTTTAAATTGTGAATTAGGAATTTCACTTGATTTCTTTTTTTGCTTCAAATATATGAAGTTCTCAACATCAAGTTCTCATTTTCACTTTTAGATTTTTATCTATATTAGGTATGAAGTCTGCCTTTGAACGTTTGAACCCACATAAAATTAAGAATGCTATTATTCAACAATTTGTCGATTATTTCACCTATTATATAACTTGGTATTTATTAGTCGAAATATTAATGTAGAATAACTGGGCTAAAAGCTTCAAAAAATCATTAACATATTGCTAGAAAGCTACATAAAAGGCTAATTATTTAAGCGTCGTAAAAAGTTCGAATTCTCAACTTTTTATCTCTCATTGAATTCATCTGTCAATTTAAGATTTCATTTCAAATATGTGAAATAATCAAATATTTTTAAGTTCACAGTTCAAGGCTTAGTTCATGAAAATAATTTTCCACGTTTATGCATCAGAATACGCATCACGTGAATTGGATGCTAGCAATAACATTAAATCACAAGTTTTCCACCACAATAATTTCACATTAGTTAATTTAATAAAAAATATTAATGTCCTCAATATAAATATCTAACATTGTCTCTTAATTTAAAAATTTAAAAATTTGAAAATTTGAAAAATTTAAAAATTTAAAAATTAGAGACTTTGTTAAAAAACAATTTAATCCTCCTTGACTTTGTTAAAGGTAAGTAGTTACACATTTTTTCTTGCCGTTGTTAAAAAAGACCCATGAAGTCAATGTAAAAGAAAAGAATACCCCAAAACATAAATAACAATTCTACAATTGTACACAACAAAATTAACCGAACCGCTGCAACCCTATCTGTCCGTCTCTCTATCAAGTCCACAACTCTCCTCATTTTCCCAAACCGGTTTTTGTCAAAACCTCTTCAAACTTGGACCCCTACACCTGCCCTGCCCTTGTTTTTATTTATTTATATTCCAATATAATATTCCGTCCTTTTTCAGCACCTTGTTTTCATATCATAGATTGGGAGAACCAAAATGAAAATCTCAGGCTAACAGATTCCCCCTCATTTCCCCCTAATCAGCATTTCACTTTATACTTGATATTTTAAACGCTTTGTGAATTGGGTGAGATTTTGATAGATTGTTCATCTGGGTTGTGTCAAAATCAAAATCAATCCCTTTTGATTTTCCGATAAAAAGTTTTGATTTTTATTTGTGGGTTTGCGATGGGGGAGAAATCTGGTGCGGTGGATAAGTGGAGGGAATATTTTGGGACGGCGAATTCGGATATATTTGATATAATCGAACACGCTATAATAGTGGCGGCGTCTGATTGTCCTAAGGAGTTTAGATTGCGTAGGGATCGAATAGCGGAGACTTTGTTTTCTTGCAAACTGACTCATTGTCTTGGTTGTGATCGTGTTGAGTTGGTTGTGCCTCTAAATGATGAGGATGATAAAGCGTGCAAGGCTGAATTTGATGCGGGGGGGAGTAAGGAGAGTAAGGTTAATAGTAATATAGATGAACATGAAAATAAAATGAACATGAACATGAACATGAACATGAACACCAACCATGTTAGTAATTATAGCTTTGGAGAAGCTGAGGCATTGACTGATGAGATTGAGGAGGAGACTAGGATTGTTGGGGAGGTCTTGAGGATCAAAGAGATTGTCAACAACTCTCAAGATGAGGTTTATTTTTCACCTATTCCTCTATTTTTGTTATTATGTTTCTCATTTTAGTATTTTCTTACTAGGTTAATTCCCAACTTGTCCTACTCAATTTCGTTTTCGGGTAATTCTAGGCCAAGACCCAATTTATTTCGATACATTCCTTGCGACATGTTGACGTGTCGTGTCCATTCAGTCTAGAATTACTCCTGGTTTTTTGGGGTTAATAGATTTTGAAGATTGTTTCTTTGATCTATTGAGTTTGTTTTGTTGATTATAATATTTTGTTTACTTGAGCTACTGGTTTTGATGGTTTATTTTTTATTTTTGGCAGTCTAATACAGTAATATTGGATTCACTGAGGAGGCTGCAACTGATGGCTTTGTCTGTGGAGACTCTGAAGGTATGAAAGTGATTAGATTTATGGTCGTTTGATCTTGTTTAGAGTTGTGAACAAGTATGACGGATTATTTGATTGTTATGTGTTTCAGGGTACTGAGATTGGGAAGGCTGTTAATCCTCTACGAAAGCATGCATCGAAGGAGATTCGACTTCTAGCACGGACGCTCATTGAGTATGACTTTATTGCCTCTTTGTTTGATGATGGTTCTGTGTTCGTGCTGTGATCAATTTAAAATAAATTAATGTGAATTGGGCGCTTGTTGACTTTGAATTTGTTGTCTTTTGTCGTGTTTATCAATACGATCAAACGCCCTTCTTCATTACTTGCATTGATTTCCTTTTATATTTTAAGTTGACATGCACCAAAAGTAAGACAATATCGATCTCGAAAACTTGGTGGTATGGATAATTTCCCGCACGTTGTTTTCAATTTACTTGCTTTTTGATCTTTTAACCACTTTTTTGATTTTATGTTCATTTTAAGCGAAGGATCATTTTCGTTTTAAGCCAAGGGCTTGATTACTATTGGTTATATATCTTGATAAAGATTTCGCGGGGATCTCAAATACTCCCTCCGTCCCAATTTAAGAGTTCCTATTTGGCTTTTCCGTTTATTAAGGATAATACCACTAATAATGGCCAGATCAAGTCATATTAGTTATCGTGTTTGTGACATTAGGTCCACTGATGTTCGACTAAAAAAGAAAGGGGACTTTTAATCTGGATAGCCCAAAAAGGAATAGTGGAGTCTTAATTCATGATTGAGTATAACCTACTTAATTTTTTCGCAAATTTTGCCATACTTAATAACGGTGATTTCGACCACTACATTTTTTATGCACGAGTTGCTGTTTGCTAGCCCAATATAAATTCTTCCATTTGCAGCTCTTCAGTTTTGCCATTTGAATTTGTCACGACCCTATTCCCAATTTTGTCTTCCTCTGAGCATTAGAATGATTGAAAGGTCTTGTTTGTTTTTCCTAAGTTTTATTTCTCATTTGGTTATTCTTGTTGTTAGTGGAACGTCTGAGAATGGTAGATTCAGTTACTTTTTTTTTTCTTTCCCGCAGGCTATCATTTTAAGTTTGGGAGGTTTTCCTCCCCATTTTCTTATTAATTGTTATGGTTTGCAGGGGGTGGATGGCCATGGTAGATGAGTGGGTTGCTGCTGCGACAACTATTGCAGGTAAGTGTTTTTGACAATATTTACTTCCTTTGGTGTCTTTGCATTTTGGATTGAAACAGAAATGAGATTTTAATATGAGGATACTCATGAACTTATAGGTGGTGAAGGTGGTACCCCGGAGTCTCTGAACCCCTCTGTACTTGATGAAGAGGAAGGGCTTCCTTCTCCTCCGATGGATGATTTAGCATTTTTTGCTACTCAGACTACTTCAATGGAGCTTGGACAGGTATGTGAATCGTATTGTGCTTGTTTGGAAATGCAGTTAAATGAAGGGAATCCATTCAATTTTTGGCTTCACGAAAAAGTCACATAATGAAAGAGAGTTTTTCGATGCGGTCTAGATATTTTACTGATAATGCAAAAACCTTAAGGATTTATCTATCAGTATGCGCCGTCGGATTACAGTAGTATTGTTCTAATACGTTGAAATTATCGATCCAAGAATTATAGTTCTATTGTTCCTGCAGGTTATTTTTTTTTTCTTGAAAAAATTCAAAAAAGATGGGTTCTTTAAGCACAATCAAGCAAAATTCAAAATGTATTTAAAACAGAAATTGGAATAATATAATACAAATAAGCCTAACCCCATCTTACAAAACTGCATCCCATTCCCTGTCCCGTGTTATGAATAACATTGATTTGATCTGAACCGCATCTTAATAATCTAAAAATTTGGACCGCATCCGAAACATTTGTTTTTTCAGGGACCTAATCGTGAAAGGCCCATTTGTTTTTTGTGTTTATACACTGACATGTTTCTTTTTTTTTTGTTTGTTCTCAAATGTGGCGGGCGAAGTTCTTTGATGGCATGGACGATGATGGAAGTGAGTTGAATATATGTCCCTTACGGTTATTTATATTTAGATTTTGCTATTCGGTTCTTTATTTGAATTCCCCACTTAGAGGTTCATGATTTTGATTGGGCAATGTTGTTTCAGATCCTCGAAACAGTGGGGAGTTCAACAAGAACCGTGAAAATGGCAGAAAGCCGTCAGTGGAGACCCGTAATGTTCCCAAGCAGAAGCAGCAGTTGCTTCCCATTGAGTCTGTCAATCCTCCAAATATCAAGAAGGATGAACAAATAAAGAAACAACAAACTACAGTGAAGAAAACTGGGACTGGGACTGGGACTGTTGCAAGACCAAGCAAGCCCTCTGTCCCTGAATCTGGGCCTGGGAGACCTACAAAACCAAGTTTGGAACAGAAGGTCCACAGTGAGACAAAGTTTCAGCAAAAATCGGGAAAAATTACAACTCAAAGGAGGCCATTGGGTTTTCAAGATGTGAGCGTCAAAATTACTTATTTACCATAATTTTGTATATAGAGTTTTGAATTTTTTTTAATCTTATGGTTGTTTATATATTGTTCAAATAGAAATCAAGATGTTCAGATGAGACTGCTATACAAGCGAAACTTGAAGCCACTAAAAGGAAGCTCCAGGAGCGCTACCGACAAGCTGAGAACGGTTTGTCTATCCTTCTTAAGCTTTAAAATCGTCTTTGGAATATAAATAAATCTGATTTTAAATACTACACTTACTTTACAATGTATTGTGAACAAAAATTCCACTCTGAATGAGTGAAAATACTTCTCAACATTTTATATTCACTTGGGTGAAATATACGTCACCCCGAATCAAATGATGTCGAAATTGGAAAGAAGGGTCATCAAAATTGGTATATTGTCTAATAATCTTACAGCTGAAAGCGGCAAGTTTTGAGCTTCATCTGATTGCGAAATTCAATTTTTCTTACAGCCAAGAGGCAGCGAACAATACAGGTCATGGAATTGCATGATCTTCCCAAACAAAGTCTGGGCCATAAAAATCCTCATGCGAGACCTGGCAACAACAAGCATTGGACAAATGGGAGGCGCTAAACTAGCTTTTCTAATTATCCTGTCTCATTTTAATAACTTTTCGAGCTTCCTCCATTTTGAAAAGGATATGGGCCCAAGAACACAACTCTTTTTGTGCCTATGAGGATTTTACTCTATTGGTGTTTATGGAGAGGAGAGCTACTCTAAATCTGCAGAGACTAAGTAAATTAGGAAAACATTGAGGTATAGATTTTTCTTTTTCTTTTTTTACTGGAAAGTAGGAGAGGGTAGGTCTAAATTCTTGACTTGTTTTAGAGGAACCCTAATTTGCATCCATACATATTCGATTCCTATCTCACAATCTGTTTTTGCTGTTCATCATAATCATTGTCGTGGTGACATTAACGAAATTGCACAGAATAAGTGCATATTCATTTAGATAGTACACATGTAAAAACATTTAACTTTAATGGTATAGAAAGTTAAAAGTCACATGCCCTCCTTTTGCAGGAAAAATGAGTGTCTTCTGCCAACTGAAACTTGGCATTTGTCCCTTTGGGGACGGACGATGTTGTGGGAATTGACATGCATCATAAAAATACGTTACTTATCCCAAAAATAATTACTACTTTGTTTTAAAAAAAAAAAACCTCCCTTGTGTTCATTATTTCTCTCAAAGCAAATCAAGTTATAATTTTTACTTTTGGGATTAACTGGTGTACTACCTATTTCTCTCCCCAAAAAAGTCAAAAATCAAGTTACCTGATGGTTTTTATGAAGTCCTACCATTTTAATTTAATTAATTTCTCAAAATTATCTCAAGCAAATCTGAGTTACAATGGTCCTCACTAAAAATATCACCTACCTAACATGACACATCCTTTCAACGTGCATTAAATGTTGATTGAAAATGTAGACCAGTGTAATATGAACGTAATTTTAATCAGCGGATATGAGCTGTGAACCATTTTCTCGGTTTATATATTTAAAAAAAAATATGCTGAGAGTTGAGTTGTATATATGTCCTTATCTTATAAAATTATTATTTATGATTCGTTTGATAATTCAATTTCAAATTATGAAAATAAAATTGAAAAATTATTTTCAATTACGTGGAATTGAATTTGGTCTTTTAATTTCAAGTCTTGGAATTTGCTTATCAAACGGACTCTATATGTATTTCTTCTTATGAATACACTCAATCAATCATATTAAGAGTAGTTCACTATTGTTTTATTTGGTACTATTGATTTAAAACGTCCTTAAAAAAACATGATTTGGTAAAATTGATTGTTTAAGGTTTTAATTTCGGTCAGTAATAATGTTAAGAGTCCTTTTTGCTTAAAAGGAGTTGACTTTCAAATGTATAACTCTTAATAGAGGAGAATATAAATATCTATTTGTGAGGGAACCTGCCTCGTATATATATATTTAACAGTAACGATAATTTAGTGTTGTTAATATTAACAAGGAATTAAAAGAAAAAAGGAATTTCTATTTTTTTTTGAAATATAATAATTAGTTTGTGTTACATCATAAAATACAAATAATCTGTAAAAGGGTAAATTTAAAACCTCATTTTTTTTTAATTATATTTCGTTTACTTGAATAGAGATTATATTGATAGGCTAGGAATGTGAAATAAGAAGTTTTGGTGAAGGAAGAAGGATAAGAGTGATATTTGCGTGTGGATACACGTGTAAAACATGGGTGAGTGTTTGGTAGGTGCTTAGCTTATGAGTCGAGTCTTCAACACACAACGTGTTGACGGACGGTTTCTAGTCGTCGATTCTTGGGTGTGGGACCCACGCGTTTGTCTTTGTTTCAGTTGGGCTTCAACTCTCAGAATATTTACTCTTACCATTTCTACTCTTTTAACTGGAGGCGCCAAAATCCACACAAGACCCGCGACATTTTTAGCGGATTTGAGTTTGAATTTGGTTGGGGTCGTACTCAAAGAGATGATGGACCGCTAAAAAATGTTCTAAATATTTAGGGCCTGTTTGGTTCTCTGTTCTGAAAACTCGATTTAAACGCTGTTTTTAAATACAGTTTTAAAATTCAGTTTTTTGTGTTTATAATTATTGGTGTGCGTTTGGTAAAGTTGTTTTTAAATACAATTTTTTGAAAATTTGACAAATATGTATATTTATATCATACATATGCGGGTGTGTGTTTGTATGTGTATATATATATATATATATGTATGTACATATAAACATACATAAAACTTTCATACATACATGATACATGAATGTATACATACATACATACATCATAAATTATATACATGTACATTTAATAACATGTATTTTTAATACATATGTACTATATGTCGCATACATAATGATGTCGCATATATGTACGTACATATAAACTTTCATACATAATGATGTCGCATATATAATTCACTATAAAATTATATACATACATGAATTGATAATATTTTTTAATACATATGTACTATATGTATATTTTATATTATTCCATACATTAATAATATATGTATAAAACTATATATAAGTATCATGTATCTATTGATAATATTATTTAACTTTATATTATTCCATACGTAATTTTGTGTATATGTACATATATATTTTTTATTTATAAGAATTACACACATTAATGTATTATGTATGTATATTATATATTAAGGTATAATTGCTTTAAAATATTAAGAATGAATAATTCTGAGTTGAAAAATAAAAAAAACAGATGTTATAAAACACTCAAAATCTGTTTTCTGAAAAACTTGATTATAACACAAGAATATTATAATTCTGTGTTTAAAAACAGGTTGCCAAATGAAGATTTTTATCAGAATTGTATTTAAACACAGAAAACAGAATTATAGTTGCAAACCAAACAGGCCCTTAAAGTTTGCTTTTAACCCCGCGATACACTAACTAATTTTCGACCTCCCTAACTTTAATTCTAACTTCATTACCACCTTCAATTTATCCCTCACCTCTCCACCATCAACACCCTCTCATTATCCCTCTCTCTCGCCATCATTCGTCACTACCACCATCATCACCACTTTACCCTTGACCTTTGTTTAAAAAATATATAAACAATATTAAATAAGTGTTTTTTTATTGAAAAAGTCAAAAAATATAAAACTAAAAGAATAATATATAAAAAAAATGTAGTAAAACTGTTCTAAAAAACCCGCCTCGACTTGAGGCTTGGGAGAAACGTGTCGCCTTACGCTTTTTATGCCTTGTTCTTGGTAAAATCCTTAAAACGCATTTTTCTAAAAACAACAATACTTTAGTGAAACGATATCGTCTTTTAAAGAATTGTTTTACAAACCGGACCATTATCTCATCGAAAATAATCAAATAGTATTTTAATTTGCATATATTCAGACAAATTTTTATGATATGTACAATTTTAGTATTTTAATCGCCTTGTTATGATTAAAAAATATTAAAATATATTAAGAAGGCCTAAACGCCTTTTGACGCCTAAGGCCCGGCTATGTTTTCAAGGCTTAAGACTCGACCTCCACGCTTCGATTACACCTCACGTTTTTTAGAACCTTGTAATAAACTAGTAAAAATGGTCGCCTCTTTACATTCGATGGGTTGTTACAAAATATATTCCCTACATTCGATGACTTTTCACTAGATGCACAAATAAAATAAAATGAGGATTGTAGACTCAGCCTCGTTAATGCGCCAGATAAGAGGGTCGGATATGATATGATAAGTATGGACCGAATAAAACTTATTCCAATTCTGCATTTGACACAGTCCCAAATAAGAAGACATGATGGGATATAATAATCCAATCCTGCGTTTGAAATGCCCTAGATATAATTAGTTTGTCTTCAGTTTTTCAAAAATACGATTTGTAGGAGGATAGTGTGACTAGGGTCTGGTAAGATGCTGAAACGGGTGAGGCGTGACCCACTTCAATGAACTCTGCATGCAAGGTCTTCAAGGGGTTTCTAGAGCAGTACCTGGTAAAACCTTCCATTTTTGGTGAAAATGGAACCAAAAGCTAGAACCACTTCCTGTAAGAAAATGAAATTCACAACAATAATAGTAAATTTTCTCAGGAGGATCCCCTGAGAATAATGACTGTCAGTGTACGAGTGAAGAAACAAGCACTTAACATTTAGATAGAGAGCATGGAGAGAATACTAGGTGGTCTGGTGTGATTTTGACAGAGTAACTGTATGACTTAAGTTTCTGATGTCTGATTTGACCTCACCAATGGTCCTATTTATAGGTGAAAATAGGGCTGATTTGGGCCTTTTGGGCGCCAAAATCAATGGGGAAAAACTTAGATGGACAAGGTTTACAATGTACCTTTTGTCCCCACTAGGTCTGCAACCGTCTGTCCCTTATGACAGATGACACCTGGTGTGAACCAAACTCAAAAAGTAAATATGTCTCTTAATGGAGACAAAATATCTGATTTGGTAAATATCTTTTGAAATGGTAACTTATTGTACAAACTTTGTATCCTTGAGAGGGATCTCGAGGACCACCTCCTCTAAAACCATTAATCTCGAGAGGGGGATTCGAGGACACCTTTTTCAAAAACTTTTTTACTTAAGAGGGGCCTTGAGGACCTCCTCCTCTAAGATCATTTCTTATGAGAAGCCTGGTGGACCTCCTTACCCTGTATCATTTCCGTGGTAAGTCATTTGGGAGTAGAGTGATCATTTATAGGTAAGTCTCTTCACCCTTCTTCCTTTTGTACTTTTGAAGTTATCTGGGACAGAGAGGGATGCTCACAATGGGCGCTCTTGCCTTGACCTTTTTCTGTGGTCTCAATACGTTTGGAGGGGTTTCTTGTTGCTGTCCTCCTCGAACTTGCCTTTTTCTATGGCTTGAGATTTAAGGTTGAGGAGCTCCTCATAGCGAGCCTCCTCATTTTAACTTCATTTCCTGTGATTTTGAGCTTTGAGGACGAAGGGCTCCTTGTGGTGGGCCTCATCGTCCTAACTCTATTTCTGTGATAATTGAGTTTTGGGGACGAGGGGTTCCTCGTGGTGGGCTCCTCGTCCTAACTGTATTTCTGTGATCATTGAGCTTTGGGGATAAGGGTCTCCTCATGGTGGTTCTCCTCGTCCAAACTTCATTTCTGTGATCTTTGAGTTTTAGGGACGAGGGGCTCCTCGTGGTGGGCCTCCTCACCCAGTTAAGTTTTGTCTTTGACATAGCACTTTTTAGAGGGGGCTGCTCGTGATGGCCCCCCCTCACCATATGGGTCTGCTTGCCTATTTATTTAGGCAAATGGGTGAGCACCCATCTACATTAGTCCCCTCCTACAAAAAACTTTGTGTTGGGTAGACCAAAGGTTTTTGTATGTAATGATTCATTTTGTCTTGGAATACGAACAATCTATTTCAATCTCATCAAGGCATTATTGGCATTTAATAGGTCTGTCACATCAGCCCACATTGAGGGTCTCTAGGTGACACGTGTTGTATGGGGAATAGGCATCTCATCATTAGGGAAATGATTTTCTCACCTTTTCACCGATAGGAGCGTGTGTGGATTAATAGGGTATAAAAAGCCCCCTTAAACCCTTCTTCACACTTTACTTTATCATTTGTCTTCAGACTTGAGTTTTTTTAGAGAGAAATAGAGAAAAAAGATAAACCGCCATTACCATCGCCTCTGACCGTCGTCTTCTTCCTTTATCTACACCCTAAATGGCTTCTTCCTCTTCTGTGAACCCTATTTTGACGGTCTCCACCACCACTAGCGAATAGCTAGTGGGTAGGATCCCTATCTCCATCACGGTTTCGATGATTTTGGCTACTGGAGCTCTTGCCATCACGTCTGCTGTTATGGGTTCTGCCACTGCTATTTTGGACGGTTTGTCTCTTGAGGTATCTAAAAGGGAGGGCCCCTCATTCACTACTTATTCAAAATCTCAAAGGGAATATCAAGTTGCTCGCACAAAGAGGGATTTTGGCCTTTATCATCTAATTCTTGATGTTATAGAGAACTCTATATCTCCTTTTCAATCTAAGGTGCTTGATGATATCCCAAAGGAAAAAGAAATTTGGAAATCCATCCATATCTTTAATGAAGAAAGGAGTGTAGGACTTGATGGCTTCCATGGTGTATTTTATATAAAATTTTGGCCTATAATAAAGTCTGACCTCATAAATGCCATTTCTTATTTTTTTACGGGGGGAGATCTTCTTAAAATCTGGACAAGTACCCTTATCATGTTGATTCCTAAATCTAGTAAGCCTGGTTCATGCTCAGACTATAGACCAATCAATTTGTGCAATTTCTGCTTCAATATCATTACCAAAATCATGGCATCTAGATTGGCAGAAATTCTTCCTCTTATCATTGGTTCTTCTCAATCAAGCTTCATTAAAGGAAGACAAATCACTGATGACATCCTATTGGCGCAGGATCTGATGCAATCCATTGGTAAGAAAGCTTTTGGTTTTAATGTAGTGATCAAGCTGGACCTTTCTAAAGCATATGATAGAGTCTCTTGGCTCTTCCTAATCAAAACTCTAATGAAGTTTGGCTTTTCTGAAAATTGAATAGACATAATTTGGAGAATTATATCGAATAGCTGGTTCTCAACTCTTATTAATGGGGAATCCACTGGGTATTTCAAATCTTCTAGGGTATTAAAACAAGGAGAGCCCCTTTCTCTTGGCCTCTTTGTATTTGTAGCTGAATCCCTAAACAAAGGCCTTCATGACATGGTTCTAAAGGTCTAGTTAAACCTTTTCCCTCACTAAAAATATCCCCATCATCAGTAACCTTAGTTTGGCTAATGACACTATTCTATTCTGTAATGGCAGCCCAAACTGTCTCAAAAATCTCATTGATTTCTTAAAAAGTTATGAAAAAGCATCTGGACAAGTTATTAACTTCTCTAAGAGTAGTTTTACTATCCATCATTTCTTGCCTCTCAATAGGGTTAGATCTATATCTAAACTTACAAACCTTTTCTTAAAAAAAAACCCTCTAAACTATTTAGGTTGTCCTATCTATTTTGGGAGGAGCAATCATCAATACTTTGAAGACCTCATCCATAAAATTAGATCCAAACTTACCTCTTGGTAGGAAAAATTCCTTACTCTAGCTTGTAGGAGAACTCTCCTCAGTTCTGTCTTCTCCTCTATTCCCATTCACACAATTGCAGCCCTTAAACCTCCAAAGAAAACCCTTTTCTTTATCCAAAATATATTTAGTTAATTCTTTTGGGGTTCCTCCAAATAATATGGTAATAAACATCAAAGGATTAAATGTAAAGATCTCTGCCTTCCTACTAATGAAGGGGTTCTTGGTTTCAAACTCTTAGAAGAACCACAGTTCTAAAATTTAGTGGAACCTCATATTGAACCACAACCTTTGGTCATATTATTACTGGGCCAAATAAAAGCCTCATAATAAAATTGGTGGTTCACAAATTCAGAAAAGATTTTCAGCTATATCAGATATATCAAATAATAATTTCAAGCTTATAGAGGGAAAAATGATCTGGACTCCGAAATCAGATGGTATGTTAACCTTAAATTCAACATGAAATCTCCTAAGAACTCCAAAAGCTTCCTCCTTAATGTGCAAATTCATGTGGAATCAAGCCTATCCTCTATAAATATCCTTTAATAATGCTATCATTACATTCTTCCTCTCGATGGGAAAATTCAAGAATTGGGCATTCATTTAGACTCTACCTTCTTCTAATGCCTTAACACTACACCAAAAATAACAATCTGGCACAGTTTAAAATCGTTCCAAAGCCAATCTGGCACGGTTTAAAACCGTGCCAGAATCAGGGTGCCAGATGTTCTGGCACTGATTAAAACTGTTCCAAATTGCCCAATCTGGCACGCTTTTGGCACGGTTATAAAACGTGTTAGATTGTTCTATAAGCATACTCAAATTTACCATTTGACACGATTTTAAATCGTGTCAAAATTTTCAATTAATAAAAAAAATATTTGAAAAAAAATAAAAAAAATCCGCAAATACCAAATCTGGTAGGAAAAATATTTATTATTTGCAAAACGGAATTAAAAAAATTCACAAATTGTGAATATCGCATGTTGATGATAAACTAATGTACATACAAATATCAAAATATTACAAGTCTTAATAGTTCACAGACCAAAAAAATTTGGGCAGAACTTCCACTATTTTCTGCACATTCAAAAACCTGCTAATATAAAGCCCCCATACGGCTACAAAATATAATAATAAAATTACAAAAGCCCGCACGGCCATAAAAGTTAATAATAAAACTACTAAAGCCTGCACAACCATAACACAACAAATAAAATCCTAAATATTAATGACACTAAATAAATAACCCCCATATTGTAAACCATTGACTTCTTCATGTGTTCCATGCAGATAAAAGATAACGATTGAATGTTATCCTGTAAAAAATAGGATAAAAAAAAGATATGATATTAGTAACCAAGTAAAATTTTAAAAAAATTGTATTCAAGCTAAAAAATTGCATAAACGAGTTACAATTATTATTATATATTCTCAAACTGGAAGTCTCGTGACTACGTGGTCAATTCATACGAGTTACATTAGTCTCATGCGAGGTGTTAGTGCCTCTTACGGGGCCATTTGGAGGTTGGTTTGAGTTCTCACCCTCTTACATCATGTTTTTAAATATAATCTAGATATTTTCAAATGATCGTCATATTCTCAAATTGGGACACCCGAGACTACGCCGTTAATTCCTATGAGTTACACTGGTCCCGTGCGAGGTGTTCACGCCTCTTACGGGGCCATTTGGGGACTGGTTTGGGTTTTCACCATTTAACGGCTTGTTTTTAATCCTAATCTAGATATTTCCAAATTATCATCATATTCTCAAACCGGGAGACCCGTGACAACACAGTCAGTTCATATGAGTATCATTAGTCTCATGCGAGGTGTTAGTGCGTCTTAAGGTGCCGTTTGGGGGCTTCTTTGAGTTCTCACCCTCTAATGGCATGCTTTTAAGCCTAATCTAGATATTTTAAAATTATCATCATATTCTCAAACCGGGAGACTGGTGACTACGCGATCAGTTCCTGCGAGTTACATTGGTTCTGTGCGAGGTGTTAATGCCTCTTACGACGTCATTTGGAGGCTGGTTTGAGTTTTCACCCTTTAACGGCTTATTTTTAAGCCAATCTAGATATTTTTAAATTATCATCATATTCTCAAATTGGAAGACCCATGACTACGCGGTCAGTTCTGACAAATTATATTGGTTACGTGCGAGGTGTTCATGCCTCTTATAGGGCCGTTTAGGGGCTGATTTGAGTTTTCACCCTTTAACGGCTTGTTTTTAAGACTAGGTGTAGATATTTTTAAATTATCGTCATATTCTCAAATTGGGTGTCTCGTGACAACGCAGTCAATTCTTACGAGTTACATTGGTCCTTTACGAGGTGTTCGTGCTTCTTACGAGGCCGTTTGGTGGCTGATTTGGGTTTTCACCCTGGAACAACTTGTTTTTAAGCCCAAGTCTAAATATTTTCAAATTATCGTCATATTATCAAACTGGAAGTTTCGTAAGTACGCGGTCAGTTCCTACGAGTTACACTGGCCCCGTGCGAGATGTTCGCTCCTTTTACGGGGCCGTTTGAGGATGGTTTTGGATTTTCACCCTCTAACAGAATGTTTTTAAGCCTAATATAGATATTTTCAAATTATCATCATATTCTAAAATTGGGACACCCGAGACTACACTGTGAATTCCTACGAGTTACATTGGTCCCGTGCGAGGTGTTCATGCCTATTACGGGGCCGTTTGGGGGTTGGTTTGGGTTTTCACCATTTAACGACTTGTTTTTAAGCCTAATCTAGATGTTTATAAATTATCATAATATTCTCAAATCGAGAGACTCGTGACTACACAGTCAATTCATACGAGTTACATTAGTCCCATGGGAGGTGTTAGTGCCTCTTATGGGGCCGTTTTGGGGGCTGTTTTGAGTTCTCATCCTCTAATGGCATGCTTTTAAGCCTAATCTAGATATATTAAAATTATCTTCATATTCTCAAACCGGGAGACCAGTGATTACGCGGTCAGTTCCTACAAGTTACATTGGTCCCATACGAGGTGTTCATGCCTCTTACGGGACCGTTTGGAGGTTAGTTTGGGTTTTCACCCTTTAACGACTTATTGTTTACCTTAATCTAGATATTTTCAAATTATCATCATATTCTCAAATCAGAAGACCCGTGACTACGCGATTAGTTCTCACGAGTTACATTAGTCCCGTGCGAGGTGTTCATACCTCTTACGGGGCCATTTGGGGGCAGATTTGAGTTTTCACCCTTTAACGACTTGGTTTTAAGACTAAGTCTAGATATTTTTAAATTATCGTTATATTCTCAAACCGGGTGTCCTGTGACTACACGATCAATTCCTACGAGTTATACTAGTCCCGTACGAGGTGTTCGTGCTTCTTACGAGGTCGTTTGAGGGCTGATTTTGGTTTTCACCCTGAAACAACTTATTTTTAAGCTCAAGTCTAGATATTTTCAAATTATCGTCATATTCTTAAACTAAAAGTTCTATAACTACGCGGTCAGTTCTTACAAATTACATTGGTCCCGTGCGAGGTGTTTGTTCCTCTTACGGGGCTGTTTGAGGGTGGTTTTGGGTTTTCACCCTCGAAAGGATTGTTTTTAAGGCTAATCTAGATATTTTCAAATTATCATCATATTCTAGAATCAGAACACCCGGGACTACGCCATCAATTCCTACGAGTTACATTAGTCCCGTGCGAGGTGTTCATGCCTATTACGGGGCCGTTTGGGGGCTGATTTGGGTTTTCACCATTTAACGGCTTATTTTTAAACCTAATCTAGATATTTCCAAATTATCATCATATTCTAAAATCGGGAGACTCGTGACTGCACAGTCAGTTCATACGAGTTACATTAGTCTCATGTGAGGTGTTAGTGCCTCTTACGGGGCCATTTGGAGACTGCTTTGAGTTCTCACCCTCTAATGGCATGCTTTTACGCCTAATCTAGATATTTTAAAATTATCATCATATTCTCAAACCGGGAGACCAGTGACTACGCGATAAGTTCTTACGAGTTACATTGGTCCTATGCAAGGTGTTCATGCATCTTACGGGGCCGTTTGGAGGCTGGTTTGGGTTTTCACCCTTTAACGACTTGTTTTTAATCCTAATCTAGACATTTTCAATTATCATCATATTCTCAAACCGGAAGACCAGTGACTACCCGATCAGTTCTTACAAGTTATATTAGTCCTGTACGAGGTGTTCATGCCTCTTACGGGGCCATTTGGGGGCATATTTGAGTTTTCACCCTTTAATGGCTTGTTTTTAAGCCTAAGTATAGACATTTTTAAATTATCATCATATTCTCAAATCGGGTGTCCCGTGACTATGCGATCAATTCCCACGAGTTACACTGGTCCCGTACGAGGTGTTCGTGCTTCTTTCCAGGCCGTTTGGGGGCTGATTTGGGTTTTCACCCTGGAACAACTCGTTTTTAAGCCCAAGTCTAGATATTTTCAAATTATTGTGATATTCTTAAATTGGAAGTCCCGTAATTACGCGGTCAGTTTCTACGAGTAACACTAGTCCCGTGCGAGGTGTTCGCGCCTCTTACGGGGCTGTTTGAGGGTGGTTTTGGATTTTCACCCTCTAGATATTTTCAAATTATCATCATATTCGAAAATCGGGACACCCAGGACTACACCGTTAATTCCTACGAGTTACATTGGTCCCGTGCGAAGGTGTTCATGTTTACGGGGCCGTTTGGGGGACGGTTTGGGTTTTCACCATTTAACGGCTTGTTTTTAAGCCTAATCTAGATATTTCCAAATTATCATCATATTCTCAAATCAGGAGACCCGTGACTGCACAGTCAATTCATACGAGTTACATTAGTCTCATGCAAGGTGTTAGTGCCTCTTACGGGGCCATTTGGGGGCTGCTTTGAGTTCTCACCCTCTAATGGCATGCTTTTAAGCCTAATATTGATATTTTAAAATTATCATCATATTCTTAAATCGGAAGACCAGTGACTACGCGATGAGTTCTTACGAGTTACATTGGTCCTATGCGAGGTGTTCATACATCTTACGGGGCCGTTTGGAGGCTGGTTTAGATTTTCACCCTTTAACGACTTGTTTTTTTATCCTAATCTAGATATTTTCAAATTATCATCATATTCTACAACTGGAAGACTCGTTACTAGGCGATCAGTTCCTACAAGTTATATTAGTCCCGTGCGAGGTGTTCACGCCTCTTACGGGTCCATCTGGGCGCATATTTGAGTTTTCACCCTTTAATGGCTTATTTTTAAACTTAAGTCTAGATATTTTGAAATTATCATCATATTCTCAAACCGAGTGTTCCGTAACTACACGATCAATTCCTACGAGTTACACTGGTCCCGTACGAGGTGTTCGTGCTTCTTACGAGGCCGTTTGGGGGATGATTTACGTTTTCACCCTAGAACAACTTGTTTTTAAGCCCAAGTCTAGATATTTTCAAATTATCATCATATTCTCAAACTAGAAGTCCCCTAACTACGCAGTCAGTTCCTACGAGTTACACTGGTCCCGTGCGAGGTGTTCGCACCTCTTATGGGGCCGTTTAAGGGCGGTATTGGGTTTTCACCCTATAACAGATTGTTTTTAAGCCTAATCTAAATATTTTTAAATTATCATCATATTCTAAAATCAGGACACCCGGGACTACGCCGTCAATTTCTATGAGTTACATTGGTCCCTTGCGAGGTGTTCATGCCTATTATGGGGCCGTTTGGGAGCTGGTTTGGGTTTTCACCATTTAACGGCTTGTTTTTAAGCCTAATCTAGACATTTTCAAATTATCATCATATTCTCAAATCGAGAGACCCATGATTACACGGTCAGTTCATACAAGTTACATTAGTCTCATGTGAGGTGTTAGTGCCTATTATGGGGTCGTTTGGGGGCTGCTTTGAGTTCTCACCCTCTAATGGCATTCTTTTAAACCTAAACTAGATATTTTTAAATTATCATCATATTCTTAAATCGGGAGACCAGTGATTACGCGGTCAGTTCCTACGAGTTACATTGGTCCCATGCGTGGTGTTCATGCCTCTTACGGGGCTGTTTGGAGGCTGGTTTGAGTTTTCATCCTTTAACAACTTGTTTTTAACCCTAATCTTGATATTTTCAATTATCATAAAATTCTCAAACCGAGAGACCCATGATTACACGGTCAGTTCATACGAGTTACATTAGTCTCATACGAGGTGTTAGTACCTCTTACGAGGCTATTTGGGGGCTGCTTTGAGTTCTCACCCTCTAATGGCATGCTTTTAAGCCTAATCTAGATATATTAAAATTATCGTCATATTCTGAAACCGAGAGACCAATGACTACGCAGTCAATTTCTACGAGTTACATTGGTCCCGTGCGAGGTGTTCATGCCTCTTACGGGGCCGTTTGGAGGCTAGTTTGGGTTTTCACCCTTTAACGACTTATTTTTTACCCTAATCTAAATATTTTCAAATTATCATAATATTCTCAAATCAAAAGACCCGTGACTACGCGATTAGTTCCCACGAGTTACATTAGTCCCGTGCGAGGTGTTCATGCCTCTTACGGGGCCATTTGGGGGCAGATTTGAGTTTTCACCCTTTAACGACTTGGTTTTAAGACTAAGTCTAGATATTTTTAAATTATCGTTATATTCTCAAATCGGGTGTCCTGTGACTACACGATCAATTCCTACGAGTTACACTAGTCCCGTACGAGGTGTTCGTTGCTCTTACGGGGCCGTTTGAGGGTGGTTTTGGGTTTTCACCTTCGAACAGATTATTTTTAATCCTAATCTAGATACTTTCAAATTATCATCATTTTCTAAAATCGAAACACCCGGGACTACGCCATCAATTCCTACAAGTTACATTGGTCCCGTGCGAGGTGTTCATGCCTATTACGAGGCCGTTTGGGGGCTAATTTGGGTTTTCACCATTTAACGACTTATTTTTAAGCCTAATCTAGATATTTCCAAATTATCATCATATTCTCAAACCGGGAGACCCGTGACTACAAAGTCAGTTCATACGAGTTACATTAAGTCTCATGTGAGGTGTTAGTGCCTCTTATGGGGCCGTTTGGGGGTGATTTGAGTTCTCACTCTCTAATGGCATGCGTTTAAGCCTAATCTAGATATTTTAAAATTATCGTCATATTGCCAAACCGAGAGACCAATGATTACGCGGTCAGTTCCTACGTGTTACATTGGTCTCGTGAACAACTTGTTTTTAACCCTAATCTAGATATTTTCAAATTATCATCATATTCTCAAATTGAAAGACCCGTGACTACACGATCAGTTCCTACAAGTTATATTAGTCCCGTGCGAGGTGTTCGTGCCTCTTACGGGGCCATTTGGGGGTAGAGTTGGGTTTTCACCTTTTAACAGCTTATTTTTAAGCCTAAGTGTAAATATTTTCAAATTATCGTCATATTCTCAAATCGATAGTCCCGTGACTACGCGGTCAGTTCCTACAAGTTATACTGGTCCCGTGAGAGGTGTTCGCACCTCTTATGGGGCCCTTTGGAGGTGGTTTTGGATTTTCACTCTCTAACAGTCGATGCCTTGGTATTTCAAGGGCCGTCCCCTCTCACGGAGAGTAGGGAGAGAAGTTTGGGATTAACTGTGTTGCTTTTGGAGCTTGTATATTTTGGTTCTACTATGATAACTAGGTCCCCAAGTGCAAAACCATTATTTAACTTAATAAAAAGTACTCGTTATATGCATAGGAAATGGAAATTACTATTTTATAATTATGTTCTTTCATACATTACGTTGATGAATTCTCGATCAAATATAACCTCTGTCTTAAAATCTGGGATTCGATTTCGAACTGGTTGAAGTTAACCCTCTGCAAAATGATTAGAAAATTCAACATGAGCACCAAAATAACATACCAATAGTATCTACTAAATCAATCAAATGTAACGATACTATCCAAGTAACCCGTATTATCACAAACAAGGGGGGAAATGCAACTTTTATAGAATTCTAACTTAACAAATAATATCATTATGAACTCGAGAATAATTCGTAAGAATTATAAAAATAGTTCATAAGAATAAACATTAATGATGCGATCGAATATCAACCCTACCATAAACCATCAAGTAGCTAACAGTTGTGCTTGATTAGATAGATGCCAATTTCCTTGGACAATGAATTGACAGAAAAAAGAGAAAAGCACAACCTGAATGACCACATTAATGCACCCTTGGAAAACACTATCTTCCATTCGACCGCCCCGCCCGTCTCCGGGCATAACCCTGCAAAAAAAATAACTTGCCAAGTCCTCATGATAATTATCAGACGTAGAGGGGTCACAATCACGTCTTCTGCATGTTGTTCATCTTTTCCCCATTTTTGGATCCACCTTGAGAAGAAAAATCATAATTAGAGAGGAAATACATTAGAAAAAGATATATATGTGAGCAATTTAGAAAACACTAAACATAAACACTATTAGAACTCATCCATACAAAAAGATCCCTGTTCATTAGAGATAGCTATTCTTCATTATGAAGTTCAATGATGATAAAAATGTAGTTTGAGGAGGACTCTTGATGCCAACTCCAGATCAATCGCTTCCCTTTCACAGACACTAAACAAAGGGAAGAATATAGGGAACACCTATCAAGGACTTCTTATTTAATTTTGTACCTTTTTTCATTGTGAGTTTATCTTTGTTGTTTTCTCAAAGATTACTTATGTTTCTTTGACAAATTTTATCTTTTTGTGGTTACTTATGCTGTAGCATATGGAGATCTTCTCTAGAAAATTTATAGTCCCCCTTATTTAACTAAGGCTATGAACCGACTTAAACAAAGAAGAAAATAGCCCCCGAAATAATTCCCTTGAAAAAGAATATAAAAGAAGATATAAATCTGACTTTTGATAGTAAACGAAATAAAGAGATTTTGATGTTGCTGTCACCTTTAGGCCTATATGTGGCTTGAATTTAACATTATTAGGCTCGCTACTGGACATGTGCTCCATGTTCGACGAATCAATGGGGCCTGCCTTGATAGATTTTGGATTCCTCGGGTGAGAGGATATTAGTTTGAGTTTGATAATGTTTCGCTCTTCACGAGGGCTGCCTTGACATGTGCTGGTCTTCGACAAGTGGCAGGGGCGAGGGCTACTGCACCTCAACACTGCCATGGTTCATAGGAATCACTGCCAGGCCCAATAGGGCTCTGGCATTCTTCACTTCCAAACAACTAAAAAAACCTGTGCATTTACCAGTCATAATAATCTTTGAGATGAATGGAACAAAAATGTTAATACAACTAAAGCTTGAAAATAAACTTCAAGAGTATGTAATGTTTATTAGTCATCAAATAATTAGTACAATAAAAAAGTGTTTCTAATGTTAAAAAAGTCAAAACATAGCAAAGTTTATGATTTTTTAAAATTTGTGCTGTAGTGTTGACTAAGACTTGAGGAATATTTGTTCCTGGCATGAGACAAGCGACAAAAAAGGAATGATTCGAAAGTAAACGAAAACTAATATACAAAAAAATATTTCCTTTCCTTTACTCCTGCCTAGATAATTGAGGGTGGATTGAAGGATTAATTTAACTGTACATCAGAAGAAAAAATTCAGAATAAAAAAGATAATTGAGGCATGGAAAAATAATACTACCCCCGTCCCAAATTTAATAGTCGCTATTTGAAAATGACGATTTATAAGGACGCACTCAATTCTGTTTGGAAGATTTCTCGGGTCAACTCCTCAAGCTAGAAGACCGCCATGAACCAAGATCAGTTAATGATGAAAATAAAAAAATGATGAAAATAACTTTTAAAATAAGGTTAGTACTTAGTAACTAAATCCAAATATAGCTCTCCTCTACGGCTAGTTAATTAAAACGTTTTAAACAGACAATGATAACTATCGAGTAAAAATTATTTTCGTACCTCTAAATTTGACATGATACATCAATATCCCAGAGTTGAGTTCACCATGCCCTGAACCCAAACCAATACAAGTAGAGTTTGAAGAAGCATAGAAAACCTATGAAATAAAAAGAGTTAGGGTTTGAATACAAAACAACATGTATGTTATATATTTAAAAAAGATATATAAGTAAGTCCAAAATGCACTCAACTCTAGTAAATTAACAAATAGCATGGTATATATCATATTAAAAGTAATTATAATGGGGCAAATGTCTGATATGTACATAACTGTTGTAATGGGGCAGATGTCAGATAGATCTAGGAGGTTGATACCCCCTAAAAGAGTTTGTAGAACTAATACTTGATTTTGATCAAACCAAAAACCTAAATATCATATAAGATTCCATGTTAATAACATCATAATAAATTTGTCAAAATAACATTGAAACCTTAGATTTAAATTTATGTATCTTGTGAATATCCATTTAAAACCCTCTTTTCATCCCTATAAAACTAAACAACAACAAAAATCCAATTGAAACCTAAATGGAAAGAACACACATAGCTCAAAACCCTAAATTGTACCTATTTGTGGTGGGGAGAAGCGGATGGGGGAGAGGTTGGCAACGGGTCATTGGGACAACTGGATGAAGGGTGGCTGTAGGGAGAAGGGGTGACAACGAGGAAAGGGGGAAACAACGAGGATATGGGCGGAAGCTAGGAGTAGGGGGAGATGAAGGGATGAGTGTGCTGGTAGCGTGGAGAGAGAGAGTAAGAGAGATAAAGAGAAAGAGATACTTAGGTTAGATTTATGGGGTCCCGATTGAATTTTTAGGATAATATTTTTTTAATGAACCGTACTCATATTTGGCACTGTTTAAACCGTGCCAGATTTTGGCACTATTTTAAACAGTGTTGGATTTTGAATAAACTGTGCCAAATTCTAGCACGGTTTAAAACTGTGCCAGATTCTCCTTATCTCAGCGTGCCAAATTATCATTTTTGGTGTACTGTAATGATCAAGAATATTTTGATGATTTATTTTTGAAAGGCCCTATAACCAAATATACATGGTCTTTTTGTTCTAATCTTTTTGGTCTGCAGATCTATTTTCTCTCTTTGAAGATTATGCTGATGTCTTGGTGGATAAGGAAATCTTCTCTTGACTTTATTCATCATCTCCTCCTCATCATTCCTGGTATTATCTTATGGGAGATTTGGAAGCACATAAATAAAAGCAAATATGAAGGAGAGATCATGAATCAGAACCATATTATCTCCCAAGTCATCGAAGTGGCTTCATCTCTATGCTCTATTAGGTCTTTCTCTTCAAATGATCACAATTTTGACCATATCTCCCATATGTTCAAGATACACATAGAAAAGCAAAAAATTCCCAAATTCATCCTTCTCAAGTGGCAATTTCCAAGCTCAGGAGTATTCAAGCTACACATAGATGGCTCTTCTTTTGGAAATCCAGGATTAGCAAGATCAATAGGTATTATCAGAAACCATCAAGGGAGATTTATTCATGCTTTCTCTTCTTATAAAGGCATTTTCTCAAACAATCAAGCTGAATGCATTGCAATTTTGAGAGGCTTAAGGCTTTGTTAATATTTAAATATCTCCCCAGTTCTTGTGGAAGCAGACTTGAAATTTATTATTGATACTCTTAATGTCCTCAATAAAGTTCCTCCTTGGAATACTATTTAAAATATCTCAGAAATTAGGAATCTCCAACAGATTTCTTCTGTCATATTTATTCATTCTTAGAGAGAAACTAATCAGGTGGCAGACATTCTTGATAAACAGGGAGCTCAATCTAAATCCTTATCCTTCTTTTTCTCATATTTCATATCTTTCAAAATTAGCTAAAGGTAGTTATAGATTAGATCTCTTAGGAATTCAATCTATAAATATCTTCAAATCGCTTTTTCCTTTTTCAATTTCTAAGCTTTCTCTACTTAGTTCAAGCCACCATGGTAGGGCTTTTCTACCATTATTCTAATAAATCTGGGGATTTCCATCCTCTTCTATAAAAAAATTAATTTCCTCTAGGTCTTGTAGCTGTTCCGTGGGTCCATCTTGCATACATTCTGGAGCATATTTGGTCTCCTCAATATGTTTAGTTATGTGGGACGCATCCACCATGAAACACTCTGGTGTCGGGTTGGTGCTCTCATCCCAGAACGTCGCCCGTGCATTCTGTTATAAACGGTATATAACTTTCCCACCAGGTAGGACCATTTTCTATTAAGTTTAAGGAGGTTTGGCTACCTGCTATACCTCCTTTTTTCCTTTTGCTATGTGGGTGATCACCCTCTCCTCCAGACGATCGTGGATAGAATTCTTTGGCTGGGCACCTCCTTCAAACACTTGTCTTTCCTCTAACTTTCTTGCAAAACTTTTACTTTCTTCGACCAACTCTGTGCAAAATATCGCATCCACCAGATGGGCCTCCTCAATAGAGAATGGTTTCTGCATTTCTTTGATTATGATCTCTGTTCGTCGAATGTTGACTTTTGAACATTGGTGGTATGTGGAGGGTAATATGCCATGTGTATGCATCCACAACATTTTGATGAGCAACTGGTAGATGGTATTGGCATTGATGACATAGAATTTGACGTGGGAAGTGAAATTACCCAACTTAATACCCACGTTCTCATATCATAGGGATTGCATGACGGCACTGTCGTATATAGAAATCATCAACAACATAGGTACTATCTTCTTTTAATCGATCCCCATCTCATACAACGTACTGATTGGCATAATATTAATGGACGTACCTTCATCCATCAATGCCCTGCAGAAGGAGATTCCATTGATCATAACTGTCACATATAGCGGGCGATTATAGAAATAGGTCATATGCTTATATTCCTCAAAGAAGACCACTTTATAGAAGTGTATCCTTTGATCAGCCTCCCAATTAGTCCTGCCAATTTAGTGAAGGGTCTCCGCGTTGCTGCACCGCTTCCAAAAAATTCCTTGTGATGAATACTCTGGTTTCATACTTCACTTTTATCTAGTTAAAGAACCACTTGAACTTATGACTCCTTGCTATGACTTCATACTAATATTCTAAGTCCACTTCATATGTTTGGGCATTGCCAACATACTCTACTTCAGATCCTCCTTCATCCAGAGCAAGGATGACATCTACTTTGACTTCTGAGGGGTTTACTTGCTCAACCCCATTACCTCCAGTCTCTTGTTGGTTAGGGTTGAAGAACCACTCCTCGTGCCTCCTTTACTTCTCAATTCTTTGTTCACTATTAAGTGCTGGCCCTTCTTGCTTCTTATATATTTTCTCGCTGCCTTACCATTCTATCTGTTCTCGAGTTGCCTTTTCATTATATGCTACTACCATATTGGCAGTGCCATAATGATGCGCTGGGAATGGGTTCTCATTGACATCTACAAGAGGTATTTGAAAAGTACCACTAGTCACCTGTTTGCCAATGATCCTCTTTAGGTAGTAACAATATTTGGTGGAGTGTTGCACCCTCTGATGTAACTCATAATACTTGGGATTATCTTTATTTGATGCTGTTGGAATTTCCCCATTTAGATGAGGGGGACCTGCTACCCCCTATCGTACCAATATACGATAGTAGTCCATTGCTTTCGTTATGCTGCAAGGCAGCGGTGGTGGGACATCCTCCCCAAACTTTCTCTTGCCAACTGGGCTATTACTTTTAGATCTAGGGACTCCTTGCTTTCCCTTGGAGCCTCCATTGACATAACTAACTGCTTGCCTCCTCGAGACTTGAAATCTTCCAGAAGTCAGTGGCACTTGTGTCCTCCAATTCGAGGACCTAGGATTAATTATCATGGCTATATTGCTGGTAGCCCTGGTGAACTCTTTAAAAGTTGTATCTCTGGTCTCATTGATGAGGTGGATCTTATACTCTTCTAAGATCCCCTTGAAACGTATTTGCAAAAGCCTTGCTTCTGCCATATCCTCATGTACATCTTGTGCCTTCTCGTGAAAATATTTGATATATTGCATCAACTCTTCGCCGGGCTTCTACACCTCCCATGCCTGGTGTCTCAACGTGAATTCATCCTCTGCTATAAATTTTTTTAGAGGATTTGCTTGTGCATTTCCTCCCATGTGGGGATATTATTGGGTGCCAAGTGGGAGTACCACATATAGGCCTTCCCTGTGAGAGTCTTAGATAACTCCCTCAACCTCAGATTTTTATCATTCTCATGCACCCCTGGGTACTCAATAAATCCCTTCACGTGATCTGTTGGATTCTCCCCTTTGCCATTGAACTTGATAAATTTTGGTATAATATACCCCTCTGGGTATGGATTTTTATTCACACCTTGTGGGTAGGGATCCTGTAGGTCCTTGTATATATGAGAAGCTTCTTCACTTCCTCCATGGTAATTGCCTTTGAGGGAGATTCCTCCAAACCCACGCTCTTAGCTACCAGTGAACTCAATAGTGTCACAGCTTGCTCTGGCACCACCTTTCATGGTGGAGCCATGTCTACTATCTCTCCTGTTGTAGAGGCTATACCTCCAGAGGGGTCTGATGCTAGTGTTACATAACTTTGGCTCAAGCTGGCCAAATCAACATTATTTTATTTCAAAAACTCAAAAAACATTCTCATAAGATTCATACCTTCCATCGAAGGTTTTGTAGATGTATTGGTCTACCCTCCCTGAGGAGCAAGTGCTCTAGCTCCGATAATGACCACCTCTTCTTAGATGGCCTAATCACTTTGAACTTCATTTTCAGGTGGAGTGCCTCTAAAAATCAACTACTTAGAAATGTTAAAACTTCTTTGTCCCTGAAAGTGAGGATACCTCACCAGCGGAGTCACCAAATGTATGAGGGTAGTGTGGCTGGGGTTTGGTAAGATACTGAAATGGGTGAGGCGTGACCCACTTCAATAAACTCTGCCTCCAAGTCTTCAAGTGTTTCTAGAGCAGCACCTGGTCAAAGATTTCCTTTTTGGTGAAAATGGAACTAAAGCTAGAACCACCTACTGCAAGAAGATGAACTTCACAACAATAATAGTAACTTTTCTGAGAGGATCCCCTGAGAATAATGGTTGTCAGTGTGGGAGTGAGGAAACAAGCACTTAACACTTAGAGAGAGCGGGGAGAGAATACGAGGTGGTCTAGTGTGATTTTGACAAAGTAACAGTATGGCTTGAGTTACCGATGTTTGATTTGACCTCACCAATTGTCCTATTTATAGGTAAACATGGGGCTGGTTTGGGCCTTTTGGGCACTAAAATCAAGAGGGAAAAACTTAGAGGGACAAGGTCTGTAATATACCTTTTGTCCCCACTAGGTCTGCTGCTGCCTGTCCCCTCTGACAGACGACCCTTGGTATGAACCAAAGTAAAAAAGAAAATATGTCCCCTAATGGAGAGAAAATATGTGATTTGGTAAATATATTTTGAAATGCTAACTTGTTGTACAAACTTTGTATCCTTAAGAGGGGTCTCTAGGACCATCTTCTCTAAAACCATTAATCTTGAGAGGGGGCTTTAAGTACCCCTTTATCTAAAATCTTTTTTACTTGATAGGGGTATTGAGTACCTACTCCTCTAAGTTCACTTCTCGTGATCAACCTATTGGTTTCTCACTTCTATTATTACTGGGTGTGAAATGTGTAAGGGATGGGTGACCCCTAGGTCTTTCTACTAGTATTCACAATCTTCAATTACTGAGTGTTTGAGCTTGCTAAACAAACCTTATTCCTCAGCCACCAAGCCAAAACTTCTAGAGGATCAAAAGAAAGTGAAATAGTAGTACTTTAATATTTTCTAGGTAACAAACCTTGGAGAGAAGGTCACTCTAAGTGGACCTCCTCGCCCTGTATCATTTATGTGGTAAGTCATTTGGGAGTAGAGTGATCATTTAGGGGTAAGACTCTTCACCCTTCTTCCCTTTGTCCTTTCAAGTTATCTAGGTCATAAGTGGATGCTTGCCACGATTCCTCTTACCTTGTCCTATTTCTTTGGTCTTAATACTTTTGGAGGGGTTTCTTGTTGCTGCCCTCCTCGAATATGCCTTTTTCTATGGCTTGAGATTTAAGGACGAGGAGCTCCTTATGGTATTCATCCATGTCTTAACTTCATTTCTTGTGATTTTGAGCTTTGGGTATGAATCTCTCCTCGTGGTGAGCCTCCTCGTCTTAACTCTATTTTAGTGATCATTGAGCTTTGGGGACAAGGGGCTCCTCATGGTGGGCCTCCTCGTCCTAACTTCATTTCTGTGATCTTTGAGCTTTGGGGGCGAGGGGATCCTCATGGTGGGCCTTGATTAGGCATAAATTCTTCATATTTATCCCCTTAATTTCGGTATTTTTATGATCCCGTGCGGTGTAAATAGCTTGAATTTATCTCATATCTATGCTACTAACCCTTTTTGGCAAGTATTTCGTATTTTGTGTATCTCCTATGTGTTTTACAGATATTTCATGCAAGTTAGTGCCAAAGAGAACTCAAAATAGTGAAAGAAACCAATAATCGGGGAGTTGAGGGGCATTTTTGTAATTTTTTAGCCTTATTCCGGAGGTGGGGCCAACTGGAAAGTTGAAGAGCTTTCAATTACAAGAACACTGGAAAAAACGGCACCTCAATCCGAGTTACGGTGAAGAAGTTATGTCCATTTGAAGTTGAGAAGAAATTCAAGAAAAAAAGCTGTCAGACCCAAATCGAACCGAAGCTGAGAAAAAAAACCGGTCCGCCCATTTGCCACGCACCACTTCCGCTACTAAATTAGTCACGCTCCAGACCCGTTACTAAATTAGTCACACTTTCTAAGTGTGACAAATTGGCAGATACGGGATTTTTATTTTGTGCTTATCTTTTAGCCAAAAGAGTTTTATGTTTTGGGGACTCTTCTAAACGACCCTTAGCCTATATATTTAGCCATTAGGACTCTTTTTATTGAGATTTCATTCATGTAACAGCTCCATAACAAGTAGGAACATCTAGGAACATCAAGGGATTACATTGCTTCAAGATTTCATTGTTTCGGGTTTGTTTTTCACGTTTTAATTCAAGATTCTTGTTATTGTTCTTGCATGCGTATTTTCCGTAGTTGATTCAATTCATTGCTGCGTTCATAATATATATTTACATGTTTAAATCTAGTTTCATCATGAATTCAAACACATGCAACGTTATTATTTCATGCATTAGTCCATTTAACATGTCCGGCTAGGTTTTAAAGGTTGGGATGCATGAACCCAACCTGATGTGTTAGTGCATGTGTATAACGTCAATCCGATGAATTTAATGATTAATTTTGATCGTATCGCGTAATTTCATAATAATTGTGGATCTTTATATCTCGTTTGCTCGGGGTACTCGTGATGATTTAGAGTACAATTTGAGTGTAATTATCGCGATACCGATTTACTCATCCTCAGATTAGGTATGACGCGGGCTTGAACCTCGTATACATAATGCTTGGGAGTACTAAATTCCGGGTTTGAATTAATCGGATAAATTTATGATTGACGTTGTCACTACACTACACTAGGGTTGGGGGATTGTATTCCCATCCTGTTTTCTCATCATTTAGGTCCAAAAAAATTTTGATTCAACTCTTCATTCCTCATTTAGATAATTTAGAAGTTGCATATTTCATCATAATTTCATAATTGCATTTAGTTTAATCAATCCCAAAAACCAAAAATCAATCTTTTCATTCCTTCTTAGAGTCATCGTTAGGATTCTTCCGTCTTATCCCGTAGTCACAATTTCGTTGTCCTTTTTCCCTGAGGATCGATACCCGACTTGTCGGATTATTACTTGAACGATAGGCTTGCACTTGAGCCTAGAGAGTACACACTTTAGAGACACATTCTGAGTCGTGTCAGGCCTCCTCGTCCTAACTTCATTTCTGTGATCTTTGAGCTTTGGGGATGAGGGGATCCTCATGGTGGGCCTCCTCGCCCAGTTAAGTTTTGTCTTTGCCAAAGCACTCTTTTTGAGGGGGCTGCTCGTGATGACCCCCCTTCACCGTATAGGCCAACTTGTCCATTTATTTAGGAAAATTGGTGAGCACCCTTGACCTTTGTTTAAAAAAAATATAAACAATATTCAATAAGTTTTGATTATTGAAAATAATCAAAAAATAGAAAAATAAAAAATAATATACAAAAAAATATAAGAAACTAGTAAAAATGGCTGCCTCTTTACAATCGATGGTGTTGATGTAAAAAAATGGACTAGATTTAATTTTATAATAACAGATAAAAGATAATAAGTGATGAAATAACACACAAGAGGCAAAGAGGTTTTAGAGTGGTTCGACTATGAAGAAAAGCCTACATCCACTATTATTGTATTGATTTTAATGATTAAAGAAAGCTAGGTACTCTTGCTACAATAAGGGTAACCTAATATCTGTTATATCTTGCATTTTGTGAAAGCAATACAATGTATTTATCATGACCCGGAGATCAAGGGTTAGAATGTCTTTATATATTTAAGCATATACACCCGTACATAATGAATGTGATGGTTGGTTGTCATGAACATATGTTGGATGACCCTTGGCTCCTTACCATGTGATATCTATTCATCTACCTTGATGGTCTCCATTATTCAAGTTAGTCGGACTTCCAGCCGAGCAATTACCTTGATTGCCGATCAAGTGATTAATGACTAAGACTGTTGCCACGTAAGGAGGTAGGTGTCCATTTTTTTATTTGCCCACATAGATGGATAGTTTTTGGTATCAATAGAAGGCCCAACACTTTATTCTTGATATTTTGTTGAAAGGATGAAGTATGAAACAAACAGAGTTGCTCAGAAAATTTTGTGGTCTTGGTCGGAGGCTGACGTATAGGACTTGTAAAAATTTTCCTCACTTGATCATGTAATGGAAATTTCGTGAATAGTTAGAATTTTAGCGAACAGTCAAAGAGCGTATTCATACTCTTACGTCTTTGGAGTTGTGAAGCCGTTAGAATGTCAATTTTTTATAAAGTTAATCATTATCTGCACTGTTTTCTATGCAAGCTATAAGATACGAGACTTTGGCTGACTTCTATACCACAAATTTTAAAACTTTCGAACTCTCTCTCTTGTCCTCAATATTTTTATCGTCAAGCTTTCTTTTTGCACCCATTCACTCCCTTACTTTTGCTATTACTTTCTCTGTAAAATTTCTTCCTCCATTTCCTTTGATTTCTTTCTTAGTTGTAATCATGGTATATATTATTTATGGAGACTTTATAGATGAATTTAGGTGGGAAAGAAATATCCCTAATTGGGTAGACTTAGAAATTCCTATACCACCAGTTGATGTTTTATCACAACCAGAGGGTCACTGGATTCCCTAATTATTTATAGTTGAATGTGGTATTAACTTCCCCATAATCATTTCTTCTTATAATTTTATCAATATTTTGATGTTGTTTTTTCTAGGGTATCCCCCATCACATGGAGAATAGTAAATGGGATTAATAGGCTTAACCAGGTATACATAGCCCATATTGGTATCCCTGAGTCAATGTTTTGCTACAAGTGGGTTACTAGTGACAACACTTATTAACTTAAAACTAGGTTTGTCAATAGAGCCGTATTAGTCAATTTACCAGATTCTAATAATGACTACTTCGACTATGGGGTAATAGCAAAGAACTAGCTGCATGCCCCTCTTCAAAGAGGATAAGTGTATGATGGGCCCAGGTGTGCTCAAGAAGGACATGGCATAGGTTTCTGGCTTTGATATTGTATTTTTTTCTTTCTTACTGACTAACTGTATGATAATATGTTGAGTGATGTTTCTTGTACTGTTTTATACAGCCGAGAGCAAGAAAAAGTGTCCTAAGGAAGGGGACGTCAACCTTCAAGAGCTGAAATTTATGTGGAGCATCCATCAAAGAATTGGTGAGGATCACCCTAGAGCCGACTCCTACCTACTGCAATATGGAACTTTGGTTACCTCTTTTGTTGTTAGTCCAACCACTGCAACACCTTTAATTCCCATTAATTTAGAAAAAGAACCAGTTCCCACTTCTTCAGCTGAGGAATCTACTAGAGCCGAGAAGGATTTAGGAATTTATTCTTCTTTTGAATCATTGGACATCTCGGCTATCCCTACTTCACCTGTATCAAGTATGGGCAAGAGGAAAATACCTAATTTAATGACTGGAGCTTTGTCTCCTACTACCAACAGGGCTTAAAAAAAAACTATAAAAGTTGCTGATGCCAAGAAGTCCATTGTAGCAGAGAAGACATCTAAAATTGATAAAAAAGTCCTTCAGGTCATCACTATCGAGGAAATTGATATTGCTGCACCTCACTACAAGAGGTTGAAAAAAGGTTTGCCTGGCAAACAAACTCAAAGAACTGTTGCCGAATAATGGGAGTTGGTAAAAAAATATTAATCTGATGTGGAGGTTTCTAGCTCATCCTTTGTTGTCGTCAATTATGGTCTGGCCAGAAATCTAATTAAGGTTAGGAACCTTCCAGTTGATAGGGTAGATTCTTCTCCCATGCTTCGATTAAGGTTGTCAGAAAGAGCTTGCCAAAATTTAGCCTTGGTAATCCCTTTCCCTTATTACTTGCTTTTATTGACTCATTTCGCTTGTTCTGTTCTGATAGTGTAGTTGCTGGTGGATTTCAACCATTTGATGGAGAAGGATGATCAGTTGCGTTCTTCTGGAGGAGATGTGAAAGAGGACTTTTAAGGTCTAATAAATCTATAGAAACTTTAAGATAAACTTTGGAGTCCAATAAAAAGTCTTAGGAAAATGATTTAACTTTAGCCAATAATATGGATATTGCTACTAAAGAGAAACTAAAGACTACTGAAGACAATTTGAAGAAAATAATGGATTAGGCCAAGGTGGACGAGGACAAACTGGTGGAAAATCAGACTCTTCTGAAAGCAGCAGAGGAAAAACCAACAAAGCTGGCTTCCAACTTAACAGTTGAGAAGGCCACAACCAAGAAGATAAAGGAAACTTCCTTTAATAAGGGCTGGGAGAAACAAATCTTGGCTGCCTCTGCACAAATTGAATATGTTAGGAAAAAATCTTTCAAGGAAGGTTGATCACAGCCTCTTAAGGAGGTAGACACTGCACAAGACTCTGAGCTATTCCAGAGGTATGATCCTGGCACTCCTCCAAATTTGGAGGAAGAATTTGGCAACGAAGAAGGATCAGGTGAATCTTCTCTGCCACATGTTGGGTCTATCCAAGAGCCAGTTGGGGAAACTGCTCTTCTTGTCGAGCTGCCTTATGAAGCTAATGTCTAGGACACGGAGAAGGTCAAACTTCGTTGTTATTTGTTTTGCATGTTAACAAATTTCTTATTCTTTCTTCCCTATTTTGTAATTTGAGGACATCTTTGTAATCCCCTCTTTATCAATGAAAGGGTCTTCTTTTGATTAATTTCATTTTTTATACTCCTGGTGTGTTGTCTTTGCATTATTAAACTTGTGATTCTCAATTTGATGTTAGAAAAAGGCTATAATTATGCTAAATTCGATTTGCTTTGGCAGAGTAAAAACCTTCTGGAATCTGGGCATACTCTTTTGTCTGAAGAAGATTTGACTGGGTTGCTTAGCCCAGATGCATCCGACCTAGTCAAAGAATAATACCTTCATCTTCACTATTTATGGAAGATAACTATAGCTAACAATGCTGCCTATTATGAAACGATTGAGCAACTTCAGAAAGATTAGAGTCAGGATAAAGCTTTACTGCATGCCGACTATGAAGCTAAGTACAAAGCATTAAGTGAAGGATGGTGCTTTGAGAAGAAACTTGATGAGTATGCCTCCATGTATAGGAAAAAAGAATTCTTGTTGAACCGATAGATTGATGAAGCTCGGGACATTGGCAAATAGCTTGAAGAGGAAAATAATCGGCTCAGAAATGATCTAGATAGCCTGAAGAAATCGTCCACCAGTGGTACTGATGAAGGTGCTTCTTTATTGGAAATGGAGAATGCCAGGTTAGTGGAAGAACTTGAAGCATTGCAAAAAACCAGACCCGGATAAACTTCTAGACAAAGGATGGGTACCCGACGAACTATGGATGATGAGAGTACTAGGAAAACTCTAGCTAACCAAGATATCCAGTTAAAACCAAAGATTCAGGCCATTGCCGACTTGTCTGTTCAACTGGATGCTAAGGATATGACTGTCGCTAACCAATCTGCTCAGCTGATAATTAAGAATGATGTTTTGAAGAAACTCCAACATCGTGTAGAAAGGTTAACCTTTTAATTTCATAAGCAACCCAAGGATATTTGGATGGAAGGATATAATAAAGCCCCAAGTTATGTAAATGATCATCTTACAAAAAGTAACAGTGAAGGTTATAGATGAGGATGGACCAAATTGCTTGCCTTACTAAAGTATGACAAAACATCGAGTTATGGTATTGGAATGATCCCGATTTGTTGGATTGTGACAAGCCTCCATTTAAGTTATACATATCATGGATCCCTCTGAATGCCATCCCCTGGTGTTTAATCATCAAATATTTGGGAGATTATGGCCTTCATGATGTGCATGAGATAATTCTTTCTCCTCATCGGATCAATAGGCCGAGCAGTAGCAATAGGCAAATGCCGAGAGATTTTAATTACATAAATTCCTCTATACCCTGGATGATCCTCCTGCTGGGATGGAAAGAGTGCAACAAACATATTTTGAAATGACCAAAGCACAAGGGAAACATCCAGTTGGATAATACTTTTATTTTTTGTATTCGCCCGATCTTAAATGTAATACATTAAGTATCTGAATAAAAGTATTTGTTTTTGTGTTGTCAACTTATAATTAGTTAATAATTTAGTTGAAAAAGCTTTTTGTGTAATTATAAGTTATTAAACGGTGATCGCAGGGCCTTAGATTCTACTAATGCACTTAGATGAAACTATAAATAGTTTTATTGATGCAAGTTGTAGCATCAATTATCAGTGGAGACTAAGTGTATAAGGAATATATGCGTGTATTCTAATATTTAAGAATGTATACATGTTTTTCAGCATTTAACCTAGTCGGGTAAAACTTACTTTTAACTTCTCGAGATGTATACGAAGTTTTACAAACTTCTTCTTCTTCACCTATCAAAGACGAAGTTATACATAAAGTAAGTTACTAGTGGAGACCAAGTGTGTTAGGAGTATATATGTGTATATTCATGTGTTTAACTTGGTCGGGTAAGACTTCTTATTCGTGTCTTGTTAATTCGAAGTCATACATGAAGTAATAACATGGTCGGGAAAGACACGACTACATGTCAAGCTGTTGGTACATCTCGAACTGCTTACCAAGTTGTTGGTGCATCTCTAGTTTGATAAGTTCAACCTGATTAAGTATCTGATTTATGTAGTCGTTGCCGCCTGTTAATCGGCAAGGGCTGAAGACTAGGGGACATTATGTGCTTAATGTTTATGGGGATGTATATTGCCATACTCCGAAAAAATTGAAAAAATGGGAAACAAAAATAAAGATATTTTATTAAACTTGAAATAAATTTTTGTTGAACATATAGCAAAAATAAATACAAAATGCCTTTATTCACTGGTAGTAGTTTCAGAGGTGTTCGACTTTCAAGGGTTCTTGAATTCTTCCCTATTAAGTGTCTCCAGTCAAAAAGTTCCTAGCCAAATTAATGCTATAATACAATATGGACTATCCCATTTTTCCTCAAGCTTGTTGCCTTTTTGGATGACTTTCTTGAGGACAAAGTCCCCTTCTTTTAAGTTAGTCGGCTTAACCTATTTATTATAAAAGCGAGCAGTCCTTTATTGATATGCAATATTTCTGAGGGCGACATCTTCTTGAACTTCTTCAGCCATGTACAGGTCCAATTGTCTCATTAGATAACTTTTAGGAGAATCAAATTTTAATACCCCATGAGGGTGTAGATCGATCTCGACTGGTACCATGGCTTCTATTCCAAACCAGAGCTTATATGGTATTCCTCCATTGTTATCCTCAGCGTTGTTCGATAATCCCAAAGAACATAGTTCAATTCATTAATACAATTACCCTTAGCCGCATCAAGTCTCTTCTTCAATCAATTAAGTAAGGTTCTATTTTTCACTTATGTCTTACCATTGCTTTGTTGATGCCCTGAGGGAGAGTGAAGTTTTTGGATCTTGGATTGAACACAATATGTTTCAAATTCGTCATTATCGAATTGGGTGCCATGGTCAATAATGAAGGTATAAGACATGCCATAACTGGATATGATGTTCTTCTAGATGAATCAGTATACTTTCTCATAAGACATCTCTATCAATGGCTCTGCTTCCACCCATTTTATAAAATAATCAACAGCTACTTACAGGTACTTGCACCTGCCCTTAGTGGTCGGCAATGGGTCGTCCAAGTCAATTGCCCAAATGGTGACTGTCCAAGGAGAAGTGATTGGTATTAAATCAGCGCTTCATGTTTTGTGAACTGCAGACAACCTCTAGAACTTATCATATTTTCTTGCGAAGGACCAATAATCTGCCCTCATAATCGACAAGTAATACCCCCGCGTGTTGATTATTTGAACTAATGATCGACCAATTGAATGAGCTCTACAAGAAACTTCATGCACCGCCTTGATCAAATCATCAACTTCCAATGGATGAACACATCGTAATAAGGAAACAGTAAATACCCTTTCGTACAAGACTCTTTTCTCCAACATTTATCAGGTTGCTTTGTACCAAAGATTTTTGACCTCTTTTGGATCAGTTGGTAGGGTTCTTTCTTTCATGTAATCTCTAATAGATCCATATAGTAAGGTCCCAAATCTAAAGAAATAAAATTGATCATTGGATCCTCATCTATGCACCGGGTTGCTAAGATCTCAATTGGAATGCTTCTCCAGAGTTCTGTTCTTGTTATCGAAGCCAGCTGAGCAAGTGCGCCAGCTCAAGCATTGACTATCCTTGGTATCCTATTCATTTGTACACCTAGAAATTCAGAAATGACTTTGATTGCCTTGGTCAAGTATCGAGCCATCAAATCTCCCTTGACTCCTAATTTGTATCGAATATTGCATATTTTTACCCTTTAATCTTATGCATTTTAGCCCCCTCGGGTGATTTAATGCCTATATTTAAGATCGTTAATCAGACAAGCTCGGTTTTATATACTAACATGTTATTTGAGGTATTATAGAGCTTTTATAGGTGTTATGGTGCTTAGTGTGAAGTTTCATCATGTTTCGATAAAGTTTCATCGAAGTTCGCACGTTTAGAGCCATTTCGATACTTTCACACTTCAAGATTTTTGCCCGAAGTATGCACGGAAGTTGTATCTCTCAGATCAAGCTTCGCGTGGCCACAAACGGTGCTCGAATCAGACTCCAAACGAAGAATCCACGGGCCTTTGATAGGAAGAAGAACTAAAAGAAGGTTCTAAAAAATGCGTGGCGCGATCGAGGTGTGGAGGCCTTTCAGCCTTAGAAGCCTAGGCAGGCCTTAGGTGTAAAAAGGCGTGAAAAGGCGTTTAGGCCTTCTCAATATATTTTAATATTTTTTAACCATAACACGACTATTAAAATACTAAAATTGTACATATCATAAAAATATGTCTGAATATATGCAAATTAAAATACTATTTAATTATTTTGGATGAGATAATTGTCTGGTTAGTAAAAAAATTCTTAAAAGACGATATCGTTTCACTAAAGCATTGTTGTTTTTAGAAAAAAGTGCCCCTTACGGGTTTTACTAAGCATAAGGCGTAAAAACTTAAGGAAGGGCGTTTCTCCCAAGCCTTAAGCCTAGGCGTGCCTAAGAGGAGCCTAGGCGTTTTTTTTAGAACAACGAGAAATAATAACAATTTTAATAATTTCCGCCATGTCCTTTTTTCTTTTATTAACAATTTCGTAAATACCACCCATGTCCTTTTTCTATCTTTTGCAGCAAACAACCATGGCGATTTGGTTTTGGCTCGAGTTTTGCTCGGATCTTGATTTTGCATCAAATGGAGGCTTTGATCTTGGTTTTTACTCGAAATTGGATGTATATGGCACTCGTTTATGGTCTTTGGCACAATATTATGGGTTTTGTGTTATTTTTAGCCAAATGGGTCTTGCCATTTTGAAGAATTTACGAGTTTTGGTACTTGGAATAACATGTCTTACATTGTGAGAATAGTTGGGGTTGTGAGCTGCTGCGTTGAGGAGAAGAAGAAATTTCTAACATTGATTCGCCCCAATGCGAATCGATTCGCATTGAGGCAGTGTAACAAGTCACCATTTTCGAATCGATTCGCTCATTTACGAATCGATTCGCCCCCTGTTTTTGGCCGACTTTTGTTGCTATCCCATTTTGTTTTTGTTTTTCCTTTTTTTTTACTTATTTTATTTGTAACTTAGTATATAAGACTTCCTTTGTTTATTTTGGAAAGGACTCTCATAATATCTCATTTGTTTTCTCCCTTAATTAGTTTAGACCTAGGTTTTGCTATTTGGGGGTTTTCATTATTGGAGCTCACTCCTCTCCTACCACTTTGTATATTTCCTCCATTAATATAAGTTTTATTATTCATTGTCACTTTTTCGTACTTTTCTTATCTTTGTTCATTTTTATTCCATGCTTTATTTATTATTTCTTGCCTAGATTAACTGTGTAGTTAATTTAATTAGTCTTAATTTGATTAGTGTGCTTTAATTAATTAGTTGATGTTATATATCTCTTTAATTATGTGTAGCGGCTAATTTAAATTAGGTTGTGTCGGATTGAACTCACCTAGGGTTGAATGGTTGATTTGCTTTGGTGATGGAGTTTTTACTCGTTTATTTCAATTGGGTTGTCTTAGTTATTATGCCTAGGAAATTTAACAGGGTATATCATGTATGCTCCGTATTTACGACTTTGTGTGCATAATTTTCGGGGTATTTGTGGACGCCAAAATCATATTAGTCTTTTATGAAAATTTAGGGTTGTGACAACTCTTGATTTAATTAATTGACGAAACGAGACTCAATATTAATAATTCGTTAACCTATATAACCATTTTACATTAATTAACTCGGGGTGAGGGACATCCGACGCATCCTATAGTTTTTATTCTTTTGTTAACGTAGTTTAAATATACTCATGCCTAGTTTACATTTTCTTTCTTTTTAATTAGCAAAGTAGATTTTACACTTTTATTCTAGCAATATTAAACCTAGTAAATTCTAGCTCTAGTCTCTGCGGATTTTTTTGATACCCGGACTTGAACGCTATACTCCCTTAAAAGAGTGTAGTCAATAGTTTAGGTTTTTGATTTAAGGCGGTGAACAGAAAACAACAATCGGCGTGCTGACTACGAGCTACTTTTCACCCTTAGTCAAAATAGCGCCGTTGCCGGGGACTTGTTGTTTTAGAATTTATTTGATTTAGTATTTCGTAGTATTTTCTTTCTATTTGTATTTTTTTTCCTAATATTTTTTGTAGGACTTCTACATTTGAACCCCAAGATCCGTTTGAATTTTTCGTTCGCGCATATTTTTGTGGAATTTGCCATCTCTAGCGTTTGTTGGGGTAAGCATGTCTTATTCTAATTTTTCTGGTAATCCTAATGATAATTCTCAAAATCCCCTTAAACCTATGACTTTTGGTCAATAGTTACAAGCCCAAAAAATTGCAACATCTAAAATGACATTGAGTGAGTATTACGAAAGTCAAAGTATGGATTACAGAAATTTTGGGAAAGATAATTTCAATTTTGGGTCACAGTATCCTTATGATAAGAATTTTGAAATAGATTGCAATAGCTTTCAAAATTCTTATGTTAATGATTTTGATAGTCATTCCGATGAAAATTTTCGAAGTTCTCATTTGCAAGTATTCTCTCCTCTCCCTATGAGTTTTGGTGAGGGCTTGTGCATGCTTGAAAATGAGAAAATTGAAAACCGTTATCGGGAAGAAAATCGTTGCTGGGAACATGAGTTGGATTAATTATTTGAATCCGACGACGATTTTTCTTCTGAGACTTTTGAAGTCGAAGAATGTTTGAACCAAATGAGGACTTTATTCTTACTTTGGAACAAATCATTCTTGACTTGGCCCATGGTATATTAGAGAATGAAAATGAGGAAGAAATGGGCTTAATATCCATTTGCAATGAAATCGTTTCTTCTTTGATTCTCAAAGAAGAAAATTTCATTGATAATGATCCTATTTCTTTCAAAATTCAACCTTCAAGCAATGATAACTCATCTCTTGATATTGAATTTCTTTCTTCCCCATCTTTATTCTTTACAGTCACACTGTCTCTAGTACTCGATGAATCGGTCCAAAACATTAAAACGTTTAACCTTTTCACCGATGAGGAGTACTCGCTAGAGTCTCTTTCTATGAGAGCATCATTGCCCTTATGTGCGCCACCTCCCATTCCAATTTCAAAATCCTTGGGAGGATATTCTGCTTTTCTCGGCCTACACATGTATTTATCACCCACTTTACCCAAATCCCCCATCCTCCCTCCAAAATTTTTAATTGGGGATGGTTCATTTCTTTCGCCTTGCACATGCCTTCCATTGTTCGAACGGAATTCCTATATTCCGGGAGGCATGCACAAAAGGGAGGGTCCAGTGTGGATCTTTCAAAGCCAAATCGTGTTTTGGGTGGACCCTCAGAAATTTCAACTTCTAGAGTATAGTTAGTTAGAAGTTAAGATTGTAGGTTGTAAATAGTTAGTTTTATTTTTATTTTTTTTCTTACTTATCGTCTGTGTAATTAGTTAAGTTTTTTTTATGCTTTGGTACTAACATGTTTTGTAGAATCATTGGACTTGAACTTTCACAAGATCGTTCCATTTTGGGTAATATACCTCTTTTCCTCTATTTGACTTGGTTCTTAATTAACATTGAGGACAATGTCAGGTTTTAAGTTAGGGGGTGTGGGATATTCTATCCATTCATTAGTTGTTTTTTTGATTTGATTATATGTTATTATTTCCAAACATAATTTTCTTGTAAAAATTAAAAATTTCAAAAGGATTTTTTTTATACCTTTGTTGGGCATTTTTACCTTTGTTTCCGATGACAAATTTCAATAATTGCCCGATCCAATAGACCACTCAGTGACGCGTGTTATCATTTTTAGAAGTTATTAGACTTTAGTCCTCAATTATTGATATTATGAATAACTTCATGAATTAAAATTTAATCCCATAAGCACATGCGCTTTTCTTGATTTATTGATTTGGTGTGATATTTTTATAACTCAGTAATCCTTTGTTGCATTGTATATACTTACATCTAGGGAGATTTGTGATTTTCGTCATTTGTGAGTGTTATACACTATTCATTCCTCATTGAAAACATTGAATTCGTCGGTAATCTCAGTATTCTTTCATTTGATCGTTCATTAATTGAGTTCATTCTTGAAATGTGTTACTTGAGCATGATTTTCAAAGTTTGTTTTGACTCGCGAATTGCGTAAACTTTAGGATATGATCATAGTCCATCTATGTTATATCACCCATATCCTTTGGCCTTACCTTATATGTTTCCCCTCGTCAACCCCATTGAGCATAAATATTAGCCTTTCGTTTCACAACCCCAAAATCCCATAACCAACTATAAATTGGAGTTTTATACCATACATATTACCTCACATACCTTTGCTTGGAATGTTACTTGGTATTGAATGATGTTCTTGCTTTGTGGTTGCAATTTAGCCTGAAAAGTGTGAGAAAAGTAAAGAAAAGAAAGAAGTGAAAACGAGTGAAAAAGAGAAAGAAGAAAACATGAGAAAAAGAAGAAAAGAAAACAAAAGGGAAAGTTGCATATGTTTTTTATAGTTGTTTAATAAGCTTTGTTTAATCTCCCCATTGCATATTCCATGCTTGTTATGGATGTTATTTATCCAATTTTTGTTATTTCCCACATTCTTTCCATTATTCCAAGCTTTCATCCCGAACACTTTGAATCCGTACATATTCCCTTATTTTCATATCCTTAACCCCAAACCTACATTACAACCCTATATAAAGTCCTATGTGATCTTAGTCTGAATTTAATTCGAAAGTTCAAATAGTTTTGATAATATGTGAAATTGCATTTTGCCTCCTTTAATGAGCGGCATCTTTCATTGAGATTACAGTTTTAGATTTCCTATATAGCGTTCTTCAATTGTGATATGTGCACGGCCTTGTTTCCATTCACATTTACTCTTTATGCCAGCATGTCCCGTGAATTACGTCCCTGTTTCGAGTGATTTCATTTGATGAGTGTAATGCCCGGTGAGGATTGACTTATATGCATGCTTTAATGTTTATTATTCGATTTATTTAAGTTTTGTCAAATCATAATTTGTATGTGCTCGCTCCCCTCCGACATATTTAAGGTTTCAATTCAATGAGGTACATTCTATAATGTTTAATGAATGGACTTTCATTTGAATTCGTTCACTTTGCTAATAATGCTTATGAAATCTTTTACGTATTGTTGAGCTTGTCGCATGTTTGTTGAGAATATTTTGAGGAATCTGTATCATGTTTGTGGGCTTCAACCCTGAAAACCCTCACGAGACGACACTCGTCCACTAGGGTAACCTAGGGGTTTAACGCCTTATTGCATACGCTAAATGCAATCGTTCGCCCGCGACAGTGGCTTTTATCTCTTTTGCATATATATCATGTTTTGTGGTTTTCTTATAGTTCTTCTTCATTTGAATTTCATTACTAGGGACTAGCAATGTGTTAGTTAGGGGGTGTGATTCGTATCAAATATTGCATATTTTTACCCTTTAATCTTATGCATTTTAGCCCCCTCGGGTGATTTAATACTTATATTTATGCTTGTTAATCAGAAAACTTCGGTTTTAAATACTAACAGGTTATTTGAGGTATTATTGAGCTTTTATAGGTGTTACGGTGCTTAGTGTGAAGTTTTGTCGCGTTTCGGTAAAGTTTCGTCGAAGTTCGCACGTTCAGAGGCATTTCGGTATTTTCACAATTTGGGATTTTTGCCCGAAGTATTCATGGAAGTTGTAGCCCTTGGTTCAACCTTTGCGTGGCCATGAACGGTGCTCAAATTGGACTCCAAACGAAGAATCCACGGGCCTTTGATCGGAAGAAGAACTAAAAGAAATAATAACAATTTTAATAATTCCCTCCATGTCCTTTTCTCTTTTATTAACAATTTCGTAATTACCACCCATGTCCTTTTTCTATCTTTTGGAGCAAATAGCCACGGCGATTTGGTTTTGGCTCGGGTTTTGCTTGGGTCTTGATTTTGCTTCAAATTAAGGCTTTGATCTTGGTTTTTACCCGTAATTGGATGCATAAGGCACTCGTTTATGGTCTTTGGGACAATATTATGGGTTTTGTGCTTTTTTGGCCAAATGGGTCTTGCCATTTGGAAGAATTTACGGGTTTTGGTACTTTTCATTGTGAAAATTATTGGGGTTGTGAGCTACTGCGTTGAGGAGAAGTAGAAAGTTGCAATTTTATGGGCGAATCGTTCGCCCCAATGAGAATCAATTCGCATTGAGGCAGTGTAGTAGGTCACCATTTTCGAATCGATTCGCTCATTTGTGAATCGATTCGCCTCCTCTTTTTGGTCGACTTTTGCTGCTATCCCATTTCCTTTTTCTTTTTCCTTTTTTTACTTCTTTTATTTGTAACATAGTATATAAGTCTTCCTTTGTTATTTTGGAAAGGACTCTCATAATATCATTTTTTTACGCTCTTAATTAGTTTAGACCTAGGTTTTGCTATTTGGGGGTTTTCATTGTTGGATATCACCCCTCTCCTACCACTTTGTATAATTCCTCCATTAATGTAAGTTTACTATTCATTGTCACTTTTGCCTACTTTTCTTATCTTTGTTCATTTTTATTCCCTGCTTTATTTATTATTTCATGCCTAGATGAATTGTGTAGTTAATTTAATTAATGTTAATTTGATTAGTGTGCTTTAATTAATTAGTTGATTTTATTTATGCCATTAATTATGTGTAGCAGCTAATTTAAATTAGGTTGTGTTGGATTGAACTCACCTAGGGTTGAACTGTTGGTTTGCTTTGGTGATGGAGTTTTTACTCGTTTATTTCGATTGGGTTGTCCTAGTTATTATGCATAGGAGATTTAATAGGGTATATCATGTATGCTTCGTATTTATGACCTTGCATGCGTAATTTCCAGGGTATTTGTTGATGCCAAAATCATATTAGTCTTTTATGCAAATTTAGGGGTGGGACAACCCTTAATTTAATTAATTGACGAAACAAGACTCAATATTAATAATTCGTGAACCCATGTAACCATTTTATACTAATTAACTCGGGGTGAGGGATATCCGACGCATCGTTTAGTTTTTATTATTTTGTTAATGTAGTTTAAATATACTCATGCCTAGTTTACCTTTTCTTTCTTTTTAATTAGCAAATTACCTTTTACACTTTTATTCTAGTAATATTAAACCTAGTAAATTCTAGCACTAGTCTCTGTGGATTTTTTCGATACCCGAACTTGACCGCTATACTCCTATAAAAGAGTGTAGTCAATAGGTTAGTTTTTTGTATTAAGAAGGTGAACAAAAAACAACGATCGACATGCTGATTATGCGCTACTTTTCACCCTTAGTCAACTCCATATCTATGGAGTATTTGGTTGACGATCAATTGGGAATCACTATGCGTCACTACTTGCTCGGCACCTAATGATTGGGCTAACTTAAGTCCTGCGATCAAAGGCTTGTATTAAACTTCATTATTTAATGCTTTGAATTGAAACCCGAGGTCATATTCCACGTCGATATTATTGGGGGTGTTAAGTATGATACCTTTTCCACTACCAGTTGCTCATGAAGATCCATCCACATATAAGCTCCATAATGGAATTTCGTTGCTAAAGCTTTCTATAGACAGAAGGCCATGGTGGAATATCTTCTTACTTTCTTCTGCATACTTTTGATCCTTCTTTTGAGAAATGGATGATTCCAGTTAATCGGATACTACTTTGGCTGGCTTTTGAGCTGAGCATTCTTCTAGAGAAGTCTTCTCGACAGGCATGTTTGGTTGATAACCTCTGGATATGTAAATTCCATAATGAAATTTGCCAAAGCTTTCCCTTTTAATGATGACCTCAGCTCATAAATGATGTCATATTTGCCCAGATCTATTGCTCAATACATCAACGTGACTGACTTCTCAGGTTTGTGGAGTGTTTGCTGAAGAGGTAGATCAGTGTACACTACTATGGTCTGCGCTTGAAAATAAGGCTTCATTCGCCTTGAGGCTTCAATGAGAGTTGTTGATACAAAAAATTACCCACTTAAGTGGACAAATTAGAAACAGATTTGTGTCATCCACTATAGTAATAATCCTACTCATCAATGCATAACCACCTACCGAGGCCTGGAATGCCGACCGTCATACTGGGATGCCGACCAATGATAGGAAGCTCGACCAATAGTAGGGAGGCCGACCAACACTATCAGCAAAATGCCAATAACCAGAAACATTATGGACCTTCGATACTGGTGTAAATGCCTAATTTATAAAGGCATTCCATCATTTAACATTCCATCTCTTTGTCTCCCCATTGGGTTATAAATACATTGTAATCCCTTCGTCGTGGGCAAGTTATTGAGAGAGAAATACCAGGCAATAAGAAGCATAATGAGCATAAGGTTTTCTTCATAGGCCGAACCACTTAAAAAACCTATTTGTCTCTTTGTTTTACTTACAAATATTATCTGTGATTAATTAACTAAACCTAGTCTAGTTTTTACATCAGCAGATTGGCATCGTCTATGAGAAACGTATTGCTAAACGTTTTTAACTCATGTATTCACTCAACATGACTGATGTTCCTGAATCAAGCACCAGGAATGATGGAATTCCTCCTATTCCATCTACTACACCAATATATAATGATCTGATGGGAATCCTATTTTGCCTTGCTAGAGGACAAGAGGCTATGCAAGATACCATTAGGAAATTAACCCAAATGCTGCAGGCTGGATCTTCTGCCTTGTCTGCTTGTGGAAATATTCCACCACCGCCTCTAAGAAATGGTAGGCATATCCAATTCGGGACTACTAAAGATACATCATATCGTACAGGAGTAAGTTCATCACTTAGAACTTCAGAACCATATAATGAACAATATTTAACTCCTGAAAGAATGAGTGCATTGGAAAGGTTGAGTAAAGCATCTCCCTTTGATCGTTTGGGACACAGGAGGAATATAAATATTCCTTGGCCATTGTTAATAAATTCTCGATGACTAGCCGATTAATGTGAAGGTTCAGCGCAATCTAGATCAGATGCCCGACGATCTGTTCGTGCCGAATAGACCTTACATGAGGAGAGTTCAACATAAACAGTTGGTCATAATAGCCGAGCTACAACACATAAATAAGATGCTGGTAATAATGCAAGGAAGGACTCTATTCAACGATTGGAAGATAGGTTGGGAGAAATGGCGAAGGATAAAAAGCATTTGCAACGAAGGTTTATGAAATGATCTACTTTGATTCAAGCTATTGTATACCTTCCTACTCCTTTAAAGTTTAAATATCCTACGGTTACTCCAAAGTATGATGGGAAAATAAATCCTATTCTTCATATATAGGAGTACTAAGCAGCAACTGATATTTATGTTGTTCTTGATGAAATGAGATACAGGGCATTTTCAGGAACAATTACAGGGCTTGTTTTATGTTTTAACCAACTCACCAAGATATTAATTGGTAGCTTTTTCTTTGGAGCCAAGCGGATGAAAAGAGTAGCTCATTTGCTAAGTGTAAGGCAAAAGGTAGGAGAGAGTACCAGAGATTTTATCACTCGTTTCAACAACGAGAAATTGAAAGTCATTGATTATAAAGAGAAAATATCTATCATAGCTCTCATGAGTGGATTGCTCCCCGAGAAGCTCTACTACACACTTGCCAAGGATCCTCCTAAGATGATGAAAGAATTGATGGCAAAAGCAGCCAAGATAATGAATATCGAGGAAGCCTTGGTAGCCAAACGAAATTCAGGAGTAAAGGCTGAAGGAAAAATTGAGAAAAAGGAGCAGAAAGAGCATAGGGAATTAAAAAAAAAGGGAATACTGATAGACTCAAGAAATACCACAATTGCACTCCATTAACAATGGGAATCCATCATGTCTTGGAGAAATTAAAGCATAGCAAGGAGGTACGTTGTCCTGAAAAGATGAGAGAACTTGCTGGAAAGTTGGACATGTCCAAATATTGTGAATTTCACATGGATCATGGCATATAACATATCGCTGCATTGCTCTTCATAATGAAATTGAAGCACTTATTCGAAGAGGAAAGATAGACAGATTTGTTGATCGATAGGACAATTGTAAAGCTCGATGAAGGTCAAAGTCTCCATGCAAGCCTAAGGATGAGAAGAAGAGAAGTCATGAAGATAATCAAGAAGATGACCCTGACCTATCTAAAAGTCCCAGGTAGCCAGAACGTGAGGTATTCATGCTTAGTTTTGGATCATTTGATTATCAAATGATTACAGGTGGAGATGCAGGGGGAGGGGATCGTATTGTTGAAAGAAAAGCTTACGTCAATGAGGCTCAAGATTGATCCTATATCTAGAGAATTAATCTGGCCAAGGAAAATTGACCGAGGAAGGTTAACAAAGATAAACTGGTGATTGAATTTTCTAAAAATGACCTTTCAGGGTATTGGTTGATAATGATAGCTTAGCGGACATCATGTTCCACCCTTGCTTTGACAGTTTGAACTTGAATTTCATCCAATTGGAACCTCATCACAGGCCTTTAATAGGATTTTATAGAGAAAAATTATTCCCATTGGGTATAAACAAGATGGAAGTGTTGATTGGCACCTGGCCAGTAAGCAGGACAAAGAAAATACATTTTTTTTGTAATGGACAAAAATATTCATTCTACCTACAATATGATTATGGGAAGAGTAGTATTGAAGAAATTTGAAGTTGTGCTGTCTACAGTCCATCAATGTTGAAGTTATTGACCAACTTTGGTGTGGGCATAGTAAAAGGCGACCAAAGAGTAGCTCGAGAATGTTATAACTCTTTTGCTGAGTAAGACCATCTGGCAGAAGTGAATAAAATGATAACCACTTACTAAGTGGATATCACTAAACCCAATAGTGAATCTGAGGTTGAAACCTTAGATCCAAGGGAAGAAACAGAATTGGTGAAAGGTCAGATAGTAGAAGAAACAGAGAACATTGTTTTAGAATATGATAAGACGAAACGAACTACTCAAATAGGAACATCACTGGATCATGTTCTTAAATAGGAGTTAATGACATTCCCGAGACAGAGAAAGCACGTGTTCACTAGGATTCACAAGGACATGCCTGGGATTGATCCTAATTTTCTTTGTCATGAGCTCAACATAAACAAGGATGCTAAGCCATTAAAATAAAAGCGTAGAGTATTTAGCACGAGAAGAACCAAGCTATCCAAGAAGAGGTAGGGAAACTTCAGAAAGCCTCATTCATTAAAGATGTGAAATATCCAGATTAGTTGGCCAACGTGGTTATGGTAAAAAAGAAAAATAACAAATGGACGATGTGTGTGGACTTTACAAATTTGAAAAAAGCCTATCCAAAGGACCACTTTCCTTTACCCAGGACTGACCAACTTGTTGGTGCTACCTCAGGGCATGAACTATTGAGATTCATGGATGCATATTTTAGTTATAACCAGCTCAAGATGAAGCCTGAAGACATGGAAAACACTTCTTTAATTAGTCCCTGAGGAACATATTAATATAATGTTATACCATTTGGTTTAAAAAATACAGGAGCTACTTACCAGAGGTTGGTGAACAAAGTCTTTGAGGAACAGATAGGCAAAAAAATGGAGGTATACGTAGATGACATGCCGATGAAGAGAAAAAAATCACTGATCACATTGTAGACCTCAACCAAACCTTTGATCAACTAGATTAGCACCAAATAAAGTTGAATCTGATCAAGTGCGTATTTGGTGTTCAGGAAGAATGTTTCTCGGGTATATTGTAAACTAGAGGGGAATTGAAGCAAATCCAGATAAGATAAAGGCGGTAATTGAAATGCAGTCCCGTACTTACAAGAAGGAGGTGCAAAGGCTAACTAGTCAAGTTACACCCTTGAACAGATTTACGGCCCGAGCTACTGAAAAATGTTTAGCATTATTTAAAGTGTCGAGGAAGAGTTTTGAATGGAACGATGAATGCGAGAAAGATTTTTTGGAGTTAAAAAAGTATTTGGGATCACCCTCATTGCTCTCCCGACCAATTTTAGGTGAAAATTTGTACTTATACTTAGCCGTCTCTGAGTTTGCTGTGAGTTCTATGTTGATACGAGAAGATAATGGAGTTCAAAAGCTTGTCTACTACACGAGCAAAGCCTTTCGAGGAGAAAAAATTCGATATCCACGCCTGAAGAAATTAGTGTTGGCATTGATTGAGGCATCCAAATAGATAAAACCTTATTTTCAAGCTCATACTATTATGGTGTACACTGACATGCCTTTTCGGCAAGCCTTGCATAAATCGGAGAAGTCTGGGAGATTAATGTATTGGGTAGTAGAACTGGGAGAATATGATATAGTGTATGAGACAAGGGCCTTATTAAAAAGCCAAGCTGTGGCAGATTTCATTGCCGAATTCACTTATTTGGAGGTTCCCGAGTAACAAAGAACTCAGGTAGAGCAAATCCAAATGAGGGATAATCCAACTGGTGTCATCAATAACCAACACCCCGAGCAGACCCCATTAGGGGAAAGCTCAGAAGAAATTGTTTTCGACCTACCATAGACGTCCACCAGAGCACAGGAGATGCCCAATAGATATAAGGAAGTAGGGAGTAAAATATTCCATCATGGGATATTATCAGACCAAACGTTTGACGACGATATCCCCATATGAAACTTGTATGTAGATGGATCATCTTGTACAACCAGAATTGGAGCAGGTATAATACTCAACACCCCTGATGGAATAGATATTGAATATGCTCTACGATTCCAGTTTCAGGTCTCAAATAATAAATTAGAGTATGAAGCTCTCATTGTGGGCTTCAGTCTAGCTCAATCACTAAACGCCGAGCAAGTTATGGCAGACAGTGATTCTCAATTGGTGGTGAATCAAATTTTGAGTTGTTATGGAGCCAAAAGATAACTAATGACAAGATATTTAGCCAAGGTGATGGAAGTCATAGCCAAATTTCCAGTTGTTCGGGTGAGCAGAATTCCAAGATTGGAGAATGCCCGAGCTAATACACTTGCTCGGCTATCATCAGCCACCAGAATTGAGCTCCGAAGAATAATTCCCATTAAAATTTTGGACAACAGGAGTATTGATGAAGAATTAATGATTAATTTCATCAGAGTGGATATAGGGCCATCTTGGATGGATCCCATCAAAGATTATATTGAAAAAGGAATCTTGCCAGTAGATCCAATCGAGGCCATAAAACTTAAGTATAAATCAACAATATGTGTGCTAAAAAATTAAGTACTATACAGGAGAGGATTAATAGCTATTCGGTATCAATGTGTCCATCCAATGGAGGTTCAAGACTTGATAAAATAAGTTCATGAAGGGTATTGTGGGACTCATGTGGCAGGCAGATCATTGTTGCAGTGAATTAATACCCAGGGATTCTATTAGCTAATTATGAGAGAAGACTGTACAACTTTTTCCAGGAGATGTGATAACTGCCAAAGGTACTCCAGCATTCGTAAAACTCCACAGGCTGATCTTAATCCAATCATCTCACCTTGTCCATTTTCTATGTGGGGAATAGAGTTAGTCGAGCCACTGCCGACCACTCGAGGAAGATTTAAGTACTTGGTCGTGGTTGTGGACTATTTCACAAAATGGGTTGAGGCAGAACCATTGATAGACATGCCCTATGATAAGGTCTACCAGTTTATTTGGGAAAAATATCATGTGTAGATATGGTTTGCCTTATGCCCTCATCATAGACTATAGCACACAGTTTGTTAATGAAGAATTTGCTGCTTACTGTGCCCAATCAAACATTCAAAAGCTGCACTCTGCTCCAGGTCATCCTCAAAGCAAGGGGATAACTGAAGTGACAAATAGGTATATGCTCAATGGATTAAAGAAAATACTTGATGAGGCTAAATAAAATTGGATTAATAAACTACAATCCATTTTATGGGCATACCGAACAACTCCAAGAACTGCAACTGGAAAAACACCATACATGCTGGCATTTGGAACTGAAGTTGTGATACCAGCTAAACTGGGTTTGCTAACCCACCGAGTGTTAAATTTTAATTCTCCTCTTAGTGATTTGATGTGAAGATTAGACCTGGACATGCTGGAGGAAGTATGCGAGGAAGCATCCTTGAGAAATGCTTCTTACCAACAAAGAACAACACGAATTTATAAAAAAAGGGTGAAGCCAACCAACTTGAAGGAATGGGATTATATGCTCAAGAAGGTAATTCAGAAGACCAACAAACTTGAATCCAATTGCCATGGTCCATATCATATCTCAGCAGTTGTCCGACCAGGTACTTTCATAACTGAGACTCTGGAAGGAGAAGAGTTCAAAATCCTTGGCATGCTGAGCATCTTAGGAAATATTACCAGTAATGTAATGAGACCAATCTTTGTAATCATTTCGCTTCAGTATGAATAAAATGATGATATCCTCCATTTTTTCAATTTTTTTTGGGAGTACTGATGATATACATCCCCACATACTTTGCCAGTGAACATGCAAAAGTTGATCGAAACAACAACAACATAGTTGGACAGAGCTCAAAACAACAACCACATAGTTGATTGGCACCATTCAAAATTTAGTCGACACAAGTGAAAGTTAATCGACAACATACAAAATATAATACAAAAATCCAAGTTAAGATGGGACTTTAAGTCCTTAATAATACCCGATCAACATAATCAGGGATAAAAATCTATATAAAAATCAATAAGTTTTATTCAAACTGAAAAAATAGCGGAAGAACGTTGTGAAGATTCCTAAATAGGAATGTAGACACATATTCCACATATGCCTAGTCACCACTGGTAACTAATGCTAAACCTAAAAATTTAGGTGCATTAGTAGAACCTATGGAAATGCCATGGGTAACTAGTACTAAACTTGGATTTAAATCTAAGTGTGCTAGGAGAACCTATGATCACATCAAAGGTAACTGATATCAAACTTAAAAATCTAAGTATATCAGTAGAACCTATGATAATCTCATTGGTAATTGGTACTAAATTTGGGCAAATGCCTAAGGGTATAAATAGAACTAATGAAACAAAAAGGTCATTCACATCCAGAAATTGACAAGATAGGTTAATCAAATATTTTTTATTCATATAAATGATCATTACATGCAAATATTATTTATAATTGCATTATAGGAATGAATTATGCTCAAGAGTATTCTACTGGACGCTTTCCTCTAGCTTTAGAGGAGCTTGGTGCTGGTTCCATGCCTGCTGTAGGATCATCCACTGTGTATGGGGAGTTAAAGAAGTTGAAATCTTAAAGCATTCTCTTAATACTGCTGCTCGGGGAATCTAAAAAATGAGGAGGCCGAACTATTTCTAGTTCATCATGCTAAGTATTTGGAGATCAGACATTAAGGAATGGTTTTTTTACAGGGATCGAGTTGATATCCAGTTTAAAAGGAGGATCATTACACTCCAAAAGCCCCGGATCAACCCAATACCATAGTCTACTGGCCTGATTGGCCTTCATAACTGTTAGGCAATTGGTCCATTCCCATTTATAGCCTTCGCGCTGAGCTTAACTAAAGAGTTCATTAAAATGGCCAAGAGCCTTATTGTACCCCTCCATCCAAACTTCTTTGGGTTGCTTGTGAAATTGGAAAGTTCACCTCTCAACCTGGTGTTGCAGTTTCTTCAGCACTCCATCCTTGATTTGCAGTTAAGAAGATTGGGTGGTAAGTTTCTCGCCCTGGGTTTGGATCTTTAGGGATATCTCAGGAATGGCTAAATTCTTGGCCTTTATTTGTGCATCCTGATTTGCAAGTGTCTATTGAGTGATGCTTTCATCAGTTGTAGTTCGTCCAGGCCTTGCCCTTGGTCGGGAGGAGGTAGAAGGTTTATATTTTTTTAAAGCCTCCAGTTTTTCCCTCAGATTAGCATTTTCAGTCTCCAAAAATGAGACTCCCTCATCATTAATAGCAGTAGTTGAAGGATCAAAGAGTTCAACTCCTTTCTCAAATAATTATTTTCTTCCCCTAACAGTTTAGCAATGGCTCTACCCTCATCCACTTCATGCTTGAGCAAAAAATCTTTCTTCTTAAAAAAAGAGGCATATTTCTGTAATTTTTTCTCAAAACCCCAAGATTCACATAGAGCTTTATACTCATTCTCATAATCAGCATGCAGGAGAGCCTTGGATTCTTTATGATATTCTTAAAGCTCTTCAATAATTTCAAAGTAAGCCACATTATTAGCTACTGCCCAATCACGAAGACACTTTCGGTACAAGTAAGCTTCCTTGGCTTGATCTGAAATATCAGCCCTGAGTAACTTTGACTGATCTTCCTCGGACAAAGTCATGTGACGAGCCTTAAAAAGATCGTTGCATCTTTTGAGTAGCTCAGAGTCAGTAGAGTAAATTTGATCCCTTTTGTCCATGAACTATAAATAGTAAAGAAATCTCCAATCAAGAATAGAATAAAGAGTTTGAAGTAGTAATTGAAAGAAGACAAGCGTAGAGACAAGAAATAGTCATTTTCATTGATAAAAGTAAGATTACAAATACATTGAAAGGAAACAAAAAAGAAATGAAGAAAAAAAGGAAAAAGGCTGATTGCCGAGAAAGTCTAAACCTTCTCCCTATCAGTATAAGTTTCAACTTGATTCGAGACAAGAATGGGTGGAGTGATTTGCTCGAAAGTGGTGGGGAGAGAAGACTCAGTAACTATCTATAGTTGGTCGGCTGCAGGTTTCAGAACAAGGGTGGAATACCCTGACCCTACATCATCTTCCACTTCCTCTTTCAAGTTTGGTGGGGAACCAGGGTTATGTCTGAGGAAGAGCTCAGAATCCTGAGGAGTACCAACTTCAGTAAGTACTGTCGATCAACCGTCATTGTAACACTTTTTCTTCACATACTCAATATGGACAGAAGCAACTACTATGGCCTTCTCCCATTCCTTATTGAAGAATCCTCTCTAGCTTTCACCCTCTTGGACTTCTCAGTAACCAAGTTCTTCTGTAACCCAGAGACTTATCTCCGAGATGCAACAACCTCATTCTCAGCCTTCTTCTGAGCAGCCTCAACAGTTTTTATTTTGTTCTCCCAAGTTTGTTTCTTATTTTCCAATGATTGTTGGGAGTCAAGCAAGGACTTCTTTAGTCATTCAAAAGCATCTTGTACATCATTTGAAGAAGAACGAAGTGCACGGTCCTTCTCCAACATCTTGTTGAAATCAATCAGGAAGTGCAAAAAGAGAGGCCAAAACAGTAAAGAAAATAGTAAAAAAGTACAAGTATGAAGAAGCAAGAATTATTACCAAGGCAAGGCTTTGAGCAGCCCTTTTAAAAAATTTCAAGCAGGGGAATGACAGAGTCAGCACCCCTATGATCTAGCAAAGAGTTAGACTTTATTAATTTTCTGTCTATCCCAGGACCTATGGCTACAAGAGAACCAGTGTCAACAACAGATAAATCGACCAAGTTTTGTTGGTCGACAGTAGCAACAGTTCCTTCAGCAAGTCTAGAGGGAAGACCTTTTCTTATACGTTTAATAAGGTACTCTTCACCCTTCTTATCTAGGAGTTTCTTCCAAGTATCTTCTTTATTAGTGACCCCACCAGTCGTAGATTTTGTGGAGCCAAAAGTGGAAACATCTCCCATTATATTGGGGAATTTCCTCTTTCCCATAACAACAGTAAGAGAAATGTCAGAGTCCAAGGATGAAAAAGGACCAGCAGGAAGTTCACCACTGCCTGCTGAAGTGGACACTAGGTCCTGGTCCAAGTCAAGCACAATGGTAGGAGTAACAGCAGAAGGACGGGCAACAAAGGAGGTGACAGAACTCCTGTATTTCTAGAAGTATGATGCCGACCTTGTATGTTCCTCACTAATTTTTTGATGAAGGCCCCAGAGAAACTTGAGCTCATTAAGCTTAATATCACCTTCTTTGGGACACTTCCTCTTCCTATCAACTGCAAGAAAACAAACGACCAGTGATTAATTAATATTTCAATAGAAAAATATTAATAAAGTCACATAAGAATTTAAAATAACCTATCCCATGACCCTCTTGATGGAATTTTGGCCCATTGTACACTTCACCCCCTGTTAGGGGTACATATTGCCAATTTTTAGCAATCACTCCATGGTCGAAGTAAATCCTATTGGAGTCAGGAAGGTTAACAAATAAATCTATATTTATAGCCTTAGTTTTTAAATAGTAAGTACTATCACTAGTGACCCACTTATAACAAAACATAATTTCGGGAATGCCTATGTGGGTCCTATGGAGTTAATTGAGCATATGAACACCATTGATAACCCTTCAAGTATTAGGGGCCACTCTATTAGGTGAAATTTCAAAATATTAACAAAATTCCAGACAAAAGTAAAACCGCATTCAACAATGAATAAGGAGGGAATCCAATGACCCTCAGACAAAGAAAAAATGTCTACAGGGGGTTGGGAAACTCTAAGTCTACCCAGTCTAGTATATCCCATTCTTTTCTAAACTAATCTAGAGAGAACATCATAAACCATGATTCAATATGAAGAAAAGAAGAAAGAGAAAGAATTCTTACAAAAACTTAAGGATTCAGTAAGATAGAAGATAGGAATAATGATCGCACGGAAGCACAAGAAATTACAGCAAAAACTTAGATGGTTGAGGTAAAAGATGACCAAGATTTTACCGCCTCTTATAGATTACCTCAAAAATCAGAAAACGTAATGATTAAAGTGAATCGACGATTGAAATTTTGGCGGCTAAGCTAAAAAACACAGATTTACCCCAAAACGATTCATTATAAGTTTGGATATTTATAAAAATGCCATCAGCAGTACGAACCATCAACAAAGGTAATAATTTTACAAGTGTGGGAAGTCAGCAACTGACCAAGCATCCAAAATGTAGCCCGAGCTACTACTTGAACTAAATGCTCCATACTTTCAAGCAAGCATCAAGAATGGAACATTGGGGGCTTCTGTTGATACCAAAAATTACCCACTTAAGTGGACCAATCAGAAATAAACATGTGTCATCCACTATGACAATAATCCTAGTCAGTAAGGCAAAACTACCGACCAAGGCCCGAAATGTCGAGCATTATACTGGGATGCCGACCAACGCCAGGAAGCTCGACCAACAATAGGGAGGTTGACCAAATCTATTAGCAAAATGCCAACAACCAGAAACATTATGGACCTTCTATACTGATGTAAATGCCTAATTTATAAAGGCATTTTGTCCTTTAACATTCCGTCTCTTTATCTCCCTATTGGATTATAAATACGCTCTAATCCCTTGGTCAAGGTCAAGTGATTGAAAGAGAAATACGAGGAAATAAGAAGCACAGTGGATATAGGCTTTTCTTCATAGGCCGAACCACTTTAAATTCTCTTTGTCTCTTTCTTTTACTTACAAATATTATATGTGATTAATTAACTAAACCTAGTCTAGTTTTTTACATCAATAAGAGCTAAGGCCAGTTTTTCCAAGCATGGATACGTGATTTCGGCTCCTCTGAATGCTTTAATGGTGTAGTAGATTTGTTTTTGGATCCCATTCTCCAGTCGAATTAATGCTGAACTAACTGCGAAATCAGAAATAACTAAATACAAGTACAATATTTCTCCCAATAATGGTCGGGACAATAATGGTGGACATCCTAGATATTTCTTTAACTCTTGAAATATTTCTTCGCATTATTCATTCCACTCATAGGTCATTCTAAGAACCTTGAATAATGGTAAACACCTATCTATTGCTCGCGAAATAAACCGGTTTAAAGCAGCCACCCTACCAGTAAGTTTTTGAACATATTTTTTGCAGGTCGTTGATTTCATTTCAGTTAGAGCCTTGATTTTAGCATAGTTTGCTTTGATTCCTCTCTGGCTTATAATAAATCCAAGGAACATTCTTTCTTGAACATTTAACTTGCACTTGGTTGGATTCAATTTCATTTGATTGTTCTCCAGCTGGTCGAAAGTCTGACTGAAGTCCTTGATATAATCTAAATCTTTTTTACTTTTAATCAGCATGTCAACATATTTTTCCCAATCTATTCTTCAAACACCTTATTGACCAACCTCCAGTATGTTGCTCCAGCATTTTTAAGCGCGAAGGGCATTACGTTGTAGAAATAAGTACCTCGGTTGTTAATGAAAGAAGTTCTTTCTATATCCCCTGGTTTCATTTTGATTTGGTTATAGCTGTAATAAGCATCCATGAAACCCAACAACTCATATCCAACTATAGCATCGACTAACTGATCGGGTAAAGGAAAATGGTCCTTTGGGCAAGATTTATTATGATCATTAAAGTCTAGACACATTCGCCACATATTCTTCTTCTTTTTGACCATCACAACATTTGCTAATCATGATGGATATTTGACATCTTCAATGAATTGGACTTTTTACATCTTTTCAACCTCCTCCTGAATGGCTTGGTTCTTCTTAGGATCGAACACTCTATGCCTTTGCTTGATCGGCTTGGCATTCTTATTAATGTTGAGTTCATGACAAAGGATATTGGGATCAATACCTGGCATATATTCATATCTCCAAGTTAACACATTCCTTTGTTCTCTTAAGAACGTAACCAATTCTTGTTTGAAGAGTGGAGCCAATGTGGAGCCAATTTGGGTGGTTGTTCTCTCTATTTTTCATCATCCAAGATTATGCTTTCGGTGGCTTCTACAATCTGCCTTTGGCTAACTCTATTTCATCTCAGGGATCCAAAGTATCAACTTCTGATTCAGTGATGGGATCTGTAGTGCCTACTTGGTAAGTGGTGGTCTTTTTCTTTAAATCAACAAAATCTTCCTGCTCAACTGAAGAATAATAGCATTATCTAGCTACCATCTGATCATCCTTCGCAACACCAACCACAAATTGAGTAGGGAACTTTAAATATTAATGGATTATGGATGATACAACTACAAATTTCTTTAGTCTAACCCTACCGAGGATCATATTGTAAGCAGATTGAACATTTTTGTCCATAACAAAGAAAAGTATCTTTTCGGTGAGGCTTGCTGGCCAAGTGACGAATAACACCTCCAACTTGATTGTTCTTAGGGGGTACAGTTTTTTCACTGAAAATCTAATCATAGGTATGTGGTATGGTTGTAATTGGATAAGTGTTAATCCCAAACTCTGAAAATAGGGATAAAACATAATATCAGCTGAGCTTCTATTATCTATCAGAACCCAGACGATGATGGCATCCTGGATTCTAAACTTAACGACCAGTGGGTCGTCATGAGTTTATAATACTTTAGAGAGACCATTTTTGGAAATGTCGATGACTAGTTTGTCTTTGTTTACTTTCCTGGGTTAATTATCATCATTAAAGTTGATAGGTTGTATGTAGGAGCAGGCTTGTGCTTCATTCATGTAAGTTTTTCTCTCGGTAGTTTGATATCCTCCTCCTGCATCTCCACCTGTGATGACATGACAATCAAAAGAACCAAAACTTATCATGGCTACCTCAATTTCGTGTGGCTTTGGCTTCTTTGGTAGGTCTGGATCTTCTTCATAACCATCTTCATGGCCTCGATTCCCGTAATACCTAGGCTTGCAGGGAGAATCTGGCATTCCTCCCTTTTTTTAGCTTTCATGTCGATCAATAAATTTGCTCAGCTTTCCTCGGTGAATAAGGGATTCAACTTTGTTCTTATAAGCAATACAATGACCAACTGTGTGCCCATGATCCTTGTGGAATTCAAAATATTTGGATTATTTTCTCTTGTTGGGGGACGCCCTCAACTTCTCTGGCCACTTGAAATATTTATTGTGTCTAATTTCCTCCAGGATATGGTGGATACTGATCGTCAACAGAGTATATGCTTCGTAATTTTTGGGCTTCTCATCTTTCTTTTATTTTTGTTGCTTCTTCTCAAGCTTAGTGGCGGGACTTTGCTTCGCAGCCATTGCTTCCTTGGCATTCATGATTTTTCCTACCTTGCCTAAGAGCTCTGTCATGGTTTTGGTAGGATATTTTACCAAAGTGTAGTATAGTTTCTCTAGGAGTAATCCACTCATCAAGGCAGTGATGGCTATTTTTTCTTCATAATTAACCACTTATATTTTCTCATTATTAAAATGAGTGATGTATTCTCTGGTTGTTTCTCCTGCTCAGTGCCTGACATTTAGAAGATGGGTTGCTCTCTTAACTAGCTTGGCCTAAAAATAGAAGTTGCTAATGAATAACTCGATAAGTTGATTAAAGTTGGCAATTTATCCTCGGGAAAGTTACTGCACCATATCTGGGCTGAGCCAGTGATGGTGCTTGAAAAAGCTTTGCATGTGATTTCATCAAGAATAAAATATTTGTCAGTAGAAGCTCGATACTTCTCAATATGTAAAATTGGGTCAGTTTTACCATCATATTTTGCTGTAACCACTGGGGTTTTAAACTTAGATGGAGTTAGGAAATCAATAATTGCCTGGATGAAGGGAGACCCCTTGATAAAATTTCATTGCAATGGGTTATTTGCATTGGCCATTTCTCCTAGCCGATCTTCTAATCGTTGGATTGATCCCTTTCATGAAGGATTCCCAGTGTTAGATCTATTCGAAGCAACTCGATCATCTTGACCATGTATTTGTGTTGAGCTCTCTTGATGAGAAGTAAGCTTGGTGTGTATAGATCTTTCAACACTTGAACTAGATCTAACTGAGCCTTAATGATGTTCGGCTAGGTGTTTATATGGTTTGGATACCTACCTGTGATGATTCCTATTTACTCGGGGTCCCAAGCAATCGAAAGGTGAAGCTCTGCTCAACCTTTCCAAAATTCTTGGCCATTCAGAAGTGAAAGAATGACCGTTATAGAATTTTATGGATCTGAGTGATGAGCTTACTCCTGGACGATAAGACCTATCGCGCGAAGACATAGAATAGTTGTGTCGGCTATTACTATGAGATGGAGGGGGAATTTCCCTCCTTAGAGAGGGAGACGTATATTTTGTGGAAATATCTTGAGATATGGCTCGTAATGATTCAACCAATTATCTCATGGTTTCCTGCATAGCATCTTGACCCTTGGCAATACTGGCAAGAATTCCATTTAAGTCGGCTGCCGTAGGCGAAATTAAATGAATGGTAATATTGCCTTCATTTCTGGTACTAATCTTATGGTCATTCATGTTCTTTGAACAATGATATACGAGATAGGGAATGGTAATAGATACACATTTCCCATAGACGACATTAATATGTTGATGTAAAAAATGGACTAGATCCAATTTTATAATCACAGATCAAAGATAATAAATGATGAAATAAACACACAACAGACAAATAGTTTTTAGAGTGGTTCAGCTATGAAGAAAAGACGCATCCACTGTTATTGTATTGATTTTAGTGATTACAAAAATCTAGGTACTCTTGCTATAATAAGAATAACATGAAATCCATTCTCTCTTGCCTTTTGTGAAAGGAATACATTGTATTAATCATGACCCAAAGATCAAGGGTTATAATGCCTTTATATATTCAAGAATTTAAACCCGTACATAATGAATGTGATGGTTTATAGTCATGAACGTATGTTGCATGACCCTTGGTTCCTTCCCATCTGATGTCTATTGATCTAACTTGATGGTCTGCATTATTCAAGTTGGTCACACTTCCAGCCAAGCAACTGCCTTGATTGCCGATTTTGTGATTGGTAACTAAGACTGTTGCTATATAAGGAGACAGGTGTCCATTTCTTATTTTTCCACATAGATGGATAATTTTTGGTATCAATAGATGGGTTGTTACAAAATATATTCCCTACATTTGATGACTTTTCACTGGATGCACAAATAAAATAAAATGAGGATTGTAGACTCTAAGCCTCATTAATGCACTTGATGATATGGTCGAATAGGATATGATAAGTATGTACCGAATAAAACTTATTCCAATCCTGCATTTGATGCAATCCCGAATAAGAAGACATGAAGGGATATAATGATCCAATGCGTTTGAAATGCCCCAGATATAATTAGTTTGTCTTCCAAAAATACCATTATTTTGTATTTACTGTTAATGGTAGATATATATACATCAATTCACACAAAAAAGATCAATCTAGAAGTTGGGTTAAACCAACACATAAAAAAATCTAACCCTTTCATGAAATCTTTAAACCAACAAATAGGAAAAAAACTACCAGTCTAGTCTAGCAAGTGGGTTAAACTAAAAAATTAAAAAAATCTAATAGCCTTTCGTGAAATCTTTAATCCAACATACAAACAAAAAATCAGTTTAGTAGGTGGATTAAACCAACACATAAAAAAATCTAATAGCCCTTCGTGAAATCTTTAAACCAACAAAAAAATTATAGTGTTAAAACAAATTGCGAAAGATCGAAAAGTTACAAATGAACCAATAAAACAAAGGGTAAAGAAGAAAAGAGGAGGACACTTGCTCTGAATGAAAGAGATTTGTGTCAATGAAACATATTTTTATGAATGATAGAAATTGTGTGAATGAAATGGACGGAAGATGACGACCTAATTCTAATTTTGAGAGTTCAAGTTGATTGTGTTTCTTTTAACCTTAAAAGGGAACAATAGTAATCTCAATTCAAGTCTTGACACCGTATAATTTTATACCACTTAGGAGGTAAGAATTTTTTATCCCACTCCTTGTTGGATAAGGAGCTCATTTGGGATAACTTATCCCATCTTATATCCTATCCTAAATGATACAAAAGATTGGATAGGATAATTTTATCCAATTCGGTCCTACTATACAACACATCAAACGAGGCCTAAATGGCTTACCATCACGAGTAAAGGGTTTATACGGTGACTTCCCACCCTGATAAGGTGTTTATACAATGACTTCACATAGTGCGTTGACAATTTATATTATGACCTTCCACCGTGGATACATGGTTTATATAATGATTTCTCAATAAAGTGTGTAGAAACTTCATTTTACTTCTATTTGTTTACATTTAGTAAGAAGGAACTGAATGTAAGGGGTACATCCGATGTAACGCTCTTACCCGGGTTTGGGTCACTGTTGGGTCAACCCGCACCGAATCAATGAGTTAAGGGGGCAAGGGGGAAGTTCAGTTTTATTATTTAAGAAAAAACCCTTTGAATTAGAACATTTATTAAAGACTAATTTACCGATTTTAAGTAGGAAAAGGGTGGCCACTTTAAGTAATTACGTCAATTTACAAGGTTTATTTATAAAAAAATTGATTTAATCCACAACTCTAATTAAATAAGAAATAAACCATAGTCATCCCTGTATTATTACAAACTATGGCCAAAGTCCCGAATAAAATATTTAAGATACCGAGTTACCAATGTCCCAAAACATAATTTCGTTAAAATTATAGAGCAACCAACGACGTTGATTACCATTTGAGCCTTACCGGCATCATTCCCGATGTCCCCACTCGAAGTACCTAGGGTGGGGGTGGGGGTTTTAACGTAAAAACAGGGGTGAGCGAATGCTCAGCAGGGTGGGTAATACTAAGTTATACGTCTTCAACAAAAATACTATAGATATAATGTGTATTTTAATAATTCCGAAAACGTTTAATAATCTAGCCAGTACTAATGCAACTACCATATAATGTACCCGAACGATGAGCTCATACTCATACTTAACTGTTTCATACTACCATTTATCGGGTCTAGGGACAATTAATCATATTTTATTCATTAGTCTCCTTTTTATCATTTTTCATTATGTTGTCTTACTTACACACTTCCAAGCACAACCAATATCATTTTCCTTTTCCATTATATTTTCTTGGAATCTTCCAATATTCTCATACTTTAAAGGGCACAACACTGCCGGCTATGCTACCATATGCTCTGGCCAGTGATTTTAGTTCTTCGATCCTAAGTCTCCGAACCCTTCTTAATTATTTTCAGTGTCATCCGAGTCAATATTACTGTGTTTAAACAATGTTGCCAATGTCCACATTCTTCCATCATTTTTTGTTTTAATCATTTCTATGATTTATATCACTAATTCATTTTGTCAATGTGCCATTATATCCACATTATCCGTTTTTCACCAAAATAAGGTCTAACGAGGAAATCCAACCACTAGGATCCTTAATTTTGTCAATATTTTTTCCTTCTTTCACCATAACATTATAAAAACTTATTCAATTAATCATGGCACTGAAAATCACAATTTTCTTTCAAAACATTTCTTTTTATGATTTTATGTCCAAAATCATGCTTCATTATTGTTTATCTTACTACATAAAATACATTCAACTATTTAACGACCATTTTAGCCAAATGTCCACTACTTTGCCCTATTATTTCTGCGACTTCAAGCATTATTTTCTTCATTGTAACGATATTTATAACAAATATTTAGTTTTTTTTTCTACATTTGATCATTTCCTCATAAACCCATTTCAACATGATTAACTAAGTCTAAAATATCATTTACTATGATACTACATGTTTCTACACATGTTAAGGAGGATTTCTAGCCCAGAAAATCCTTAAAAATGAACTGAATAAGATATAAATCATGGGTTTACATTTTTTATGCTTTCTTTCCATATTTCAAGTTGTTAGAAGCTCGTTCAAATGATAAAGACGCCTATTTGAATGACTTTTGTTTCCCTTGAAATGAGCTTTAGGCCATGAAAACTCTGATTCAACAAGCACGAAGGCTACGATGATGGTTAAACCTTAATATTCATTCATAAGTACAATTATGCATGGAATTAAATAAAATCATGGGCACGAGTATTACATGCTCCCCACCTTAAGTGATTTCATCCCCGAAGTAAGAAAACCTAACTAGGGAAAGAGTTCTGGGTGCTTCTCCCGCATCTTCGACTCGCGTTCTGAAGTCGTACCTTCAACACCTTGAAACTACAAAATAAACTTTACTAAGGGAATGACCTTGCTTCGTAAGACCTTGTCCTCACGGTCCAAAATGGAAATAGGTTGCATTGGAAATGTAACATTTCCCTCTAACTCGATGAGGTTCCAATCGATGACATGCCGGGGATTGTGAATTTTTTTTTTCAACATAGAGATGTTAAACAAATTATGAAGTTGGGACAACCGTGGAAGCAACGCTAGGCAGTATGACACAACCCTAATCCATTCCAGGATCTCAATGGGATCGATATACCATGGGGCTAGCTTCCCTTTCTGCATGAATCGGTTGACTATCGATTCTTGCCCTAACCTTCAGCATCACATAGTCACTTATCCAAAACTCCAGGGGTATCCATAGATTATCGACATAATTCTTTTGTCAGTTCTATGCCGTCATGATTCTCTGTCCAATTATTCGAACCTTGTCCGTTATTTTTCTAATAAGCTCTGAATTGGTAAGACACTTCTCTCCCACCTCAGCCCAAAAAATTGGAGTGTGGCATGGACTCCCATAAAGGGCCTCGTAGGGAGCCATCTCGATGCTCTCCTGATAATTATTGTTATAGGATAATTCCATTGGGTGCAAGTTCTCCACCCAACTACCCTAAAGTTAAGTGCACAAGCTCTCAACATATATTTCAGAATTTGGATAGTTCGTTCTGACTATTTGTCTATCTCAGGGTCATATGCCGTACTCATATTCAACTCTAAGATACCTCATGTTGAAACTTATTCCAAAATCGAGATACAAACTGGGATCCCTACCCAAGATGACCCGGAATGGAACACTCTAAAGTTTGACTATTTCACGAACATACAACCTTGATAACTTAGTCATGCTGTCCGTGACCTTTATAGGCTAAAAGTGTGAGAACTTCATGAGGCAATCCACTATAACACACACTGCATCATGACCACCCTTAGACCATGGTAATGCTACGATGAAATCCATATTAATATTCTCCCACTTCCACTCCTCTACGGGTAATGGTTGCAATAGCCTTGTTGGTCTCTTATGCTCAACCTTCACTGATAAGGTGTAAATATTTCATATTTATCCCCTTAATTTCGGTCCTTTTATGATCCCATGTATCATAATTAACTTGAATTTATCTCATATCTATTCTACTAACCCTCCTTGGTGAGTTTGTCGTGTTTTGTGTATCTCTCACATGTTTTACACATATTTCATGCAAGTTATTATGAGAGAGAAATTGAAAAAATTAAAGAAACCAATGACGGGGAGTTTAAGGGAATTTTAGTTATTTTTTAGCCTTAGTACAGAAGCGGAGCCAACTCGAAATTTGAAGATCTTGACGTCACAAGAATACTGGAAGAAAAGATGTCCAATTTTGAGCTATGATGAAGAAGTTATGAGGGTTTAAAGTTGAGAAAGAAATCCAAAGACAAAAAATAAGAAACAAGACGATGCAGGAAGTTTCACCAAACCGAACCCCAAACCCATGCGAGTTCGAACCGATTCGCTTATGCTCCTGAACTGGTTCGACCCACCTGACGTGCGAATTACTTTTTAATTTTTGATTTTTTTTAGGAGTTGTAATATGTTAGAACTCTTGCTAAAAATGACCATGTAATGTTGTGGTTTGATATTAGACTAAGTTTTAATCAATTTTTAACCTAGTAATAAAGGGAGAAGGAGGCAATAACCCTAGTTTTGAATTCAACATTAAGATTACACACTTGTTGGATTGCTTTTCAAGATTTTATACATCAAGTTGGTCTCCTCTACTTTTTTTTTCATGTTCTTTCCTTTTGCTTATTTTATTTATTTTTTGGGAATTTATGAACTCCTTGCATGTTTAGATATAGGTTAATCATGATTTCAATATAATGCAATGTTTGAATTTTATTTGTTACCCACGTAACCATGTCCGTCTAAGCTATTAACAGGTTGGGGTACATGAACCCAACCTAGGTGTTGTGAATGGACTTAAAAGAGAATTGAATTTAACTAACAATTCAAAGGCTTGATTTATAATTAGAATAAACATTATACGTCTTTTAATTTCGTTTTACCTAGGTAACCGAAATGTTTGAGGATGAAATATGAGTTTCGATAATTAATCATTCTCGTAACTACAATTTTTGATTTGATATTGTTAGGAGTAAAATCCGCATATGTCAAATTCTTAGAGAGTATTTGATGATTCTTTGCATTGAGAACTAGATTTTTAAAGTTTTTATTTTTAAAGTAATTACCGACGGTTCATGAAAGTGTTCTCCAACTCCATTTTCTCATATTGATTTACAAATCACTTAGTTATTCTTGCATGAGTAGTTAGTATATTGGTTTAATCAATTTTTATTAGTTGATAGAAAAATCTCACAAACAATCATCTTTTCCTTCTTTTTCTGAGTCAACCGAAAGGTTAATCGTCTTTCCTACTCGTCGTTACACCTTACGTACTATTCCTTGAGTTTGACACCCGATTTATCGGATTATTACTTGAGCGACACAATTATTTAGTCACGTCGAGTTTTTGGAACCATTTTTGGGGACTAGACAGACATTTAGGGTAGGTTGAACTAATTAAAATTTTGACTCTAATTCTTAAAAAAGGCCAAATAAATCATAAAATCAAATTCACGCCTTTGACTGTTATAAATCACGTATACCGCCCTCGTATTTCTAGCAAGAACCACCACTTGCACCTTATATCACCCCATCACATAGAAATATCGAGGACACTTTGAAACAATTTATGCAAACCCAGTCGGCGATTAATGCTCCAATTACCTAACAATTTTACGAATTAAAAGCGTCGATCTCTAAGATGCAATCGTCCTTAAGTGTCCAAGAGAAGGGCAAGTTTCAATCCCAAGGCCACCTGGTGGAAAATGTAGCACTTGTCTACATACGTTTCCACATACCGCTTAATACCAAACCACCGAAGATCTCTACACATGTCCTTATAAATCTTTGTGGCACCGGGTTGTATACTGAAACGCCAGTGATGGGCCTCTGCTATCACCTCGTCTAGAAGGTCGTCGATAATTGGAACAATCAGCCTACCTTTATGTTGCACCCTGCCGTCCTTGACCATGGTAAGGATGTCGAACAACTCGCCTTTATGAATACGATCACGGTGTTAGGAAAACTTGGGATTGCACGATCGGGCATCTAGAACTTTCTACTGAATGAGTGTCCTAGACACCACTCCCCAAAGGTATGCCCTATTATAACCTCGCTAGACATGAAAATAAAAATTTTGCAACTCACCAAACATATTTACCTGATGGAACCTCGTCACTGCAAGGGTGAGGCCAGACTTTATGCTAAGATAATCGGCCACTACATTAGCCTTGCCAGGATAGTACTCTATTGAGAAGTTGTAGTCCTCCATTACTTTCATCCATCGCCTCTGAAGGATCATGCTATGTGAAGATATATTGGAGGCTCTTATGATTGGAAAATACCTCAAACTGTTCCCCATACAAATAATGCCTCCATCTCTTTAGTAAAAATACCATGGCGGCCAACTATAAATCATAGGTGGTGTAATTCCTCTCATGTAGCTTCAGCTGAGGGGATACATAAGTGACTACCTGCCCATTTTGGATTAATACTGCACCAAGCCTTGACCTCGAAGCATAACAATACATGGTGTAACCCCTTCCACATTATGGGAGGATAAGAACAGGTAAATAAGTCAACCTAATCTTCATCTCATGAAAGACAGACTCACAATACTCGGAGCACTCAAAGTGTACATCCTTTCGAGTCAATATGGTGAGGGGAAATTCAACCCTCGAGAAGTCCTGTACGAACATGCAGTAGTAACCAACCAAACCTAAGATACTATACCCCTTCTCGATTATCCTCAACTTATCCCATCCTAGAATGGCCTCTATCTTTGATGGGTTGATCGAAATTCCCTTTCCACATACCACATGACCAAGGAACCTAACTTCATCCATCCAGAATTCATACCTGTTGAACTTATCATACAACTAATTCTCTATAAGAACTTGTAATATTTTATGAAGGTTCTCCTCATGGTCTATGTTTAATGCCTAATAGATAATTATGTAATCCATAAAGACCTCCGTAAACGGTTTAAGTAAGGGCAATGGATGCGATTCATAAGAGGCATGAATGTTGATGGAGCATTGGTCAAACCGAAGGGCATCACTAGGAACTCTTAGTGTCCATACCGAGTCCAAAATGCCATCTTAAGGATATCCTCCTCCCTGATGCGTAACTGGTGGTATTTGTACCGAAAGTCAATCTTTGAAAACCTAACCACCCCTTACAACTGGTCGAACAAGTCATCGATATGATGCATAGGGTATTTACTATTCACCGTCACCATATTCAGCTGCCTGTAGTTGATTTAGAGGCGCTAAGAATTGTCCTTTTTCTTAGCAAAGAGGATTAGAGCTCCCTACGGGGACACATGAGGGTGAATGAAGCCCTTTCTAGTCAAGTCCTCTTATTAAACCCTTATCTACTGCAATTCTGTCGGAGCCATTATGTGAGGTGGTATAGAGATGGATGAGACACCGTGATGCTCCTCTATGGTGAAATTCACCTCCCTATGCTGGGGTAACCCAGGAAGATCATTTAGGAACTCGTTGAAAATCTCTCGCACCACTAGGTAGTTCAACATTATACTATATGGCTCATCCTAAGCCATCATACTTCTTAACTAACCAAAATACCATTTCTTCTCATGAATGGTAGAAAACTTGCAAGGATAATCAATGCCCTACTTGCTACTAAAATGATAGAGAGGCTAGTCTGGAAGTGTTTAAACTTTCTTTGATAATTTATGCTTTGTTTTGATTTCATATTAGAGGGTGGGATTCACATAACAAAAATGAGATTTGGGGAATGATATCATAGTAGATCATTAATTGTAATCCCATGTATATATAATCTAAGATTGAAGTACATAAACGATGTGATCAGATTAGAATCTAATAATGATTCATAGAAAAGATGAAATCTTGATTAGTTCTTGAGATAAATTAAGAATCTTGAATTTAATTAAGAAAGTGAGTGATATCTTGTTATTGATATTAAACCCCATGGATTAAGATGTTATTGGCAGATTTAGGACGTAACAATGTGATTCTTTATGTTTATAATTATCGGGATTATGTTAGGTTGAATTTGGGTGAATCTTGGAGACCCTATAGTTCTTATTAGAAGATGGAGAAAACATAATTTTTAGAGAAGATGACTCGAACAGGTGTCGATCGATCGATCGACTAGTGTCAATTGATTGATGAAATTAGAAGTTGGATAATATTGTGCAGAATCAAATTTTGAAGGAATGAGTGACGGTTTCGTATTTTTATGATTGTTTTTAAATTAGTTATGAATTTTCTACTAGTAGGCGTGCGATACCAAAATTATAAATTGGCGGTTTTGTATTTGACTTTCATATGGAAATTTGAATTTGGGAGAAACATATCGACTCCGTTTCCTTATATGAGTGATTATAATCTACCTTGGATTGGAGGGGAATCAAATCCGCGTACTAATTTATGGGTGAATTAGGGCGAATAACTCTTGGGTTATAAGTTATGAAATCGAGTTGGGATTTTAAAAAGAGTTAAGCTACAGGTTTGATTAGAATAGCTTGGTGGCCAGATTTTTGAATTGAAATAAGTAAGTGAATACTTGATAAATCGGGATTGGGGTTGCGGGCTCGTGCTGCTAGTGATATATGCACGATTAGCCGATTATATGTAGATGTATACGTATTGAGGGTGATAGTATTCATATATGAATATAACTTTATAATACTGATATTTGTTAACGCACCTACCCTATGGATTCTATCATTAAAGGTGAACATAGTGGACAACCCACACTGGCATGGACCAACAGGTGTTGGGTTGATTTCCTAGGTTAGAGACTGTTGCGTGACCATTATATGTGAGTTTAGAGTCTGGTGCTGTAATGTTGTATGACTATGTCCCACGGATGTATGTCTATGACCGCCTCCACTTACGTGTTTACGATTTTGGGTTCGGTGGTGATATTTTGACACTGTGGCCCAAGAGTTTTACATGGTGAACCTGGGTCCTGATAGCATGCTAAGGAATACATCCATGAGGTCTCAGCTATGGGGATGCGGTTATACGTATATATTGAGCGATATATATGTATGTGCATGAAATGTGATATGAATATACATATATAAATGTGATAAATATATACAGGTGAGTAATATGAATGCGTGAATGTTGAACTAATAATTGAGGTTACGTTATATGAATCCATTAAGATTAGAATTACGATGTTTTTGCATATATGTTAGCTACATGAGAATAAAAGCGAAGAATAAATACATGTGACACAGTTTGGCTAGAAGGTTAGAGTATGGGACTAAGATAAGTGTTGGTACTAGTTAGGCTGGGTAACACAACAAGGGTGTTTAAAATACATGCGTTAGGTGCGCATGGTAGATAAGAGGTGAGGAGTATTTCATGGGAGTGAATAATCGGTTTAAATATGAACACTTACATTGCATATTTATTATTGTATTTTGAACACTTGCAAAATATTTTCAAATGGTTTTGGGCTCTGAACTATATCAAAAATTCTTTTTCAAACCTTTTAAGTGCAGAACCACAAGGATGCCAGACTTAGCTATCCTTCCGATTAGATGATGTTACAGTCTGTGGATGCATGCGGGGATTGATTAGGCGCATCTATTATTGTTATGTAGATAGGATGTTTACTTTAGGTTCATTTCGAGCATGTCTCCTAGTTAGATAATTCTTATATTATTAAGACTTTATGTTATCTCATTATCTATCGAATTATTGTATTTGTATTTACTGAGAGTTATTCGATTAATTTATTTATTTCTTCTCGCTCAGTATTCATTTTATCACTATGATGAATGTCTATTTAAGTTAGATGGAGTGGTTTATTACATGGATTGAAAGTTTTATAAAGGCAAGTTAAAAAGTTTTAAAATTTGACATCAGACTTAATAGGTTATTAGTAATTAAATTGGTTTTCGACGGTGATGCTAAGAATGAGATAGTTTGAGATTCCCGTTTTAACCTAGTAAAGGACTTACTACTCATTATTTAAATATGGAGTGTCATCGATGGTATCATAGCATCAGGTTCTACTGTACTTAGGATCTGTGCATACTTACTATGTTTTCATCATTTCTTTTTCTAAAATTTAGAGACCTACGCTTAGGACTATTGATTCATATTTTGCTTTATGTTATACTTCTATTGTGTATAATTGAAGTGAATCTTATGAGAATTCAATTTGGTTTCAGATTCCAAACAGGAGAGGACAGTGACAACAACAGAGGTCGCCACTGTTGTTGCTCAGGTAGTTAATGTCGCGATGATCTCCATGAAATAGTAGTTTCTCGAAGCACCTCCATAATAGATAGTTGCATTAATTCAGGCTCACGGAGTGCAGTCAACATGGAAGAGAGTTAGAGGGGACTTTCGGAAGGGCCATCCATCGGAGTTTCAGGAAATGCGGAAGTTGTAGTAGCTAGACAATGGAAGAAGGACATCCAAAGGAATTTGCATATATTTAAGTGGAGTGACATTTATGAAGAAATATTGGCGACCTTTATGCTCGTAGGAGAAGCGTTGACATGGTGGGAGTCAGTCACCACGTTTGTGAAGAGAGACACCATGTCAATTAGAGAATTTTGGGTGCAGTTCAGCCGTAAGTTCTTCTGATCTGATATTTAGACAGAGATGCGGAGGAGGTTCTTAGACCTATCACAGGAGGGATGGATCGTGGCCAATTATGTGGAAGAATTAACTCATTTAGAGATTTTTGTGCCCGTCGAGGTGGATACGGAGAATAAAAGGGTCCTTAAGTTTTTGATGGACTCACGTGGAGAATTTGCTGGAACTTATTGAGAAATTTGACTTTGATGACTAATGTCGTTGTCATCAATGTCGCACTTTGACACTGTCAAGATCATCGCTTCCATATGACGGGAGCCAAAAGAGTGGGAGAGTCTAGCTAACAGTGTAAGACTAGATGTAACTATGCTAGTGGGGCAAAAAAAGGGGATACCTAGCAGGGAGACCCGACTATGAGATTCAGATCATGGGGGATTTTGATCAGGTGATGGTGGATTCAGAAAGGGATATCAGGGCCAATATTGTATTCCACAGGGCTAAGGGAACGATATGGGTGGCCATTAGGGCCGAGGCCACCAAGGACAGAGAGCAGGCCAACCCCGATATGGATAAAGGGATAGAGAAAGAAGCATATATCATGGGTAGGTGTTTTATATGTAAAAAGCAAGGCCACATGCATCGAGCTTCTTCACTGTGAGCTAAGGGAGAAGAGAAGGGCACTGAGGAGGAAAAATAGTTGCAACAAATTTTAGGTCATTTTAGACGTGAGTATTATATCCAAGAACCAGTTTAACATCCAGTGCCATTAGCAATTCAAAGTATGATTTTTTATCCATGGGTAAATGGGGTAAGTTTTGTGAGACACGGGTGCATCACAATATTTGGTATGCATGAGACGGGTTTAGTGTATGTATCGTTAGTATTACTAATATGTATATATATTTATCATTGGCTAGTGGGGCTCTCTTTGGTTCTATCTGCAGGGGAGAAGGTGTAGACACTGAGAGGATATGGTTTCGTATATTTTCTCATTTTAGAGAGATATGATATTCGAGTATGATGATATCCTGAGTATGGAATGGTTAGCGATGGTTTGAGTGATGGTGGACTATTACATTAAGGCTATCGTAGTCACTGTTTTAGGCAAGATGTGTTACTTTTACGATGTCTCTTGCTGAAAGAGGGTCGAGTCCACGTATGTATTATATTATAGAAGGGACTTCGTAGAGTTTTGTGGTCTCATTATATTCTATCTCGGTGCGTAAGGACATTACTAATGTTATTCCGGGGATATTCGGGTTAACATCGAACTGAGAGATTAAGCTCGTTATTAATTTAGCGCTGGTAATAGTACGAGTACCGTATTATATGATTCATTTAGATATGTGGGAGCTGAGGATTAGACTTAGTACTTTTGGGGATAGAATTTTGAGTGTCGCTGTTATGTGCTTTGGGCCTATGGATCTCAATGATCGATAATGCTAGGTAATAGTGTATCGAGGGGTTCCTTGTTTAGATTTCGTTTGCAAGCTATCCCACACATGAACCTTAGTATGAATTGGGAGTTGGGATACATTGTTGGGTGCTAGGGCATCCGTTTTGTAGGTTCGTAATTTTAGGTGTAGAGGTAACACTTTGAGCTGAGAGCTATTATACGAATTAAGGACAATGGAGTTAGGTTATGTTGCGTAGAAAGCACTAGGGAATGTTTGCGCCACTAGTTAATAACTGGGGGAATCTCGAGAAGAATTGAGTCACGATTAGTAGGGTAATATAGTCTACCCTTACTATATAGTCATGCTGGGCATGTGGGGCCGAGTTTGATATATGTATGTTATGTGTTTGATATTTGTGCATATATGCATAGGGTTTAGGGTGTATGGGTGCCCGAGTTAGTTAGATTTTTAGTATCATTCGAGATAAGATAATATTGAAGTAAATGTAGAGCCGTGTGCCTATAGGGAAGTTAGAAGCAGTGTTGGAAAACTAAGATGGACTAAACTTTGTAAGGTGAAGAAGATAGTCCGGACATATACAATAAGGAGAAAAATCACACCCGAGATTGGTTGGAAGACTGTGAAGACACTGACGAGGGATCTCTCTATCTAAGGGTGGATACAATAATTTTGGGAAGTATAGCTAAGTCATTGTCAATCAAGTTCCGAGGGTGGATTGAGCATAAATAGGATGTTGATTTTACTAGACGAGAAGGGCTTTGAAAGCGTGTAGTTTTGGAGCAAATGCATGGGTCACGATTTTGGGTATACCCCAGGAAGGGGAATAAGATGTACCATGTAATGTGGGATACATAACTTGGGGTCGGTGTGGAGCGAGACATAGCGAAGTTTGTATCCAGGTGCACCACTCGTTAGATGGAAAAAGGGTGGTCCTAGGCAATCAACTAGAGTTTTGCTATACTTGGTGATTTTAATGAAGAAATGAATAGGTAGACCGATGGAGTTCATTGTTGGGTTACCAAAATCACAAAAGGTCAAGATTTACTTTGGGTTTAGTATCGTTTAATTGGAATGGAGAAGTTATTACTAATTTTGGTGAATTACACTATCGAGCAGTGTGCCCAACATTTTATGGTAAAGAGAGAATGAGCCAGCACGAGGTGCCGCCCAACATTGTTATGGATCTAGATAAGGTCCTTGTGTTCCAACTTTGGTAGGGTTATTAGGAGGAAATGGGGACAAAGTTTCATTTGAGAAAGGCGTGTCATCCGTAGATCGATAGGTAGATGGGAGGGGTGACTAAGATGTTGGAGGATATGCGAGGGATTTGTATTCTGGATTGCTATGCTAATTGGGAGGAGTAATTACCATTGGTAGAGTTAGGTGTAATAACTCATATCAATTAATTATTGGCATGGCCCCTTTGAGGATTTATATGGGAGACCTTGTCATCTGCCCTATGGTTGAATTTTTTTTTTTTTTTGGGGGGGGGGGGGGGGGGGATAACTAGCTTATCGTGCCGGACATGATTCAGGTTTCGTTGACAAAAAATGAGTTAATCAAATTTATTTTCGGGTAGCTCAGGAACATCGTCGCGAACTAAAGATTTATAAATTCTGATGTGAGTGGTTAGATGTTGTTACCAGTGTCTCCCATGAAGATAGTGATACAGTTCGAGAAGAATAGAGTTTGGCACCTAAGGATGTCGGGCCTTCCCTCATTATTGAAATGGTTGAGCGAGTGGTGTAAACGATCGAATTACTTGAACATTTATAGTGGGTTCATGGTGTGTTTTATGTGTCGTCATCGAGGAGAGACCTTAGGAAGGACGTAATATAGTGGCACTAAATTATTTGAAGAGACTTGACGCTAGTTTTTGGCCGTAGTGAGTAGGCCTTCCGTCAAGATGGTACTATTAGTGTATGTAGCCGTGAGTTAATTTAAGAACGTGTTGATGCCGTCCGGGATAAGCATCCAAAATTCTTGGTACCAGGCATATACGAATTTTGGGGACGAAATGTTGTTATAGGGGGAGTATGTAACACCTCATATATTTGTGTATTTATTTATGAGCATTTTTAAATTACATGTGTGTACGTAATTTAAATAAAATGAGAAATAATAAGAATTAAATAAATATTAATTAGTAAGAAAATGACTAATACAATAAATAAAATTATGTAAAATGATATTACATTGTAAGTGAATAAAAAGCGACGAGCTTCGAACGTATCTCATTCGGGTTGCGTGTGTGGGGTCGTGTTAGGAATGAGATGATAAATTAATGTTAGGTGACTCATATGATAATTTCGAGTGCACAGATGATCCTTGATAGGTCGAAATAGTCAAAATTAGGTACTTGGGGGTGATAATTAGGTTCCAGGGGCTTTTTAGACTAATGAAGACCTACACAGGGGTGTTCAAGTCATTTTATACTTAACCCTAAAAATAATTTCAGTAATAGGGGATAATTGGGGATTTTGGATGATGGAGGCATCAATTCCATCATTCTAAAATATCTAGATGTGACACCCCGCCTAATAAAATACCCGGTGATCAGTCCTATACCAAATTAAAACAGGAATCCCAGTTGGTTCATCCTTAGCATCACCGTCGAAAACTTTTTAAAACTTACTAACCACCTAGTATTCCAAAAGCTGGTGCCAATTTTAACTTTTTAATTAAACAAAAACAATACATGCGGAAATAAATATGAACCATTCACACAACTGAATAAAACACAAATGAATAATTGAATAAATAATTTGCCGAATAAACCATCGGCCACCAAAATGTAACCGAATACAAACATCCAACACCTAAATAATTACATCTAAAAACTGTACTGAGAATAAAACTGGAACTGATAAATGATTCCTACTCTAGGAATAAATGAATGATGCGTCTAATCCGATCTCCTGCTAGCATCTACATATGCCGCAGCTCCGTGTCCCTGGAATAGAATATCAATCCTCGCGTCCCTGTGGCTGGACACCTAAAAGGTTTTAAAAATAGTTTTATAGCAAGGGTTATAACCCAAAACATTTTGAAAATATTTAGCAAGTGAATTAGCTGCAGTAATTTAAAATGCATGAATTCGCTTCATATTTAAGTTAGTGTCGCACTCCCTTGTGGACATTCTCACCCCTCCACTATTGTGCACACCTATCGGTTACCTTGACCCCCCCACCTAGTTGTACTACCCCGTCCAACTAGTCCTGGTATAACCTCCCCCTTGTCATACTACTCTAACCCGAGTACAATGATTCTTGAATTATAAGTTATCTCACAATTAACTTAATTAATTCCCTCTTAAATAGTAGCGTATAACCGTGTCACAAGTTATATAAAGTAAATACATCACACACTGTATTATTACCGGCATATAATATTGAATACAATTATATACGTCCCTTTACTAAAACATCCACACATATAACATACGTATATCCATCCCTCCGAGTATACCCTCGTCGGATGATTCCCTCTAAAGTGCTATCTCACTAGGTGTGCTCACATAACCTAGTTACGTAAGTTGGAATCGCTCACCAACCTGGCCCAAAATATAAATGAAGTGGAGGCGGTCATATTCCTTCCCTGAAAGTGAGATAATCTCCTCGCCCATATACCGGACGCTATGACCTGGGGATATACTCACCCTACTCCTCGAGCTAGGGGATTTACCCACATCGCGCAACCTCCCTTGATAGCACTAGAGTATATAAATTAAGTAAATATCTAATCACTGATATTTAATAGCACACACAATATACACACACACACACACACACACACACACATATATATATATATATATAAGGAGAAGTTCACAAGTGGACCAAAAGAATGGACTTTTTAATGGATCTTAACAAAAAACACATAATAACACATTAATTTTAATTCCTATAGTGTAATTGGTCCTTGCCAGCGGCACCAAATACGCGTGTCGATCGATCCCCCACCCCCACATGCCCCCACCCACCCCACCCCACCCCCACCCTCCCCCCACCCGCATGGCAGCCCTGCTGTCATAAGGGCTGCTATGGTGATGGTGGTGGTTGGGGTGGGTGGGTGGCGGGGTGGGGGGTGGGGTGGGAGGGTAGTGGGGTGAAGGTGTGGTCTCGGGTGCCGCTGGCGCGGACCAATTACATTATAGAAATTAAAATTAATGTGTTATTATGTGTTTTTTGTTAAGGTCCATTAAAAAGTTCATTCTTTTGGTCCACTTGTGAACCTCTCCCTATATATATATATATATATATATATATATATATATATATATATATATATATACTATCACTACACCGTATATATATATATATATATATATATAAAATAAACCCCGGCTTCACCATGTACTCACAACCCGTAACACTAGCCTGTAATATCCCGAGTCTCTGGCCCGACTCACCTTAATTAATTTTCTCACTTAATAATTTCCATCTTCCCGAGTCTGTGGTTCGACTCTAAATAATAAAAATCTACACAATAATTTATATGAAATTTGCCCGAGTCTGTAGTCCGACCCTCATTTAATTAATTTACACATTAATTAATTAACACAAATCCGAGTCTGTAGTCCGACCCTCATTTAATTAATTTACATATTAATTAATTAACACAAATTCGAATCAGTAGCCGACCCTCATTTAATTAATTTACACATTAATTAATTAACACAAATCCGAGTCTGTGGTCCGACTCTAATATAATTAATTCACACCTCAATTAATATACTATTTTCCCCGAGTATATGGTCCGACTCTAATTAAATTAATTAACACACCTATTAATTTAATACTTTCCTGAGTCTATCGTCCGACTCTAATTAAATTAATTAACACACTTATTAATTTAATACCGATCCAAGTCTGTGGTCCGACTCCCAGTTAATTAATTTACACATTAATTAATTCATACTAAATCGAGTCTGTCGTACGACTCTCATTTAATTAATTTACACATTAATTAATAAATACCCTTCCCGAGTCTACAATCCGACTCTAAATTAATTAATTACAACATCAATTAATTTAATACTTTTCCAAGTCTACCTTCCGACTCTACTTTCATTAATTAACACATCCATTAATTTAATAACTTGATGTCATCCTACCATTCTCCCTGGACTCGCTCACTTGGCCCATACTTTAATATTTTCCGAGTCTATGTTCTGACTCCAAATTAATTTACTCTCTCAATAATTAATTTAATACTTTGGTGTCACTTAACCAACATACCCGGACTCGCTCACTTGGTCCATTTTTACATCTCATAATTTTATTCCCACATATTCGCCCACAATGTGTCACACATTCATCTCCATAAATTTTCCAATTATATTTATCTATAATTACCAACATACCCGGACTTGCCCACTTGGTCCATAATTAAGTTGAATATGTTTCACCCAAAATTCTTACTTTAAGTCCCAACTCTTAACTTAAATTGTGAATTCCTAATAGCTATCTTTTGAGCCCCCCTAGCTATTAAACTCTTTATAGTTTTTCACCAATTGAAATTATACCCCAAAAATCCAAACAGAAAATAAGGGCATATATAATAACAAACCTGACCTGCCAGAATTTCCCCATCGTCGATCGATCGATCGATCGATCGTCCCTTGACAGTTCTTCTTCCCCACAAAAATTTCCACCATTAACGAGCTTTCAAGCTCTATTTTTCCCTTCCATCCTTGACCAAACATAACATAATCTTTAAACCCCTTTATTAAACTAATTTACAACAGGGATACGACCATAACTACCCTTTATCCCCACCACAATTCATTGACTCACGAATTGGGTTTTTCCATAAATTTCCATGAACTTTGTTCTACTATTTCAGTTCCAGATTTAAATACTACCCTTCTATATTTCGGGTTTCTCATTCAAATCAGATATCTATACTCAGAGATATATAATACGCCTAAGTTCTTACTTTGAATCTCATTTAAAGGTTCCATGAACAAAAACCCATTTTTGTACCCATTTATCCCCAAAACGAATTTTGATTTACACATCACTATGATATGAATTGATTATCATCAATTTAGAAATCACAACAGTTAACCACTTGCCTGGAATTGTTCGTAGTGTCTGATCCGTTGGTGTAGTCCCTTAATTTGGCTCCAAAATCCCTAAATTGGTTCTTGATTAGCTTTCCCCCAAATTTCCTCTCAAACCCTAGGTTTAGAGTTGTGTTGACTGACGTTCCCTATTCTCTCAATTAAGTTAAAAACCCTTAATCCCATTTTTGGCCATCTGGGCCTAATTAAAATGGCCCAACTCACCCCGTGTGGGCCCGACTATGCCCAAAAATATCCCGAGACCCAATTACTACCCCGGGTACTCTTTTCTGACTATCTCGACCCATCCAGACTCAACCGCGCACTCAGAATTGCCATCCGAAATACTTTTTCACATTTCCAAATTTCGACCTCAAAATGCGACACACGAGATTTCGAACAATTAAACTTAAAAGTCGCCAATTATAAATAATTCGACTCACTCAAATAAATTCTCCAACTCATGAATTTAAGTTTCTCCAATTTAAATATTTTTATAACTCCCAAAATAATTAAATATTAAATCCTCAAAATTACGGGGTGTTACACTAAACTTGAGAGAGAGGAGAAAAAAAAGGGAGAACTCAAGAGAAACTCAAATATGTCATTCCGAGGAGAGATTAGGACAATTCTATGCTATAATTATTGCGCAAGAAGGATCTCAAAGAAGGAATTCAGAATCTCTAACCTTATAAGGAAAGTGTTGAATATTTCTTTTATAATTTATGCTATGTTTTGAATTCATATTAGAGTTGGTGAAAAAAATGGATTTTTGGTGGGATTCACATGACAAAAATGGGATTTTGGGAATGATATCATAGTGGATGATTAATTGCAACCCCATGTATATATAATCTAAGATTGAAATATATTAACGATGCAATCATGATTAGAATGTAATAATTATTCATTGGAAAGATGAAATCTTGATTAGTTCTTGAGAGAAATTAAGAATCTTGAATTTAATTAAGAAAGTGAGTGATTTCTTATTGTTGATTTTAAACCCCATGGAATAAGGTGTTATTGGAAGATTTAGTACATAATAATGTAATTCTTTATGTTTATAATTGATGGGATTATGTTAGGTTGAATTTGGGTGAAGTTTAGTGACCTTATAGTTTTTAGAAGATGGAGAAAATATGATTTTTAGATAAGATGACTCGAACAGGCGTCGATCGATGGATCGGCTAGTGTCAATTAATCGATGAAATTGGAAGTTGGATAATGTTGTGTAGAGTTGAAATACAAAGGTGTGAGTTTCAGTTTTATATTTTTTTGAATTTGTTTTGAATTAGTGATGAATTTTCAACTAATAGGTGCGCGATACCAAAATTTAAATTGGTGGTTTAGGCTTTGACTTTCCCGTGGAAATTTGAATTTGGGCGAAACATATCGGCTTGGTTTGCTGTATAGAAATGATTATAATATACCGTGGATTGGATGGGAATCAACTCCGTATACGAGTTTACGGGTGAATTAGAGTGAATAACACTCTGATTATAAGTTACGAAATCGAGTTGGGATTTGGAAAAGAGTTAGGCCATGCGTTTGATTAGAATAGCTTGGTCGCCAAATATATGAGATTTTTAAATTAAAATAAATAAGTGAATACCTGATAAATCAGGAGTCGGGGAAGACTCATTTGTGGGCTAGTGCTACGAGTGAGATATGAACTATTAGCCGATTATAAGTATATGTATACGTACCGAGGGTGATAGTATGTATATATGAATATATCTATGTGTAAATGATATATGTGAACATACCTACTCTATGGATGCTATCATTCGAGGTTGCGCATTGTGGGCGGCTCACCCTGGCGTGGTCTAGCAAGTGTTGGGTCGATTCCCCAGGTCATAGGACTATTGCATGACATATATGTGCGAGTTTATAGTTTAATGGGGGTAATGTGGAATGGTTATAACCTACCGATGTATGTCTATGACCGCCTCCTGTTATGTGTTTAAGATTTTGGGATCGGTGGTAAGATTTTAACCCAGTGACCCAGGAGTGGTACGTGATGTACCTGGAGCCTTGTATCACGCTAGGGAATGCATCCGTAAGGTATTAGCTTTGGGGATGCTGTTAGACGTATATAGCGAGCGATATATATGTATATGATGGAGAAATGATATGAATATACGTATATAAATGTGATAAATATATGTGTGAATAATATGAACACGTGAATGTCGAATTAATAATTAGTATGAAGTTATGTGAATCCATTAAGATGAGAATTACAATCTTTTAGTGTTATGTGTTACCTAATTGAGAATAAATGAGAAGAATTAATACATGTGACACAGTTTGGCTATAAGGTTAGCGTATGGGGCTAAGATAAGTATTGGTACTAGTTAATCCGGATAACATAACTAGTGTATTTGAAATACATGTGTTAGGTGCGCACTGTAGATTAGAGGTGAGGAGTATTTCATGGGAGTGCATCACTGGTTTAAATATGAACGCTTACACTGCATATTTATTATTGAATTTTAGACACTTGCATAATATTTTCAAACGGTTTTGGGCTCTAACCCGTATCAAAAGTTCTTTTTTAAAACCTTTTTTTTAGGTGCTTAGCAATAAGGATGCCAAACTTAGCTATATTTTCGGTCAGATGATGATGCAGTATCTGTGGATTCCTACGGGGATTGATTAGACGCATCTATCATTGTGACCTTGATAGGATGCTTACTTCAGGTTTATTTCGAGCATGTCTCCCAGTTAAATAGTTCTTGTATTATTCAGACTTTATGTTATATCATTATCTGTCTAATTATTGTATTTGTATTTAACGAGTGTTATTCGATTAATTTACTTATTTCTTCTCACTCAGTATTCATTTTATCATTGTGGTAAATGAGTATTTAAGTCAAATGTAATGGTTTGTTACATGAATTGAAAGTTGTATAAAGGCAAGTTAAATTTTTTTAAAATTTGATACCGGGCTTAATTGATTATTAATAATTAATTTGGTTTTCGACCGTGATGCTAAGAATGAACCGGGTTGAGATTCTTGTTTTATTTTATTAGAGATCTAGGCACCCATTATTTAAGTAAGAAGGGTGTTACAATATATTTATTCACCATCGTTCTGAAGCTTGACAGATCCATACCTGTTAGGATCCACCGAATGCTCAGGTTGATGCCCTCCATAAACAACCTCGCCTTCTCAGTATCATCTCTATGGACAGCATACACATATTTAAAAATATCATCTCGTTGCACAACATAAACATACTTACATAAGCTTTAAGTCTTGATCAAGTTCTCATTAACAGAAGTCTTACCCTATATCAGCTAGAAGAACTTGTCCTTCTTTGCAGCCTTAAATGCCTAGGGAATAAGAGGTAAACACTTATCTAGAACATGTATAATACTTGTCAACACCCGTGGGTTGGAGATCTGTTATAACTGCATGGTGTACATGTATTAATGATGCCTGAGTCACGTATGTCATATGAAATGTAGATGCCAATTCTGATGGTCTCGATCGAGCTGAGACCGACACATGGAGTCTCCTAAGCAAGTAACTAGGAGGCTAAGTCTGAGCACTATCTCGTCCTGTCAGGATGCTAAAAATCTGAGATGAGATATACTAGGAGGGACTGGATTTCAATTTGCTAAATGAACATGGAGTTCTTAGGACGAGGTTCCCAAGGTCAAGACTATAGACGGTGGCCCACACTGCGTCGATCGATTAATGGGCCCATCAGATGAATGTTAAGTAGCATCGTCTAAACCATGTTGGGTCCATCTAAATACGAGACCAAACTTATGTATGTCAATCACCCCCTATCCCTTAGTCTTCAATGTGAATGGGAGGCTGAGGGATATATATGTTTTCCCCCTTATAAAGACGAGACCCCTTAGTGTTAGAGGTTCCATTTAGTATGTGTACGCATTTGGTTGAGATTAAGGCGTCCTTCTAATATTTGATATACAACTATCATCCAGATGCACTTGGGGTGACACATGTCATAAGCTTTATGGCTTGGCGTGTTGGATAAAAATTGGCGGCTGCAGGCCAGCCTTAACGCTTTGTTACCTAATGATTTGACGCTTTGTTTACTGTGTTCCATGATCATATTTCTTAAAAACCCCAAAACTTAAATTTTTCTCTTTCTTCTTCCCCAAAATCTTTGCTCCTTGAGCATTTATGCAACCTCAATTAACGCCCCTCTCTCATTTCGAATCAGCAATTCTCAACAAGTTTTAGGCTTCTTTCTGCGCTCAAGGTCTTCGTCTTGTTCAAGTAACCATTTTTCGCCTTTCTTTTCTGCGTTCCACCATTTATTACTTCCTTTTTTAAGATTTCATTTTTTGGCTACTTTTTAAGTTTTCGAGCATACTGTTAGGGCTAATCTAGGGTCGCATTAGTGGTTTTTCTGGGTGGTTGGGTTGGTAGGGACACCGTTAAGGTGTTTTGTAGGACTAGGGATCTTTTCTAGCAAAGGGTTGGATTTATCGACAACCTTCCAGTCATCTTCTCTGGTGAATTCCCCAAACTGTTCTTGTTAAAAAAATAGACTGAAAATGTTTAGGTTTCCCCTTTTTAATCTAATAATCAAAGTAGGTCAAACCTTAGTCTTATTTGGATATTCAAAACAATATATGAGTAAGCTGACCAATTCCCACATTTGCGGGAGACCATCTTCAGAGAAATACGTAAGGGTGAGGCAGAGGTTGAGGGTAAACGTAAAGCTGAGGTCGGGACCACACTTCCAATCCAACCAATCCCCTTAGCTATTATATACCCTCCTGAACCCAGATTTTTCGACCTAGGTACTTGTAGCAGGAGTGGAACCTTATCTTAGGGTTTGCAGTTAATGTTGTCTTTTGAGGGGGTAGTCCTTTTGCCTTTAGGGAATCTGATAGGGAAGATTGCTTTGATTAGGTTATGAGGGTTCTGATCGAGTCGAAAATCGAGCGTCCGTGTAAATACGCTAGTCGTTGTTGTCGGCTTCCAACCACAATACAAAAAAAACCTAAACTTTAACTACACTCTTGTGGGGTATAGTGGCGAGTCTGGGTATCGAATCCACAAGGAATGTTTGATAGATTTTAATTGATTTATTACTTCAAAAAATAAAGTGTAAAAGATGATGATTGAGTGACAAAGGAAAAAGGGAAAAATAAAGAAGTTAACTAAAACTAATTGGAAAAATTAAGGTAGAGACACAATCCCCCAACCCTAGAGTATTGATGGTATAAACTAATCGTAAATTTAACTGATTAATTTGACCCGGAATTTAGTACTCCCAAGCATTACGTATACGAGGTTCAAGCCCGCGTCATACTTAATATGAGGATGAGTAAATCAGTATCGCGATAGTTGCACTCGAATTGCACTCTAAATCATCACGAGTACCCAGAGGGAAACGAGATATAAAGATCTACAATTATTGTGTAACTACGCAATACGGTCGTAATTAATCACTAAATTCAGAGGACTAATTTTATACACAAGCAACTACAACATCAGGTTGGGTTCATGCATCCCAACCTTTAAAAACCTAGCCTAACATGGTGAATAATGATAAAAGTGCTGGAAATAAAAGTTACCACGATTGAAGAACAAGAACATGCAAGAAGAAATCAAAGACTGAAGAAAAACCAAAAAAGCTCTTGAATTAATGGTGTAAAATATGTGAATCTTTCTCCTAGATGTTCCTACTTGTTATGGAGATTTTACATGAATGAAATCTTCATAAAAAGAGTCCTAATGACTAAATATATAGGCTAAGGGTCGCTTAGAAGAGTCCCCAAAACATAAAACTCTTTTGGCTAAAAGATAAGCACAAAATAAAAATCCCGTATCTGCCAATTTGTCACACTTAGAAAGCGTGACCAATTTCGTAACGGATCTGGAGCGTGACTAATTTCGTAACGGATCTGGAGCGTGACAAATGTGCAGACTGGTTCTTTTTTCTCAGCTTCGGTTCGGTTTGGGTCTGACAGCTTTTTTCTTCAATTTCTTCTCAACTTCAAATGGGCATAACTTCTTCATCGTAACTCGGATTGAGGTGCCGTTTTTCCAGTGTTCTTGTAATTAAAATCTCTTCAACTTTTCAGTTGGCCCCATCTCCGGAATAAGGCTACAAAATTACGAAAATGCCCCTCAACTCTTCGATTCTTGGTTTCTTTCACTATTTTGAGTTCTCTTTGGCACTAACTTGCATGAAATATCTGTAAAACACATAGGAGATACACAAAATACGAAATACTTGCCAAAAAGGGTTAGTAGCATAAATATGAGACAAATCCAATCTATTTACACTGCACGGGATCATAAAAATACTGAAATTAAGGGGATAAATGTGAAGAATTTATGCCTAATCAAACCCCCCCTAACTTAGAACTTTACGCATCCCGAGCAATGTAAAAGAATGAGAGTATGAGTTAAGGACCCTTCAAAAAATTTATTGGGATAGAGTACCACTTTCGCGGGCAAGCGATTGCATTTAGCGTATGCAACAAGCCTTTAAACCCCTAGGTTATCCTAGTAGGACGAGTTGTGTCTCGTGAGGGTTTGCAGTGAATATACCCACAAAATTCGACTCAAAGAAAATTCAAAATATGCAAAAATTGTGCAATTCAAACTTTTCCAGAAAATAGTCATCATCAAGTCATATTTACGAGTCTCAAACCGTAGTGTGTGTGTGCGAAGCCAGAAATATAACCGCCAATTTCCATCGATTGATCATTACGTTACTTATCCGAAAATTCGTTTTGATTTCAATTTCTCACGGAATGCACTCACAAACGAATCTCTCGGATTATGGCTATTCTCTAGGCATGCGTGATATAAAGAGTAAATGTAATGGAAGCAAATTCACGCATGCAATTAGAAAGACGGAAATTTTTATAGTGAAAGGATCTCATCAACGGATTACTATTTTAAAAACGGGAACATCACCTCTATTTCGCGCATTTAACCTCTTATATTATCTTTTGGTGTATTAGCTCTCCACGCGGTACTCAATTTTTGCAATTTGGACTCGGTTAGGACTTTTTCGGATTTTAAGGTATATTGGGTAACATGGAAATGGTCGGGAAATTCGGAATTGGAAAAGTTATTTAGGATGTCCATTTGTGCTTTTTTTCGGGCTATTGCTCATTTTTTTTTTCTTTTTTTCACTTCTTTTCTTTTCTTGCTATTTTTGTTGAGCATACTATTTTGTTTCTTGCCCCTTTATATGCACTTTTTGGACTTAAATTCTGAATTTTCTTATTTTTCACAATTCCGGCTATTTTGGGTTTTTTTCGGGTTGTCAAACGAAAGGGAAAATTATTCGGCTCAATTTGGGTTGCAAAGGGTGATTTTTCGCTACTTTTTCTGGCCAATATTTTTGGGTGACAAACGAGGGCCTACTTCATTGCCCAAAATACCAATTGCGTTACCATATGCGTTTCGAGATGAATTTAAGTTTAGAGATCAATTTTGGCACGTTTTTCAAAGCAATATTACACACGTTTTTCATAACCGATCAAAATGAAAGGATTGAGATCCTCGACGACGTTTTAGGCACTGAAAAGAACTTTGAGTTAACAATTAACTCGGATTGATTTAAAAACTCGCAAAAAGTGATAGGCTCGAATCTCACCGGGTTTGTTAATCTCCACCTTATTCGTTAAGTCGTCAATTTTCGCTCAATTTCCATCTTTAGTCAATTTCGGCTTTGTGTGTGTTGAATTTTACAACTCGAGACTTTAAACCGACTTTTAATGATATTTTTGAAAAATTTGAAATCCAATTTTTATTTATTTTGAAGAAAAAAATATTTTTGCCTTTTTTTTTAAAATTATCTAAAAAAAACATACTTGGAACGAACGCGTGATAAAATCAATGAAACTAAAAAATAAATGGGAAGAATATCCCACACCCCCTAACTTAAATGTTGCATTGTCCTCAATGCGAATCAAGAACACAACATAAAGAGAGGAAAAGAAAGATATTACTCAATTGGAGCGATTCCCGATGAATGCGAGTCCATTGAATCTACAAAACATGTTAGAACCAAGCATAGCAAAAAGAATAACAAAAACTCTAAACTAAAAAAAAATAAAAAAAAAATAAGCTAACTATTGTACAACCTACGATTTTCAAATTCTAATAAATTATACACTAGAAGTTGAAAAATTTGAGGGTCCACCCAAAATACAATTTGACTTTGAGGGATTAATGGTGTACCCTCACTAGAAAGCATGGCTCCCGAAAAATAAGAATTTCGTTTGAACAACGGAAGGCATGTGCAAAGTGGAAGAAATAAACCATCACCATTTAAAAATTTTAGGGGGATAATGAGGGATTTGAGTGCATAGGGGGACAAGTACCATTGGGATCCAAGAAAAATAAAATCATGTCCTAAAGATTTTTCAAGTAGTGTGGGAAGCAGAGCACACAAACATAAAGAGTCCATCTTGGAAAACAATTCAAGCATAGAGTCCTTGTCCTCAAAATCTTCTCCCCCAAAATTTTCAACTGGATCTGGTGGAGTGACACGTCTAAGTGTATGGCCCGTAAGATGAAGCATCTCAAAAAAACATTCCCATACAAGAATCGGATCAACATCCTCAAGACATTCATCCAGTTCTTGTAATGGATTTAATGGTTCGATAATAGTGGTGACACAAGGAGACAGTTGATCCTCAACCTCAATAGGTTTTGAAATATTTATAATAGGTTGAGATTCAAAAGTTCTTGGATCACTCTCAATGATTTCGTTCTCAAAATGGTTAGGGGAAGCGCAAGTCCCGACTTTCTCTAAGCTATCCAAATAATCATTAAACTCCTTGCAAGTTGCTCTAACTTTCAACTCTAAAGTAGCAAGGTCGTCGAATTGCTTTTTGCTAATAAGCATGAGTTCTTCCAAAGCAGGCTTCCTTGGTTCTAGCACCTCAGATTCCTCATTTGGTTGAAAACATTCTTCAACTTCAAAAATATCGGAAGGAAAATCCTCATTGGGTTCAAATAATGCATCTAACTCTTGCTCCCAATAACGATTTTTTTCTCGATATTCTTTTTCAAGTCTTTTTTCTTCAAGTAATTCATTTTGATAAATTTGGATGGCCTTAGCACTGGGCTTGTATTTTTTATACTCATCTTTAGTGATATTGATCCAATGTTTATAAATCTTGAGCGCCTCCTCCTCCTCACTATTATCATAACAATTAAACCCACCAAAGGAGTTAAAGTAAGACATTTCAAATTGGGCAATTCAAAAACGTGACACCCATATTTTTGGATTTTTTTTTTAAAAGATCAAATTCGGGATTAACCAACCTAACCTAAAGTCTACCTAATTCCCCGGCAACGGCGCCATTTTGATCAAGTCGGAAACCGAGCGTCCGTGTAAATACGCTAGTCGTTGTTGTCGGCTTCCAACCACAATACAAAAAAAACCTAAACTTTAACTACACTCTTGCGGGGTATAGTGGCGAGTCTGGGTATCGAATCCACAGGGAATGTTTGATAGATTTTAATTGATTTATTACGTCAAAAAATAAAGTGTAAAAGATGATGATTGAGTGACAAAGGAAAAAGGGAAAAATAAAGAAGTTAACTAAAACTAATTGGAAAAATTAAGGTAGAGACACAATCCCCCAACCCTAGAGTATTGATGGTATAAACTAATCGTAAATTTAACTGATTAATTTGACCCGAAATTTAGTACTCCCAAGCATTACGTATACGAGGTTCAAGCCCGCGTCATACTTAATCTGAGGATGAGTAAATCAGTATCGCGATAGTTGCACTCGAATTGCACTCTAAATCATCACGAGTACCCAGAGGCAAACGAGATATAAAGATCTACAATTATTGTGTAACTACGCAATACGGTCGTAATTAATCACTAAATTCAGAGGACTAATTTTATACACAAGTAACTATAACATCAGGTTGGGTTCATGCATCCCAACCTTTAAAAACCTAGCCTAACATGGTGAATAATGATAAAAGTGCTGGAAATAAAAGTTACCACGATTGAAGAACAAGAACATGCAAGAAGAAATCAAAGACTGAAGAAAAACCAAAAAAGCTCTTGAATTAATGGTGTAAAATATGTGAATCTTTCTCCTAGATGTTCCTACTTGTTATGGAGATTTTACATGAATGAAATCTTCATAAAAGAGTCCTAATGACTAAATATATAGGCTAAGGGTCGCTTAGAAGAGTCCCCAAAACATAAAACTCTTTTGGCTAAAAGATAAGCACAAAATAAAAATCCCGTATCTGCCAATTTGTCACACTTAGAAAGCGTGACCAATTTCGTAATGGATCTGGAGCGTGACTAATTTCGTAACGGATCTGGAGCGTGACAAATGTGCAGACTGGTTCTTTTTTCTCAGCTTCGGTTCGGTTTGGGTCTGACAGCTTTTTTCTTGAATTTCTTCTCAACTTGGGCATAACTTCTTCATCGTAACTCGGATTGAGGTGCCGTTTTTTCCAGTGTTCTTGTAATTAAAAGCTCTTCAACTTTCCAGTTGGCCCCACCTCCGGAATAAGGCTACAAAATTACAAAAATGCCCCTCAACTCCCCGATTCTTGGTTTCTTTCACTATTTTGAGTTCTCTTTGGCACTAACTTGCATGAAATATCTGTAAAACACATAGGAGATACACAAAATACGAAATACTTGCCAAAAAGGGTTAGTAGCATAAATATGAGACAAATCCAATCTATTTACACTGCACGGGATCATAAAAATACTGAAATTAAGGGGATAAATGTGAAGAATTTATGCCTAATCAGGTTCCTTCGTCTCGTATTGAGGACTCTGATGTGATCGAATCTAGCAATAGGTAATCATTTATCCATGAGGTATTAGATATAAAAGAATTGAGAGCTGATGCAACATATCCCCCACAACCTTTGGATGTTACTCTGTCGCCCATTCCTGCCACCGTGTTCTCCGGTAGGTATTTAAGTGGAGTCCCGACCGTCAAAATTTTAGACTCTGAGGATGAGGAACTAATTGATACATCTTATGCCCAGACTTTCAGGAGAAATGTTAAGTAGATTGATCTTTTAATATGGAGACACCTGTATGGAATCAAGTCTATTATAAACTTGAGCGTTCTATCCAAGGACGAGAGGGCATTTAGCATTAGATAAGGAGAAAATAGCTGTTTATGAACACATGTTCAAGGCCAGTTTTAGGCTTCTCTTCCATCTTAGTCTATGGACGATCTTGGCCAGTATGGGACCTACCCAGTGCAACTTTCACCCAACGTATGAAAGATTTTACTTAGATATATCTCCCTTTGGAAGTTGGTTCGTAGAGCTGAACTTCTAGTTAGCGTGTTGCGGGATTGTTATATTATCTCATCCATAAAAACTCAGCCTAACTACTACCATCTTGTAGCCAGGAAATACACCAAAAAAGTTCTGACAGTGAACAAACCTCAAACCATCACTAAAAGCTCCGATATTCCTTTAGTTTAGCTCCCAGAACATCCCCAATTTGTTCTCCTAATTTTCCTCTGCAGATTTAGGTTTTCTCCTGTTGAGTTATGGTTGCCCCCAACTCCCTTAATTAGCTTTTATTCGGCTAATCTTTTAGACTAATGAACTTAATTAAATTGGCTTAAACACTCCCGTGTGGGCTCGATTATGCCTAAAAATGTCCCGAGACCCAATTACTACCCCCGGTACTCTATTTTTACTATCTCGACCCTTCTGGACTCAACCATACACTCAGAATCATCATCCGAGTTACTTAACTGAAATCTCAAACCGAATTCGTATATGAATCGCATCCACTATACTTAATAGCAGGAGAATGTAAGTTGCATGCGTGAAGGAATACAATAATACTATAATAAGGCTCTATAGTAAAGAACGCTACGCTAAAACGTAATAAGCCGCACAGATCCTAAGGACTATAGAACCTGATGCTGTGATACTATCTGTGACACCCCGCCAACTAAAATATCGGGTGGCCAACCCGTGATAGAAATAAAATGTTGGTCTCATATGGCTCATTCTTAGCATCACAGTCGAAAACCTTTTAAAGTTACTAACCACCTAGTAATTTAATTAGACCGGTGCCAAATTTTATCTTTTATTAATTAACAACAAGCGAAACATAAATAATAATAAAACCATCAGCACAACTAATAACTAAATCCCACACAGATGAATAACATAAATCATGATAACCGAACCAACTATCGGTTCAACAGTAAAATATAATAATCCATGAAGAAATAACTGTGACACCCCGACTAATAAAATACCGGGTAGCTACTCCTTTATTAAATTAATTCAAAATGCCAAGTTGGCTCAGTTAATAGCATCACTGTCGAAAACAATTTATTTTTACTAACCACCTAGTATTTAAAAAGTAAGTGCCAAATTTTATTTAAAGTCTGATTAACATGCAACAAGTGTAATGAAGAAATAAATAACACCATTCACCATACTGAAGTAAAACGAATAACCATCACAATAGAGTAAATAAAGTCTGGAGGAAAACTCCTCACTACAATCCCATACTGAAATAAATAACCGAAGCTGAAATAATACATGCTAAAGTCTGAAAACTGAAATGTAAAAGATGTCTCTAAATAGAAATGGGCAACATGCCCTACAACTGATAGATAGTGACTCTGGAATCCAAAAGATAGAAGCGTCTACATGCAAATCCCTGTAGCTTCCACAAACAGCTACAGCTCGTCACCTGAATGAGAATCCTACGCTTGGTGTCCCTGTGGCTGGGCACCTAAAATGGTTTTACAAGAAAAAGATTTGAAAAGCAAACGGGTCAGAGCCCGAACGTGGAGTTATATTTTAAAAACCTGCAAGTGCTTTAAAGACATTTAAAACATTAAATGCAAAGTACATGTTAGGACGTACACTCACATGATATTCTCACCTCTCTTCTAACTGTGCACTCCTAACGTAAGTACCCATCTACAACGATATAACCACTAGCTAAGTGACATCATAACTAGCTAGACTGTAATATTTTCTACCCTTATTACCCGGTTCTATTAACATATAACGCTCGTAATTAGATAGGGATTTAATGTAAACTCAGATGCTCAATATGCAATATATATAACTATCAGCTAACTCATTATATTTATCGAAACACTACCGTAATTATATTCACCTCATTAACATGAAGATTCTCATTAATTAAATGTATATTAATCATATCGTAAATATACAATACAAGCACCCCGAGAACTAAGCTGCGGTGCACACATACTCTGCTATCCATCCCGGTACATCACGTACATAAGGATCACATATTCCGAATCTCTCAGGAATAGTTCAGATAACACAAATCATAAATAGTGGAGGCGAACACAGTCACCATCACGTGGGTCACGCACATACCTACGCTCCCACGGTCAGCGGACTTATTAATATCCCAATAAGTCTTTCTATGACCTATGTTCATCGAGGTACCAGTCTATATGCCCCCCGTAGGCACACAAGGATTAGAGGGTCCTAAGCGAACGCAACCTCCCGTGATAGCAAGTATGGTAGGTATGTCATACACACAATCCATATACCAATACTAAGTAAACACATATCTTAGTAATACCGTATTTTAATCGTAGTACATATTGCATTCTCGTACTAACTTATAATAATCACAATTCATACTATTCTGGTTTGTAATTATACGCGTCATAATTATCTCACGTCGTAGTAGACACTCACGTCTCAACCCAAACCGTCCATGTAATACACTCTCGTATGTAAATTCCTTTTCATAAATACCCAAATGTCCCAATTCTATCATTACTACATCTACGGAATGATATCTATATCCTCGAATAAGTTTACGGGACTCCAAAAATCAAAACAGTCTAAAAAGGACCAAACTGTCAACTCGTTAGAAGTCTCATTCGAACGAGACTGTTCGAACGAGATTCCTCTGCCAACTCGTTAGAAGTCTCGTTCGAACGAGGCTGTTCGAACGAGGTTCCAGTTCGTTCGAACGAACTGTACCTTCTAACGATATCTCGTTCGAACGAGATATCGAACGAAATCCATTCTCGTTAGCAGCGACTGGTCAACTCGTTAGAAACTCGTTCGAACGAGTTCGTTCGAACGACCTGGGGGCTGCTTCTAACGAGCTACCAGCTTCGGCCCAGATTTTCCCCAAATCGTTTTTCATCCATTTTAACACCTCAAATCTTCTAAACTAAGTCCCAACAAACGTTTAAAGGTCTATAATCAATACTAAACATATATAGTCACATCCTAACATGTTTTTAAGGGATCAATCCATCCTAACATCAATTAAATTTACAACTTTCTACATTTTTTTTCCAAATATCTCAAGAACATGAAACCTAACTACATATCATCATCAAATCCCAGAATTTAATTCGTTTTTCTTTCACCCAATCATGTATTAACATCAGATTAATCGTCTCCAAACTATTCTACATGCAATTTATCCTCAATATTCAGAACCTAAGTCCAATTAATCATGGGTTTTCATTCATCTTCCAATAACAATTATAAATCTTCAATTTTCTAACATGGAAAGAACATTTGCTGAAGTTAAACATAATTAAACCACTTGCCTTGTTTGTTTCCGGATTTGGTGTTGATTTGGTGAAGAATCTCTGCAGAATTTTCCCTCTTTCTCTCCTTCTCCAAGCTCCTTCTCCAATGGTGGCTTACGGTGGCTAGGGTTTTGATTTGGGAACTTAGAAAACCTAAATGATAACCTACGTAGCTTTCTAGGTTAATATGGTTTGGTTAATGGGCTTAATGGGTTAAATCCACATCAGATTTACATCTCTAATTTTCGTCACTTTTAATTCCTAAGAATGTAAAATTATCAAAATACCCTTTAAGTTGCCGGTATGGCCTAAAAATATCCCGGGACCCAAACTATACCCTCGGCTAGTGTTTTCTGACTATCTCGACCCTTCTGGACGCGTTGGCGCACTCAAAACGACCATACGGATTATAGATTTTAAATTCACTTTTATTATCAAAATATTACACCGTGACGCGGCGGTCCCACGCGTCTCAACAAAATTTCCACATTGCCGTATATAAATCTCACGACAAATTTCATAATACCAAATACATATATAATCATATATGCACATAATCAAATACCAACTCGCATCTCATTAGTATTTATAACCCGTATTAATTTCCAATTAATACGCATTTAATTAATTAATCCCAAAAATAAATATAGTCCAAAGTACGGGGTATTACATACTTCCCCCCTAATAACTGAATTTCGTCCTGAAATTCGAAACTAGAAAGTACCTGCTAAAAACAGCTCTGGATAACGCTCGCGCATCTCATCCTCGCGCTCCCATGTGGACTCCTCGACATTGTGATGTCGCCACTGAACACGCACTAACGGGACTATCTTTGACCGCAGTTTCCTCTCGCTTCGGTCCAAAATAGCAATTGGCCCCTCCTCGTAGGAGCTATCCGGCTGGAGATCGATGTCCTCCACAACAATGTGAGAATGAGCCAAATTATCTCTAAGGTATTTCCTCAGCGACGAAATATGGAACACGTCGTGAATCCGATGCAAGTGCTCCGGTAGTCCAAGTCTATACGCAACCGGTCCGATCCGCTCAATAATAGGAAACGGCCCCACATACCTCGGTGCCAACTTCCCCTTCTTCCCGAATCGCATAATCCCCTTTGTCGGAGAAACCCTGAGCAAAACCTGGTCCCCCACCTGGAACTCCCTGAAAAACCTCTTCGCATCCGCATAACTCTTCTGCCTGTCTTGAGCTTCCCGAATGCGACTCCGAATCATCTCAATCCTTGCTGAAGTATCCTGAATCACTTCCGGCCCAAGTAGTTTGTTGTCCCCCACTTCTAACCAACATGCTGGGGAACGACAAGGCCTACCGTACAATGCCTCAAACGGAGCCATGCCAATAGTAAACTGATAGGAGTTGTTGTAAGCAAACTCCACCAGTGGAAGGTACTGCTCCCATCCACCCCCGAAGTCAATAATGCACATGCGTAGCATGTCCTCCAACATCTGATTGGTGCGCTCTGTCTGCCCATCGGTCTGTGGATGATAAGCCGTACTCAACCGCAATTCCGTGCCCATTGCCTCCTGGAAACTCTCCCAAAACCTCGAAACAAATATCTTGTCTCTGTCAGACACGATATTTAGGGGCACACCGTGGAGTCTCACAATCTCTGAAATGAAGAGCTGGGCATACTGTCCCGTAGTGTAATCAGTCCTTACGGGTAAGAAGTGAGCGACCTTGGACAACCTGTCCATAATTACCGAAACGGAGTCGTGACCCCTCTGCGACGTAGGCAACCCCGTGATAAAGTCCATGGATATGCTCTCCCACATCCACACCGGGACCTCCAATGGCTGTAGTAATCCTGCTGGTCTCTGATGATCTACTTTTACAAGCTGACAAGTGGCGCATTTCGAGACAAACTCAGCGATATCTCTCTTCATACCGCTCCACCAATACTGTCGTCTCATGTCTTGGTACATTTTTTCCCCTCCGGGATGTACCGCGAACCGTGAGCCGTGCGACTCTGCCATCACATCGTGCCGCAATTCTTCCCCTTCCGGAACTACCAATCTCCCATTGAAGCGCAATCCCCCATCTGAGCTAACGGTATAGGACTCGGCTCCCTCTGCAAGTAATCGAACTATCTGCTCCTGACAGAACGAGTCATTAGCCCGTGCCCGTACTACTTTCGTGACAATCTGCAGTGTAACGGTCATAACAGACATGAAAGATCGGGCCACTGTATCCTGGTGTCCCAATTCCTTCCACTTAGCTTTCCACACCTCTGCCACCTCATCTGCTGGCCTACGGCTCAATGCGTCTGCTACCACGTTAGCCTTACCCGGGTGGTACTGGATGTCGAACTGGTAGTCCTTCACAAATTCAAGCCATCTACGCTGCCGCATATTCAATTCCTTCTGCGTGAACAGATACTGTAGTGACTTGTGGTCCGTGAACAGCTGAAACTTCTCCCCCAAAAGATTGTGCCTCCAAATCCGTAAGGCAAATACCACTGCTGCCAACTCCAAATCATGCGTGGGGTAATTCTTCTCATGAGGCTTAAGCTTACGGGAAGCATAAGCTATGGCCTGTCTCTCCTGCTGTAATACACCTCCCAATCCTTGCAAAGACGCATCGGTGTAAACCAAATACTCAACTCCCAGTCTCGGCAATGCTAACACAGGTGCTGAGGCCAATTTGTCCTTCAATTCATCGAATGCCAACTGGCAGGCATCACTCCAGATGTAGGGCACACCCTTACGAGTCATATGTGTCAAAGGACCTGCTATCTCCGAGAAACCCCGAATAAACCTCCTGTAGTATCCTGCTAGACCCAAGAAACTACGAATCTCAGTTGGTGTCGTGGGCTGTCCCCACTCCCTCACCGCTAACACCTTCCCCGGATCAACAGATATTCCCTAGTCGGAAATGATATGCCCCAAAAACTGGACTTCCTTCAGCCAAAACCCGCACTTCTCATATTTTGCATACAACTCGTTCTGACGGAGTGTCTGCAAAACCTACCTCAAATGCTCGGCGTTCTCCTCCTCTGTCTGAGAGTAAACCAGAATATCATCAATGAAGACAATGACAAACTGGTTTAGGAAATCCCTGAACAATCTGTTTATCAAGTCCATAAACACTGCTGGAGCGTTGGTCAAGCCAAAAGGCATAACCCGAAACTCGTAAGAACCATATCTCGACAAGAACGCGGTCTTCGAGACATCCTCCTCCCTGATACGCAACTGATGGTATCCCGATCTCAAATCAATCTTCGAGAAGAAAGAAGCTCCTCTCAACTGGTCGAATAAGTCATCAATTCGAGGCAACGGATACTTATTCCGTATCGTGACCTTATTCAACTCTCGGTAGTCCACACACAATCTCAGTGAACCGTCCCTCTTCTTCACAAACAAAACTGGAGCGCCCCAAGGTGAGGTACTCCTGCGAATAAAGCCCTGACCTAACAGCTGCTCTATCTGATCCCGTAGCTCTCGCATCTCAGCTGGAGCCATACGGTACGGTGCACGTGCTATAGGTCTTGTACCCGGTAGCAAATCTATAACGAAGTCTATCTCTCGACTGGGTGGTAAGCCTGGTATCTCCTGAAACACATCCGAATACTCCCTGACAACCGGGATCGAATCTAAAGGAATAGAAACCTCCTTAGAGGTATCCTCCTCAATGTAATACAGATGAGCGGTCGATCCTCCCTCTGGGCGAGGCATTGCCACTATAAACATCTCTTGCCCCGGAATGGCAAAAACAATGCTCCCACTAAAGCAATCAATCATGGCCCTATATGCTACGAGCCAATCCATACCGATGATCACATCGTGAACGTGCATGTCTAACACTAACATGTCTGCAGGCAATACCAAACCACCAATCTCTACCCCCACTCCCCGGCATATAAAGAAAATAAGTGACCCACTCCCCAATGGTGAGTCGACACACGTCACTGTGCTCCCTGCCATAGCTAACAATCCTAAAGCTTTCGCGAAGTGTGTAGCTATAAAACAGTGTGTAGCACCCGTATCAAATAACACCCGACCCATAGTGCCATGGATAGAAAACGTACCCTCGATCGCGGGCGGTGCCTGTGGAACTTCAGCCTGGTGAACGTTGTAGACACGTCCATACTGTAGCTGCCCCTGCTGAGCTGGGACTGCTGGAATGGGTGGTAATGCTGCCATCTGTGGCGGTGCGGGAAGAGCGGCGGGAAACATAGGTCTCTGCGGCTCCTGGCGAGCACCCTGCTGCTGCTGCGGTGGGGACCTGACCCTATCAGGACAATCCTGCTTCTTATGGCCAGTCTTGCCACAAACAAAGCACTTCCCTGGGAAGTTCCCTGCTGTCCCCGGCCCTGGTGGCCGTTACCATTCCTCCCTTGGCCCTGCTGGACCTGATGAAACTGCTGCCCATTCTGCCCCTGCTGGCCCTGATGGCCGTTTGGGCCCTGATGGCCCTGACGGAAACCTCCCTGTCCCCGCCTGTAGTTTCCTGATCGGAACCTCTTATTATCCCCCTGCTGGGTACTCTGCTCATTCTGTGTCTGCCCCTGACCAGGTTGTGCCTTGCTGGCACCATGTCCTCCAGTCCTGCCCTGATGGCTAGACTCCCCCGACCGCTTGCCCTCGGCCATATGAAAACGGTGGTCCTGGCAGTGCAATAATGCAGCGTTAACCACATCAGAATACGTGGCCAACGATAGGTTCCCTAGCAGATGCTGACGGATCCTCCAATTCAACCCATCGGTGAACTTCTCAATCTTCTTCTTCTCTGTTGGTATCTCGTCTGGAACGATGTTCAACAGATTAGTGAACTCGGCCTCATACTCGGCCACTGTCTTACCTTCCTGCTTCAGACTCATTAGCTTCCTCATCATCTCTGTATGAACTGCAGACGGAAAGTACTTGCGGTCGAACCGCACCCAGAACTCCTGAATCGTGAGGGTATCCCTCTCCTCTGCGGTGGTAATAGACTCCCACCACTGCAGTGCAGATCCAACTAGCTTGAAAGTAGATAGCACTTGCTTCTGAACATCTGTGCACTCATGCATCCTCAAATGCCTCTGTATGTCCTTCCTCCATTGGCTCAAGACTACCACATCTGAGCTACCTGCAAACTCTGGCGGATGCGCTTTCTGAAAAGCATCTCGTACACGCTCCCAAGCAGATGGGAATGCATTAACCTGTGCTGGCGCGGCAACCGGCGCCTGAGGCGGTGCCTGCTGAATCACGGCAATCGCGGCATTTACCGCTTGGGCTACTATAGCTGCAACCTCAGCGGCGTTCATCATGCCCTGAACTGGAGCGGGCTGGGGTTTGGGCATTGCATCCCTGGGAACTCGTCGTGCACGTCGTGGAGGCATCTGAAATAAGAACAAAGTTTATAAGTTCACGGTTATAAACTTAATAAAGCTGAAGAACGAAGCATACACAAAAAGAGTACAACAGTCCTAAAATATAGGGCTCTATATCAAAGAAACGTAGCGGAAACATAATAGCCGTACAGATCCTAAAGGACACTAGAACCTGGTGCTCTGATACCACCTGTGACACCCCGACTAATTAAATACCGGGTAGCTACTCCTTTATTAAATTAATTAAAAATGCCAAGTTGGCTCAGTTAATAGCATCACTGTCGAAAACATTTTATTTTTACTAACCACCTAGTATTTAAAAAGTAAGTGCCAAATTTTATTTAAAGTCTGATTAACATGCAACAAGTGTAATGAAGAAATAAATAACACCATTCACCATACTGAAGTAAAACGAATAACCATCACAATAGAGTAAATAAAGTCTGGAGGAAAACTCCTCACTACAATCCCATACTGAAATAAATAACCGAAGCTGAAATAATACATGCTAAACTCTGAAAACTGAAATGTAAAAGATGTCTCTAAATAGAAATGGGCAACATGCCCTACAACTGATAGATAGTGACTCTGGAATCCAAAAGATAGAAGCGTCCACCTGCAAATCCCTGTAGCTTCCACAAACAGCTACAGCTCGTCACCTGAATGAGAATCCTACGCTTGGTGTCCTTGTGGCTGGGCACCTAAAATGGTTTTACAAGAAAAAGATTTGAAAAGCAAACGGGTTAGAGCCCGAATGTGGAGTTATATTTTAAAAACCTGCAAGTGCTTTAAAGACATTTAAAACATTAAATGCAAAGTACATGTTAGGACGTACACTCACATGATATTCTCACCTCTCTTCTAACTGTGCACTCCTAACGTAAGTACCCATCTACAACGATATAACCACTAGCTAAGTGACATCATAACTAGCTAGACTGTAATAGTTTCTACCCTTATTACCCGGTTCTATTAACATATAACGCTCGTAATTAGATAGGGATTTAATGTAAACTCAGATGCTCAATATGCAATATATATAACTATCAGCTAACTCATTATATTTATCGAAACACTACCGTAATTATATTCACCTCATTAACATGAAGATTCTCATTAATTAAATGTATATTAATCATATCGTAAATATACAATACAAGCACCCCGAGAACTAAGCTGCGGTGCACACATACTCGGCTATCCATCCCGGTACATCACGTACATAAGGATCACATATTCTGAATCTCTCAGGAATAGTTCAGATAACACAAATCACAAATAGTGGAGGCGAACACAGTCACCATCACGTGGGTCACGCACATACCTACGCTCCCACGGTCAACGGACTTATTAATATCCCAATAAGTCTTTCTATGACCTATGTTAATCGAGGTACCAGTCTATATCCCCCCCGTAGGCACACAAGGATTAGAGGGTCCTAAGCGAACGCAACCTCCCGTGATAGCAAGTATGGTAGGTATGTCATACACACAATCCATATACCAATACTAAGTAAACACACATCTTAGTAATACCGTATTTTAATCGTAGTACATATTGCATTCTCGTACTAACTTATAATAATCACAATTCATACTATTCCGGTTTGTAATTATACGCGTCATAATTATCTCACGTCGTAGTAGACACTCACGTCTCAACCCAAACCGTCCATGTAATACACTATCGTATGTAAATTCCTTTTCATAAATACCCAAATGTCCCAATTCTATCATTACTACATCTACAGAATGATATCTATATCCTCGAATAAGTTTACGGGACTCCAAAAATCAAAACAGTCCAAAAAGGACCAAACTGTCAACTCGTTAGAAGTCTCATTCGAATGAGACTGTTCGAACGAGATTCCTCTGCCAACTCGTTAGAAGTCTCGTTCGAACGAGACTGTTCGAACGAGGTTCCAGTTCGTTCGAACGAACTGTACCTTCTAATGATATCTCGTTCGAACGAGATATCGAACGAAATCCATTCTCATTAGCAGCAACTGGTCAACTCGTTAGAAGCTCGTTCGAATGAGTTCGTTCGAACGACCTGGGGGCTGCTTCTAACGAGCTACCAGCTTCGGCCCAGATTTTCCCCAAATCATTTTTCATCCATTTTAACACCTCAAATCTTCTAAACTAAGTCCCAACAAATGTTTAAAGGTCTATAATCAATACTAAACATATATAGTCACATCCTAACATGTTTTTAAGGGATCAATCCATCCTAACATCAATTAAATTTACAACTTTCTACATTTTTTTTTCAAATATCTCAAGAACATGAACCCTAACTACATATCATCATCAAATCCCAGAATTTAATTCGTTTTTCTTTCACCCAATCATGTATTAACATCAGATTAATCGTCTCCAAACTATTCTACATGCAATTTATCCTCAATATTCAGAACCTAAGTCCAATTAATCATGGGTTTTCATTCATCTTCCAATAACAATTATAAATCTTCAATTTTCTAACATGGAAAGAACATTTGCTGAAGTTAAACATAATTAAACCACTTGCCTTGTTTGTTTCCGGATTTGGTGTTGATTTGGTGAAGAATCTCTGCAAAATTTTCCCTCTTTCTCTCCTTCTCCAAGCTCCTTCTCCAATGGTGGCTTAAGGTGGCTAGGGTTTTGATTTGGGAACTTAGAAAACCTAAATGATAACCTACGTAGCTTTCTAGGTTAATATGGTTTGGTTAATGGGCTTAATGGGTTAAATCCACATCAGATTAACATCTCTAATTTTCGTCACTTTTAATTCCTAAGAATGTAAAATTACCAAAATACCCTTTAAGTTGCCGATATGGCCTAAAAATATCCCGGGACCCAAACTATACCCTCGGCTAGTGTTTTCTGACTATCTCGACCCTTCCGGACGCGTTGGCGCACTCAAAATGACCATACGGATTATAGATTTTAAATTCACTTTTATTATCAAAATATTACACCGTGACGCTTCGGTCCCACGCGTCTCAACAAAATTTCCAAATTGCCGTATATAAATCTCACGAAAAATTTCATAATACCAAATACATATATAATCATATATGCACATAATCAAATACCAACTCGCATCTCATTAGTATTTATAACTCGGATTAATTTCCAATTAATACGCATTTAATTAATTAATCCCAAAAATAAATATAGTCAAAAGTACGGGGTATTACAATAACCTGGATACATAAAGTCTAATAAATAAACTAAACACAAAATTTAAGGGAGACATGCCCAAATAAGTACGGAGGAAAAGTTCCTACACTAGGAGTAAATGAATGAAGCGTCTATAACAAGGCCTTGCAACTTCCACAGGAGTTGCAGCTGTGCATCCCTGGATAGAATCCTGAAACTGGGCATCCCTGTGGCTGGATACCTAAAATGGTTTGGAAAATATTTTGACATGGGTCAGAGCCCAAGTAAAATATTTTGAAAATATTTAGCAAGAAGTTAAATTGCAATAATTAAATATGCATGCACATTTTTCATATTTAAGCTAGTGTCGTACTCTCTTGAGACATAGCTCACCCCTCATCTAATGTGCACATCTAACGCTTGCCTTCTAACCCACTAGTTACTACCCCGTCTAACTAGTTCAAACCAAGTCTCTTTCTCCATACAAATTCCTTTTTGCCTGCTCATATTGCCCATACAATACGTTATCGAATTTTCCCGTGTCTTTTATCCACTTATGGATTTCCCATTTAAAGATTAATTTCCACATACTTAGGTTATTTTAGATGTTACTATCTTTCTCATCTACTAGTACTCACAGTAGAATAAGTTACAAGTAGATATATATATTTATCCCACTAGTTATATATATACACAAATACAACACCCTTAGGCTGAAACCTACGGTGCAAGCATACTCTGCTAATAAGTATCGGTACATCATCTACTAAGCACACACAGTAGAATAAATCACAAGTATATATATATTTATCATTCTATTATATATATACACTAATACGACACCCACATGCTAATCTGCAGTGTAAGCATACTTTGCTATCAAGTCCCGGTACATTACGTACTACATAAGGACCGTTGGTTCTTTATCTTTCTCGAACCATAAATAACAATCATACATATTGGAGGTGAATCATAGTTCCAAGTAAAAAGGGAGACGCACATACCCACTCACCCCTATGACCGCCTACACTATCACTCACAGATAGGCTGTACCAAGGTTTTATGTTCTGAGGTACAAGACAATATTCCCCTAAATGGGCTTATCAGAATAAGACTGTCCTGATGCGAAAACCTCCGTGATAGCAAGAAGCACGGTACGATGCATACACACAAGAAATCATACAATAGGCATTCACACAACCTATATATTATCATTTTATCAGTAGGTATACACACGACCTATATTATATATCTCATACGTAGCGTATAACACTAGAATATCCCACGCATTAATTATTCAACGCAATACATCGCATTGAATACTCCTGAGTATTTAACATAATATTTCTCAATTTAAATACTTGGAAATTATAATTCACACTCCCATATATGTACTATAACCATAACCATAACCATACTTATATATAATTAAAACTACAGTCCGAGTAATTCGTACCTAATTCTCGTAATACTATCCCAAAGTATCCGAGTCCCTATCCTGACTAGTTATTAAATTAATTACATACTTATGTAATTTTACATTCAAGTTGTATTACCCAACTACAATATCTCGACTCACTCATTCGGTTTATATCTCCATACCTGAATTTATTACCCAAAAATCCACTATTAAGGTTAACACCTCTCGTTAAATTCACTATTCGATACTTTATTATATATCTCTAGAATAAATTAAACCGGTTACTCTGTGCCTAACTCCCGTAGCACTAGCCTAAGAAATATCAGATTCAAAATCCCGACTCTTAATTTAATTACTATCACCTTAGTTAATTTTATCCAAGTGGTGTTACTCAACCAAAATGCCCAGACTCCCTTTATTAGTCCATATTTTAACCTTTCAGAATTCATTTCATAAAATTCGGTTAATAAGTTTGACACCATTATTAAATTTAATAGTCCTTAATAGTCATGCCATAAGACTTTAAGCATTAGGTTACATTTAATTTCTATCAATTAAATTCCTCCTTAAGATACCAGCCCGTATGCTAAATTCATCCAAAATTCCCATTCGAATACGTTCGTATATTTTTGACATATATAATCAGGAGTTGTTCATTATAAATACTCCTAAATCCATATCCCGGATTAATACCTATCTAATCCAGGATAAAATAATGTTCCTTTATATTTTTCCAATGTCCTTCACTCATCTACGGACATCTCCAAATAACCCGAATTGATTTCTTCCTAAAGATGTCGGTCTCACGCACCCTATCATAGAAAAATCATATCAAATAAAAAAAATAAAAAAAAGAGGACGGATGCGATCATGGCGAAAAGATTTACAATCTCGTGTTTTACAATAACTAAAGGGGTCGATCGATCGACGAATTGGGATGATCGATCGATCGACCAGATATCAGTTATCTTCCCCGACTGCTTTTTCCACCATTTTTAAACTCCAAAGCTTTCCAGCTTCAATCCAGACCTCGATTACTTTATCTCCCATATTTATTTCATATATAAACATGTGCAAACACTAATATATGACATTAATCCTCAGTGATTTTCATTAAAATTCTCGGTTCATAAGTTGTTTTTTTTCTAAATATCTGTTAAATCACATTTCTCAATTCGATTCAATAATCCGAATTCAACAACAATTTCTAGAGATTTTCGATTCTAACTCGTATTCTAGCCTCATATGATATTATTCTTACGTCAATTAAACATCAATTTCACCCTTAATGCTTAAATCCCCAAAACTTAGATTTAACATGAGATACCCTCCCAAAAACGAATTATGCTATAATAACTCATCCCAAAATGAATATGGTTTACACCCACCATGATATGAATCGTAATACTGTAATTTAAATGAAAGAAAGTTTAACTACTTGCCTAGATAATTTTGTAAGGTCGGATTTCCTTTGTTGTAGACGTATGTTTGGCGAAGAACACACTCCTCATCCTTTAGTTTGGCTCCCAAAAGATCCCGAATTTGTTCTCCTAAACTTCCTCTGCAGATTTTGGTTTTCTCACGTTGAGTTATGGCTGCCCCCAACTCCCTTAATTAGCTTTTATTTGGCTAATCCCATTTTTAGACTAATGGGCTTAATTAAAATGGCCCGAACACTCCCGTGTGGCTCGGTTATGCCTAAAAATGTCCCGAGACCCAATTACTACCCCTGGGTACTCTATTTTGACTATCTCGATCCTTCTGGACTCAACCGTACACTCAGAATTATCATCCAAGTTACTTAACTGAAATCTCAAATTTCAACCTCAATTTACGACACATGTATTCTTAAAAGAAATAACCCGAATTAATTTAAATCTTAATTCTCCAAATAAATTGAGTCTTCCAATTTAAATAAATTCTTCAAATTAAATAGTTTCTCTAAATAATCAATTTAGTTTAAATTCTAATTCTCCAAATTAAATAAATTATTTATCCTAAAAAATACGGGGTGTTACATACTCCCCCACTTACAGAGGAATTTTGTCCTCAAAATTCAGATGAGTCTAGTACTCCTAGCCTCGAATACTTCCTTACTCACATGTCTATAAGATTTCTACAAGTATTTCTACCTCTTCTAATCACGAATTATATTAAAATTAAATTAATTGTCCAGGGTGCCCATACACCATATACCCCGGAACAATTACACGAAGTTTACCTGGATCCACTAGCCTTAAATTGTAATACAACTTTCAACTTACAGTTATAACTACCTGAATGGAAAATAGCCAAGGTACCAAAACTAGGTGCTAGTGACCAAATATATCCCCACTTCCAACGTTACGCTAACTTTCATGCGTGGGATGTCTCGCAAAGAGAAATCAAAACAAGGAACCCCCCAATACACTACTGCCTAGCATTGTTGGTCGATGAGATTCGTTTAGCCCTCAGTCCATACCACGTACCCACAAATCCCGTTTCCTGACATAAAAGTATACTTGACCATTTTCATATTATCAAATACATCATACAATATAGCGCCCCTTACTATCACTAGTATCTTAGCGCGAGTCAATCACAAGCTATATATCCTCGCTCGTTACTAAACATGTCCACTCTGAACCCCATCGGTAAACTTCCCTATGCCCTAGGATCAAATATAACAATACAAACACTTTCTCATAAGTCTGTTATGCAACACACGATAACATATATACACGAATATATATATATATATATATTAAGCCCTCTTTCAGGTGATAACCAACACATGTAAATCATATCTCAGAACAATGAACACAAAGTATCACCATACTATATACTATAGCCCAAACATTTCAGTATAATTATCACTAACGTCACGTACGTAACATACTTATCTCAAAAGCAGCTCCACACTTTTGACGTGGCTATATTATACGAGTATTCTCAATTATCCTCACCAATTTTCCATATAAATCTTCTCGATACTGCCCAACTCATTAACTTGTCATATATAAGTTTTCTTAGTGCTTCCTTTACAGCACTCCCCGGCTCCACTGGCCATATATCGCAATAGCCCTTAGCTTTAAGAATTTCCTCTCCACGTTTAATAATTTACATTTAGAACCGATGCACTATCATCCAATAACGAATCACTACTCCTAATGTTTTTTAAGGTCCATGCCTGTAACATCTCGTAGCAAGTCTCAAAAGAACTTTTCCCAATATACTATCTCCTAGCATTGTCGATCATCAAAATCCGTGGGTTTAAAGAACATAACTAAGATATCACCAATTATGTCTCTCCACACATAAACCAACTCGTCTATTCCCATGTCTCTCAAGGTGTTACACGATACAATGCTCTCACTATTGCTATGTTCTCAGCACGTAAACAACAATGAGTTAAATCTCTCCACTGAACGGTAAACTCGATATACCCTGAATCACATTAGTAAAAGTCCTTATGCATCGGGATTCAATATAACTAGACCTATTTACTCTCTGAAATCTACTTTATAAATCTATCATCACGAGATTGATCCTTTTTTAAGTGAGACATCATAAAAACACCCATCCTACCCCGGAGCAGTGAACATAATTGGCTTGCTGTAACCGCTCACCATCGCTTAACAGTCCATACTTAGGATAGAACCATACCCCGAATATTAACTCTCAAAATGAGATAGCCTCATAAGATATATATATCCTCTCAGTGTTTACACCCGCTCCCCTACGGATGGATCTAAAGAGCACCCCTCTACTCAACGTCGAATAACCACACACTATAGTTGTATTTACGATACCTCTACTAAACCCGTTTCACATGCGAATCTACAATAACACCCTTCATTTTGACTGAATTTTCCCAATCATCGCTTGTGTATTTTCACCACGAGTCCATTTTCAACTTACAGACCCTTTTTTTACCTATCCACCTCATTGGGTACGAAGTTCGCTAAATAAGTCAACTCTCCTTCATGTCCGACCACTGTCTGTCCCTTCTGAAGTAGGACTGAAATTTCCTTTACCCCTCTATTTAAACAACTGATGAGGGGATTTGCGATTAAACCTCACCCTGATTTTCTTGTTACCCATGGTATCTCTACATGGTCATGGTGATCGGCTCCAACCACTACTACCCAGCTCCTATGAGAAAAAGTTTTGCCTGAAATTTAACCTTGGGTGTCACTGCACTCCACCCTACTCAATTTCCATTGGGTTATCTCTTTCCATTAACCCGTTACACTCCCCCTCTTTCCTGAATCCTCACGGATGGTTCTTCAAAGGAGTTCCCCCGACTCTACCCCTTTACCGACTACACTTGGTGTTTGGGGAAGGTGTTTATGGAAACTAATGCACCCAGGTGTTTATCCTAATGCCATCTATCATAAATAATAATTATGGTGACTTCTATCGCAATCATCGTATCCAGAATATTCCATGCCTTCTACTGAGCCTCCCCTCCACTAGTCCTTCTAACGGCCCTCGCTGGTCGTCCCAAAGTTGTTCGGTGTACGAAGTCCAATCGAATTCGTATATGAATCGCATCCACTATACTTAATAGCAGGAGAATGTAAGTTGCATGCGCGAAGGAATACAATAATACTATAATAAGGCTCTATAGTAAAGAACGCTACGCTAAAACGTAATAAGCCGCACAGATCCTAAGGACTCTAGAACCTGATGCTGTGATACTATCTGTGACACCCCGCCAACTAAAATATCGGGTGGCCAGCCCATGATAGAAATAAAACGTTGGTCTCATATGGTTCATTCTTAGCATCACAGTCGAAAACCTTTTAAAGTTACTAACCACCTAGTAATTTAATTAGACTGGTGCCAAATTTTATCTTTTATTAATTAACAACAAGCGAAAAATAAATAATAATAAAACCATCAGCACAACTAATAACTAAATCCCACACAGATGAATAACATAAATCATGATAACCGAACCAACTATCGGTTCAACAGTAAAATATAATAATCCATGAAGAAATAACCTGGATACATAAAGTCTAATAAATAAACTAAACACAAAATTTGAGGACGACATGCCCAAATAAGTACGGAGGAAAAGTTCCTACACTAGGAGTAAATGAATGAAGCGTCTATAACAAGGCCTTGGAACTTCCACAGGAGTTGCAGCTGTGCATCCCTGGATAGAATCCTCAAACTGGGCATCCCTGTGGCTGGATACCTAAAATGGTTTGGAAAATATTTTGACATGGGTCAGAGCCCAAGTAAAATATTTTGAAAATATTTAGCAACAGTTAAATTGCAATAATTAAATATGCATGCACATTTTTCATAAGTAAGCTAGTGTCGTACTCTCTTGAGACATAGCTCACCCCTCATCTAATGTGTACACCTAACGCTTGCCTTCTAACCCACTAGTTACTACCCCATCTAACTAGTTCAAACCAAGTCTCTTTCTCCATACAAATTCCCTTTTGCCTGCTCATATTGCCCATACAATACGTTATCGTATTTTCCCGTGTCTTTTATCCAGTTATGGATTTCCCATTTAAAGATTAATTTCCACATACTTAGGTTATTTTAGATGTTACTATATTTCTCATCTACTAGTAATCACAGTAGAATAAGTTACAAGTAGATATATATATTTATCCCACTAGTTATATATATACACAAATACAACACCCCTAGGCTGAAACCTATGGTGCAAGAATACTCTTCTAATAAGTCTCGGTACATCATCTACTAAGCACACACAGTAGAATAAATCACAAGCATATATATTTATCATTCTATTATATATATACACTAATATGACACCCACATGCTAATCTTCAGTGCAAGCATACTTTGCTATCAAGTCCCGGTACATCACGTACTACATAAGGACCGTTGGTTCTTTATCTTTCTCGAACCATAAATAACAATCATACATATTGGAGGTGAATCATAGTTCCAAGTAAAAAGGGAGATGCACATACCCACTCACCCCTATGACCGCCTACACTATCACTCACAGATAGGCTGTACCAAGGTTCTATGTTCTGAGGTACAAGACAATATTCCCCTAAATGGGCTTATCAGAATAAGACTGTCCCGATGCGAAAACCTCCGTGAAAACAAGAAGCACGGTACAATGCATACACAAAAGAAATCATACAATAGGTATTCACACAACCTATATATTATCATTTTATCAGTAGGTATACACACGACCTATATTATATATCTCATACGTAGCGTATAACCCTAGAATATCCCACGCATTAATTATTCAACGCAATACATCGCATTGAATACTCCTGAGTATTTAACATAATATTTCTCAATTTAAGTACTTGGAAATTATAATTCACACTCCCATATATGTACCATAACCATAACCATAACCATACTTATATATAATTAAAACTACAGTCCGGGTAATCCGTACCTAACTCTCGTAATACTATCCCAAAGTATCCGAGTCCCTATCCTGACTAGTTATTAAATTAATTACATACTTATGTAATTTTCCATTCAAGTTGTATTACCCAACTACAATATCTCGACTCACTCATTCGGTTTATATCTCCATACCTGAATTTATTACCCAAAAATCCACTATTAAGGTTAACACCTCTCGTTAAATTCACTATTCGATACTTTATTATATATCTCTAGAATAAATTAAACCGGTTACTCTGTGCCTAACTCCCGTAGCACTAGCCTGAGAAATATCAGATTCAAAATCCCGACTCTTAATTTAATTACTATCACCTTAGTTAATTTTATCCAAGTGGTGTTACTCAACCAAAATGCCCAGACTCCCTTTATTAGTCCATATTTTAACCCTTCAGAATTCATTTCATAAAATTCGGTTAATAAGTTTGACACCATTATTAAATTTAATAGTCCTTAATAGTCATTCCATAAGACTTTAATCATTAGGTTACATTTAATTTCTATCAATTAAATTCCTCCTTAAGATACCAGCCCGTATGCTAAATTCATCCAAAATTCCCATTCGAATACGTTCGTATATTTTTGACATATATAATCAGGAGTTGTTCATTATAAATACTCCTAAATCCATATCCTGGATTAATACCTACCTAATCCAGGATAAAATAATGTTCCTTTATATTTTTCCAAAGTCCTTCACTCATCTACGGACATCTCCAAATAACCCGAATTGATTTCTTCCTAAAGATGTCGGTCTCAAGCACCCTATCATAGAAAAATCATATCAAATAAAAAAAATAAAAAAAAGAGGTCGGCGCCCACACGATCATGGCGAAAAGATTTACAATCTCGTGTTTTACAATAACTAAAGGGGTCGATCGATCGACGAATTGGGATGATCGATCGATCGACCAGATATCAGTTATCTTCCCCGACTGCTTTTTCCACCATTTTTAAACTCCAAAGCTTTCCAGCTTCAATCCAGACCTCGATTACTTTATCTCCCATATTTATTTCATATATAAACATGTGCAAACACTAATATATGACATTAATCCTCAGTGATTTTCATTAAAATTCTCGGGTTCATAAGTTGTTTTTTTTCTAAGTATCTGTTAAATCACAATTCTCAATTCGATTCAATAATCCGAATTCAACAACAATTTCTAGAGTTTTTCGATTCTAACTCGTATTCTAGCCTCATATGATATTATTCTTACGTCAATTAAACATCAATTTCACCCTTAATGCTTAAATCCCCAAAACTTAGATTTAACATGAGATACCCTCCCAAAAACGAATTATGCTATAATAACTCATCCCAAAATGAATATGGTTTACACCCACCATGATATGAATCGCAATACTGTAATTTAAATGAAAGAAAGTTTAACTACTTGCCTGGATAATTTTGTAAGGTCGGATTTCCTTTGTTGTAGACGTATGTTTGGCGAAGAACACACCCCTCATCCTTTAGTTTGGCTCCCAAAAGATCCCGAATTTGTTCTCCTAAACTTCCTCTGCAGATTTTGGTTTTCTCCCGTTGAGTTATGGCTGCCCCCAACTCCCTTAATTAGCTTTTATTTGGCTAATCCCATTTTTAGACTAATGGGCTTAATTAAAATGGCCCGAACACTCCCGTGTGGCTCGTTTATGCCTAAAAATGTCCAAAGACCCAATTACTACCCCTGGGTACTCTATTTTGACTATCTCGATCCTTCTGGACTCAACCGTACACTCAGAATTATCATCCAAGTTACTTAACTAAAATCTCAAATTTCAACTTCAATTTACGACACATGTATTCTTAAAAGAAATAACCCGAATTAATTTAAATCTTAATTCTCCAAATAAATTGAATCTTCCAATTTAAATAAATTCTCCAAATTAAATAGTTTCTCCAAATCATCAATTTAGTTTAAATTCTAATTCTCCAAATTAAATAAATTATTTATCCTAAAACATACGGGTTGTTACAACAAGCTATGGTGGAGGAGAGGGAGAGAGGGAGAGCACACTAGAAAATGAGACTGATGACTGGAGGAGAGGCGATGGTGGTTGCCAGAGCAGAGAGGAGCATAAAGAGGTTGGGGTTTTGAGAGAGACAAAAAGAGATATCATGAAAATTTTCCATAGCTCGGGGGGTGTTTATTGACGCGACTTAAAAAGTGTTTCTAGTGCGTGCTTCTAACGACTCAAGTGTAATCTGGTCGCTTAAGTAATAATCTGGTAAAAGGGTATCGAACACAGGGAATTGGACGAAGAATGGTGACAAAGGATATGAAAGACGCTTAACCATAGAATGACTCAGAAAAATAAAGGAAAGGTGATGAGTTTGTCTTTTTACTTGACCTATCAACTAATGCAATATGAATGAAATTAAGCACTAACTAATCATGCGAAATGAACTATGTTAAACTTTAAATATATGCGAGAAACTGGAGTTAGGGTATACTCCCCCGAACCGTCAGTGTTCACATAGAACATAAACGATTCAAAATGGTAGTTCTTCATTAAAAGAAACATCAAATACTATCTAAGAATTTGACATATCAGGACTAAATTCCGCACAATATCAAATCAAAAATTGTATTTGACGAGGGTGAAAAATTATCAAAACGCCAATTGCACCCTTAAACATTCCGATTACTTAGGGCAAATGAAACTAAAAGACCAACAACTTCTATTTTGATAAAGCCCAAACCTTTGGATGGGGGAATATTTTTTATTCACTTTTGAATCCATATGTGTTACCTAGGTTGGGTTCATGTACACCAACCCGCTAAAAACTTAATCGGACATGGAAAATTTAACACTACACATGAGTTCTACGTTGCATGAAATCATTCCTACATGAAAAGTGTGATCAAACATATAAAGGAGAATTCTAACTAAGAAACTAATGAATCACAAACCAAAAGATGAGAGAAATTGAAATCCCTAAAGGAATATTACTTATATTGAAGAAAAATCTTGAATATAATGCCAAAAGATAAAGAATTATTGAACAAGATGAATTATAAGGTTCTTGCCTTCAAGAATCTCTCAAAACTATGTAAAACCCCCCCTTTTAATGTCTGGTGATGTTTATAATATATAAATCTCTCATTTTTTAAGTGTTTTAACCATGCACAACTCTAATTTTGAGAATAAAAAAAAGAAAATCCACTCAGCCAAACCGGTCCAATTTTTCCTTCTTTAATGGGGCAAACAGTACGGCTAATACAGTATGATGGATTGGTTTGGTATCTTTGTCATTGGTTCGGTTATCGCATTTTAGTAAGGGGACCGGTTCGCTGGTATGGCTATCGGTTCGGTTCGTTGGAATTTTTCTTTCTTCCTTTTTTCTTGATTTCTTCTCAACTTTGAATCTCCATAACTTTTCACCCAAGACTCAGATTTGGATGCCGTTTCTTCCTACATGCTTATGGACTCGAGGTCTTCAAATTTTATTATTCCTTGTCTAAATTCCTGGTGAAAAATTATTATTTTTCCCTTGACTTTTGGTCTTTTCTTTCTTTCTTGATTTTACATTTTCTCTTTTCTTCACTTGTATAAAATACTTGAAAAATGTAAGGGAAAAACACGAAACTCAATGCAATATATAGACGATGTCAGTAGCAAAGGTATGAGATAAAGAAACTCAATTTACATCATACAAGATGATAGAATCCTCTAAATTACAAGGATAAATATGAAGAATTTATGCCTAATCACCCCCCTAACTTAGAACTTTGATCATCCTGAGCGATGTAAAAGAATCGAAGCAAGGTCCAACACTTAGAAAACATGTTATTGGGATAGAATACCTATTTCGTGGGCAAGTGATTGCATTTAGTGTAGGTAACAAGCCTTTAAACACCTCGGTTATTCTAGTAGGACGAGTGGTGTCTCGTGACGGTTTGCAGTGAATATACCCACAAAATTTATTTTTCACACGACTATAGAAAAAGATCAAAATAATTAAAAGTTGAATACTTTAAACTCCCCAAAAATGTTCACTGCAAATTTATATTCAATAGTCTCAATGTGTAGTGTGTGTGCGTGATGCCAAAAATTTAACCACTAATTTCCACCGATTGATCCTTATGTTACTTTTTTGACAATTCGTTTTGATTCAAATGCTCACGGGATACTCTCACAAACGAATCACTCGAAATGTGGCTAGTTTCTTTCGGTATGTGTGATTTAAAGAGTAAATATAATGGAACATAAATTCACGCATAAAATTTTGTAAGACGAAATATTTAAGGTCATTCAAAAATGAAAAACATCGCCTCTTATTCACACCAATCAACATCTCTTATTATCTTTTTATGTCTCAGCTCTCCACATGGTAATTAATTTGGAAATTCGAAGTCGGTTGTGACTATCTCGGGTTGTAAGATGTATTGGGTAAAATTGGGAATTATTTGAAAATTCAGAATTGGAAAATGTTCTTATGATGTCTTAGTGATTTTTTCGACTTTTGCTCATTTTTCCCTCTTTTTTTTTTTCTATTTTTCACATTTTATTTTCTTGCTATTTTTGTTGAGCATTTTTCTTTTATACATATTTTTTTCTTACCCCTTCTTGTTGCACTTTTTTGACATTCTTGATGAATATTCACTTTTCACAATTCTGGGACAATTGGGTTTTTTGGGTTATCAAGCAAAAATGAAACATTTTGTTAGGCTCAAATTGGGTTGCAAAGGGATAATTTTTCACAACTTTTTATGGCTAATATTTTTGGGCTACACAAATGAGGGTCTACTTTATTGTCCAAATTACTAATTATATTACCATACGCGTCTCTAGAATAATTGTGTTTAGAGATATTTTAGCTCGCGTTTAAGACAACATCTCACTCATTTCCCGTAATCGATCAAAATAACAAATTAGAGATCATCAATGACTTTTATAACACTTAAAAGAACTTTGAGTTAACCATTAGCTCGGATTGATATAATTACTCGCAAAAAAATAAATGGCTCGAAATCTCACCGGGTTAATTAATCTCCTCATTTATTCATTATGTTGTCAATTTTCGCTCAATTTCCATCTTTAGTCAATATCGGCTTAGTGCTCTTTGTTTTAACAATTTGAGACTTCAAACAAAATTTTGTGACATTTTTGAAAAATTTAAACTCCAATTTTTATTTATTTTGAATAACAAATATTTTTGACCTTTCGAATTTTTTCAATTTGTTTGGAATTTTTTTAAATTTTCTAATTTTTTTAAAAATTTTGGGCATTTTGAACTTTGTGAAATTTTAAAGCGCATGCGTACCCCTCAAACTTAGAATTTTTCAAAGTCCCTATGCAAAAGGATTAAAATCCAAACAAAAGGAGAGTGCATAAAAATGAAGAAAGGCACTAATTGAATTTTTTTTATTAATAAATACTATTACAAGCAAGAAGAGAGAGAACATAGTTATGTGTAACAAGATTAGACAATAAAGAGCCAAACATACAAAGAACTATATATGGAATGCCAAAATAACCAAAATAACTAAACACCAAAAATAGGGCCTATTGTGGGGTTGACTTGGTGAGCCGGGGTAAAAGTAAACACTAGGATCATAAAAGTAAGTCGGGAGTGGTACATCCTGACTCACATGCAATTTGTACATTTTGGCTTGAAGCCGCATCGTCATCCTAGTGTCTCGTTGATAAGCCTGCTGGTTCGCTATATATTCGTGTATAAATCCATGGAGTTGCGCCTCAATGGCATCGATTCGGCGAGACATGTTAGCCCCATCGGGCACATAATTGGGTTTGCTTCTTCGTCATACTCTTCCTCTTACTCCTCTTCTTCATCCTCTTCTTCCATATGGAGATCCTCCTCCACCACAGCTTGTATCACAGTCCTTCGCCTCTCACACCTAGTGCGAGACTCTTGCCCAATGGGCTTATGGAGGCGGGGAAAGCCTGGGCGGGGGGGGGGGGGGGGGGGGGAGGGGGGTCAATACCAGCGTCGGCGATGATGGAAGTGATGAGATGGGAATATGGGAGGGGTTTTTTCCTTTATGATCCATAGAGCAGCGTACTTGATGTCGGCGTAGAAAATGCGCGCGAGATGGATAGCGTTATGGGTATTAAAGAGGTGGAATAAAAGGTTGGCTTGGCGAGGGCGCATCGCCGAGTCGTTTGATGTTTGGAGCATATGTGCGCAAATTATATTGAAGGCGATGAGGTATTTTTCATTAGGATCCCCCATGGTAAAGGTATCTCGATCCCACTCATGGTCGGGAGAAATCTGGAGGATGCACCCACCTTCTGAAATTGGAATGGCACAAGTGGGGTAATCATACCGGTTTGGGCTCGGGACCCCCATCGTTCACAACTTTTGGGTGAGAAATTCCAGCGAAAAGGGGATTCGTATCTCATCTACATTTTCCTCCGCCTCGAACTTGCTCGTGCGAACGAGGGTGCCATAGAAGAACCGCACTTCATCCTCCCAAATAACGGAATGTGGCTCCTTGAAGTAGCGACACTACCCTTGTGGGTGAAAAATATTTGTGGCTGAAGAAGGGAGTTTAGCCCACTTAACCTGTCTGTCGATATGTAATTTGCAGGATGAGTTAAAAAATCATTCACACCATATTCTCCCTTGACATGAGCTAAAATCCCCAGATCCATTGAGAAGGATGTTAGTGGAGTCGTATTTGAAGGGGCACGCTTGATTTGCCATGGGAAATTGATTGCTATTTTGGGAAGAATTTAAGATTAAAAGAAGAGTTTGGAGGTGTGAAGTGGAGTGGGGGAGATAGAGATGAATTTATAAGTGAGGTGGGGGGTGGGGGGTAGGATTTTGAGGAAAAAGAAATGGAGGGAAAAGGGGATGAATAATGGAATGAAAAAGGATTGGTGTATGAGGGGGAAAATAGATGAGGAGGGATGAATGTGGAGGGAAAGAGTTGGAAGGAAAGAGGGGGATAAAAATTTGGGAAGGGGCGACATCTGCAGACTACCGAACCGGTCTGAGTTCTGGGGCGAACCATTCTGGTTCCTTTTTTATTTTATTCGATCCCAACAGCGAACCGAAGCGATCGCCACTAAGCCGAACCGGTCCAGCGCTTTGTTACTCTCTCCTACTCTCTTTTCGTAAACAACTAAGTGCGGCTTCTTCCTTAGTCGATTTTTTGGACACTTCCAAAAAATGTCTCTACACATGATTTAGATCGGAAATACACAACAACTCCCCTCGAAACACTCTACACTCTCTCATTCTATTCTTTTACGTTCATTTCTCTCCTAACTTGCTTCCTATGACCTCAAACGAAACTAACCTAAACTGACTAATGTACACAAGATTCACCCCATTCTCGTGTAACACCCCGCTTAATTAAATACCAGGTGATCAGTCCTATACCCAATTAAAATAGAATTTATAGTTGGTTAATTCTTAACATCGCTGTTGAAAAAAGTTTTTCGTTTATTAAATCACCTAAGATCAAACTAAGCTGGTGATATGCCCAAATTGTACCTGCCAACTCGAAGGCACCAACCTCGGCCAACATGACGACCGAAGTAACAATCTCTCAAGCCAAACGATCAGCAATCTCGTCCTTCATAAGGTCGTCCATGGCCGATGTTACTAATGATCCCTCAATTAGGCAACAACCGAGGTCTACATGACTCATGGGGTCAGTTATCTGTCAGGTCGACCACAGTCGACGTTACAAGTATCACTTCGAGGAGGGAATCATCTGAGGTAAGTGCGGACATGGGTTATCCATCAGTATCACCAACAACATCGGCCATAACCGACGTTACAGGTTTCACCATGAATCAGCAAAGCCTTGCAGGCTGGGCATCAAGTGTCAAGATAACATCGGCCCTGGCCGACGTTCCAGATATCAAACCTTGGTTGGCATCCCAGCCAAGGTCATCATATACTCCCGAGCCAAGATAGGGTCGTACCTCACCAACCTCATACTCATCCATGCAGAGCTTGTTACTAAGCAAAGACAACCGAGCATCTACGTGAACTTGTATGGATTAGAACACATGGACAAATCTGTTATAACTAAATCATTCTCTCCATGTGAGGGAATATTGAGGTCATCATTATTTAGTTGAGATCATCCAGGTGTCATCCTTACATTGGTTGGATCTTCATGCACATGCACATTGCATGCTTGGGGGGTACACTGCACCCCCCAAGCACTATATATAGAGGTCATCCACAACATTATAAAAGATCGATAATTATAAACCTTAGCCAAACTCTGGTGCATTTACAGTAGAGAGAGAAAGTGGAGTGATTGTATTACTAAGCCATTAGAGCCCTCTTCTGATAGTGATACTTACACTCACTTGCACAGTGGACGTAGGAAATTGCCAAACCACTTATGATGGTGTGTTTCTTCTCTTCTCCTTATCTCCTTCTACCTATTTGTGTTGTTATTTGCTGCCATTGTTATGCCTATTTGAGATCTACTACCTCTTTATCCGGTGGTTCTATTTACAGCATCGTTATTTTGGCACCGTCTGTGGGAACGAGAAGACATATCGCTTCCTTTCCTAGCTTAACCTCACTGGAGACTCTGGTGGTGAACCTGGCCTCACCCCTTGCATGGAGCAGTTTCACCACTGAAAGAGGTCCTTTAAGGTATTAAGCTCACCTTCTTTAAAAGATATTTAGTTTAAACATATGGCATCAGAATTACCACCACCTCCTCTACCATGTGGTGCTGGAGGACCCAGTTCCAGCCAGGCACCACCCCTGTTCGAAATGTCTGAGGTTGCGACAGCCTTGAAGTCATTGGTTGCAACACAGCAAGCAATGAAGGAGAAATTTTCACAGCTCAGTAAAAATATGATGAGGCCACCTGGGGTCTCATCGAAAATGATTACTCCGACCGCTCTTCAACCCCATCCTAAAGCCAGGGGACCACCCCAGACACCGTAAAAGGGCCAATCTACTCCTCAGTGGAGGAGGGACGTTGCTGACCCTAGGCGTTTACGTCTAGGGAGGACAAGAAACCCTTTCCCTGAGGATAGGTATGACGATATAGAGGCAGAAGACGCTCCAGAAGACTGCTAGGAGGCGTATGGGGTTTCGAATAACACGGTACGTCCTATCCGCCATAGCAGAGGTTGTGGGAGCAGAAGAGATGGTGGTGCCCAACAAAGAGGATTAAGTTTTGATCGCTTGAGTTGAGGGTCGGCCTTAGAAAGGCTCGGCCCAATTAATGACCTAAGACAGAGGTTATCCATGCCATGAAGTTCCGCTGGATCTCAGAGGGGAGATGGTGAACACCGACCTCATCATAGCCGACATCATCAAGGCCGAGACTGTGATAAAGAGGTCAATAGCCGATGTTGTGCAGCGGCTGGGGAACCCTCAGTTCACCCCTTGGAGGTGGCTGAGGACAACCTCGGCCAGGCCGACATTGCAAAGCCATGGAACGATTCCATTCAACGTCTTGAAGAGAAGATAGGGAACCTCATCAAAAGTTGAGACCCACTACAAAGAGGGTTCTCATAGGGCTCCCTATTTATGGAAAAGATAGTGAACTTACCAACCCCTATCAAGTTCAAACCACCTACGATGTCTCCAAAGTATGATGGTAGTACCAACCCTGTGCATTATATTGAGATATACCAGTCTACAAAGGACATTTATTCAATCCCAGATGAGATGAAGTGCTGGGCATTCTCTGGGATTTTGACGGGAGCTGAACACATCTGGTTTACCTCTCCTTCGAAGAACTTTATTCATAACTTTAAGGGCTTGGCTGAATGGTTCATTTACAATTATCGTTTTGGGGTGAGACCTCAGAAGAAGACCACTCATCTGTTGTACGTCAAACAAGACAAGAACGAGATCCTAACAAACTACATTGCTAGATTCAATAAAGAAAAATTAGAGGTTAAAGATTATGAAGAGAATATAGCTATGACTGCCCTCATTGGAGGACTCCAGAAAGGGAAGTTATTGTGGAAGCTTGCAGAAGACCCTCCTAAGTCCATGGCAGAGCTATTGGCAACTCCAGGAAAGGTCATGAACGCTTAAGAGGCTATGGCCGTAAAGTATGAGGATGAGAACGGAAGTGGCAGCGGGAATTTCCAAAGGAAGAAAGATGGAAAAAAGAGGTCTGCAGACGATAAGTTTGCACACTTACTCCTCTAACTGTGATCTACGAACACATCCTCAATGAAATAAAAAATGACCAGTCCCTGAGATGGTCGGAGAAGCTGAAGGCTCCTCCGCATAAGAGGAATAAGAACCTATGGTGTGAGTTCCACCAAGACCACGACCATGTGATAGATAAGTTCTTCACCTTGAAAGATGAAATTGAGAAGATGTTGAAGTCCAAAAAGTTCAGGAAGTATGTAGATGATAAAGCTTCTAAGAGGGGAAGAGATGACCCTAAAAAGAAGAGAAATAACAGATATCAAGATGATTCCCCAACGAGTGACTCAGATCGTGATGATAAGGACGATCCTGACCTCCCACCAAAAGACGATAATGCCCCTGTGAAGAGGGTTGATAAGATCTCCTTTGGTATTAACACCATCTGTGGAGGACTAGCAGGGGGTGTCTTTGAAGTAGCCGACCGTAAAGATCATGTGGCAGAGGATAAGTCAATGACCAAAGTAGAGGTTATGAATTTGGCATCTACAGAGGCTAAGCAGAAGAGAAAGAAGGTGGATATGGATACTCTTATAGTTGGGTTCTACCAACTTGATTTCAAATGTATCTTAGATCCACACGATGACCCTTTGGTCATCACCACGATGGTGCATGGGTCTAAGGTTTAGAGGATCCTTGTTGATGGTGGAAGCTCCACATATGTTATGTTTTGCCCTGCTTCAAGAGCCTAGGCCTCATCAGAGCAAGGCATGTACCCTATCATCATTTGTTGATTAACTTCAATGGGGAGAAGGTCCATCCCTTGGTCATGTATGAGATGGATGTACGAATGGGTGACGAGTGGCCTAAGAGGTTGACCAGTAGTATTAATTTTTTCGTGATGGATGAAAATGTCTTTTCGACCTACAATCTCATCATAGGATGAGTAGCCCTCAAGGAATTTGAGGCCGTTGCATCAACGGTCCACCAAATGCTAAAATTCCCGACCCCCTATGGGGTAGGGGAAGTGCAAAGTGACCAGACCACGGCACGAGAATGCTACTTCAACTCGGCGGAAGAGAGAGAGGCACATAAGAGGGAAACAACAACATATAACATGGATACACTTGATACTAGGGATGAAATAAAGTTGAAGAAAGGAGAGGGTGCAAAAGAGGTAGAATCCATCGTCCTCAATGAGGACGAAGTGGAAAAAAATGTCCAAATCGGCAAAGCCCTAAAACCCGAGATCAAGGAAGAGCTGATAAGATTTTTGAAAAAGAGGCAGAGTGTCTTCGCTTGGAGCCACGTAGACATGCCTAGTAACGACCCGGGGGTTATGTGCCACAAACTCAATGTGGCGGAAGATGCTAAGCCAATAAAATAAAGATGAAGAGTTTATTCCACGGAAAAGTATAATGTCATCAGGGAAGAGGTCAGAAAGTTGGAAGAGGTAGAGTTCATCAGGGAGGTCATATACCCAGAGTGGTTATCTAACGCCGTTATTATGCCCAAAGCTAATGGGAAATAGAGGATATGCATAGACTTCACTGATTTGAAAAAGTCTTGCCCTAAATACAACTTCCCCTTGCCTCGAATCGATCAAATGGTATATGCCACGACATGACATGAACTTATGAGCTTCATAGACGCGTATTCAGGGTATAATCAGATCTTCATGGATGATGAATACTCGGAGAAGACAACATTCATCACCGATAGGGGGACCTATTGCTACAAGGTCATGCCCTTCGGATTAAATAATACATGGGCCACGTATTGATGTCTTATAAATAAGATGTTTGAAGATCAAATTGGCAGGACCATGGAGGTATATATAGATGACATGTTGACGAAGATCTTGAAGGCTCAAACATATATGGATAACCTAGAAAGAACTTTCGACACCATGGACTTATACAGGATAAAGCTCAACCCTACCAAGTGTGTCTTCGGAGTAGGAGCTGAAAAGTTTCTTGGATTCATCATCAATCAGTGGGGAATAGAGGCCAACCCCGAGAAGGTCAAGGCTTTGCTTGATATGAAGACACCAAGAAGCATAAAAGATGTTTAGAGGCTCATTGGAAGATTTGCTTCACTCAACAGGTTTGTTTCCAGAGCTACGGCAAGTGTCTTCCATTTTTCAAGGTGCTTAGAAAGGCCTTCGAGTGGGACGAAGAGTGTGACAAGGCCTCTAGGGAGATCAAGTCCTAACTTAGGTTCCCTCTACTCTTATCTCGACCAATTTTGGGGGAGAATTTGTATGTTTATTTAGCAGTCTCAGAGTCAGCTATAAGTGCAACCATAGTACGGGAAGATGATGGGGTACAGAGGCCTGTATACTTCAATAGTAAAGCCCTTCAAGGGTATGAACATAACTATCCTCAGATGGAAAATTTGGCCTATGCTTTGATACACGCTTTCAGGAAAATGAAGCCCTATTTCCAAGCCCACTCTATGGTCATCCTCACTGAATCCCCACTAAGGCAAGTCCTCCACAAGCCCGAGAAGTCAGGCAGACTGATGACCTGGGCCATCGAGTTGGGAGAGTATGACATTGTTTATCAACCTAGGGTGGCCATCAAAGGGTAGACACTCGTAGACTTTGTTGCTGAGTTCACTTGGGAAGAGGTCGAGGTTGAGAATAACCCAAATATTGCAGAGGGATCTAGCAGTAGCATCTTCCAGAACCCGAAAGAGGTTGTATCCAGCAGAGACAGAATAGGAGTAGCTAAGAATGAGGAAGATAGGTACCTCTTCAAGTAAGAGGCCCTGTCAGAGGGGAACTTCTCTTCAAAAGAAGATGTTTGGAACCTCTTCGTTGTGGGTCTTCTTGTGAAAGTGAAAGCGACGCAGGACTGATACTATTAGCTCTGAATGGTATTAACGTTGAATATGCACTAAGTTTCAACATCAAGGCTTCAAATAATGAGTCCGAGTATGAGGCACTGATAGCGGGTCTCTCCTTGGCGAAAGCCCTTAGAGTTGGCCGACTCTTACTACACAGCGACTTGGAGTTAGTTGTCAACAAAGTACTTGGAGTATATAAAGCCTAGGATAAAAGGATGGCTAAATACCTGAAGAGGGTAAGAACGATGCTATAAGTCTTCGAAGAGGTGAAGATGAAGAGGGTATCTCGACAAGATAATAGTCGTACATATGCACTAGAAAGGTTGGCTGCAGTAATAAGGACAAGCATCAGAAGGACAGTACCAGTCGAGATCCTGCTCAAACCGACCATTGAGGAGGAAGAGGTTAGCAACTATTTCCTTAACTTGAACCTAGGGGACTTATGTATGTACCCCCTTATCAGATATATCAGACTGGAACAGCTACCAGAATTAAAGTTAGAAAGGAGGAAATTGAGGTACAGAGCTGCCAAGTTCTCAATAATAGGGGATGTCCTTTATAAAAAAGGATTCCTGTTACCTCTCCTCAGATGTGTCCATCCTAAAGAGGTCCCCCACGTCCTACAGGATGTACACGAGGGTTCTTGATCCAATCACATAGGAGGAAGACCTTTAGCCAAGAGGATAATAATGCAGGGATACTGGTGGTCGACCTTGGCCAAAGATGCTGCTGCCTACGTAAAAAAGTGAGACAAGTGCCACAGATTTTCTACTATCCCTCACCAACCTCATCAACCTTTGATGTATGTGGGATTAACTTGGTAGGACCATTGCTAAGAGCGGCTAATAATTATCGATTTCTGATAATAGCAATTGATTACTTCTCCAAGTGGGTAGAGGCTGAGCCGATGATCATGATTACAGAGCAGTAGTTCATCTGGAAGAGCATCATATGCAAACATGGCCTTCTGAACACCCTCATCTCAGACAACGACATGCAGTTCATGAATGCTTATTTAGAGAAATACTGCGAGAGAGTCGAGATAAAGAAGTTCTTCTCTTCTCTCGGCCGACCTCAGGCAAACGGTCAGACCGAAGTCACGAACCGAACAATCCTCAATGGTATTAAGAAGAGGTTGGAAGAAGCCAAGGGAAGATGGACAGGAGAGGTTTATGCAGTGTTATGGGCGTACAGAAGAACGACAAGGACACCAATGGGGGAGACCCCATTTATGTTAGCCTATGGCTCAGAAGACGTCATACCTACAGAAGTAGGACACCGCACTCACAGAGTTTAGACCAATGAACCCGAGAAGAATGAGGAAGAGAGAAGAATTGACCTAGATTTGGTTGAGGAGAGAAAAGAAGATGCTGAGGTCAGACAGGCAACTTACCGACAGAGAACATTAAAGTTCTATAATCAGAGGGTGAGATCAAGACCTATAGTTGTAGGAGACCTAATGCTGAAGAAGACGTTGCAGAAGGCAAATAAGCTCCAGCCGAACTGGCATGGTCCTTAAAAAGTAGTCGATGAGGTTGTACTCGACACATATCGGCTAGAAAATATCGAAGGGGAACCTTTCTCCAATCCATGGAACGCTGATCACCTGAAGAAATATTACATATGATGTTGCAGTTGTTTTCTTGTAAGACATATATCATTTTATGAAGAGAATGTTAATAAAAAGAGGAGTTCCTATGTCAATACTTTGTCTCATCATGCTTTAGTGAAATGTATGAGGTGAAACATCATAATTTGGTGACCTCATACCTTAAACATCATTAGTTTGGTGAAGTTTATGAGGTGAAACATCATAATTTGGTGACCTCAGACCTTAAACATCATTGATTTGGTGAAAGGCTTGAGGGTAAACATCATAATTTGATGACCTCAGACCTTTAACATCATTAATTTGGTGAAATTTATGAGGTGAAACATCATAATTTGGTGACCTCAGACCTTAAACATCATTAATTTGGTAAAATTTATGAGGTGAAACATCATAATTTGGTGACCTCAGACCTTAAACGTCATTAACTTGGTAAAATTAATGAGGTGAAACATCATAATTTGGTGACCTCAGACCTTAAACATCATTAATTTGGTAAAATTTATGAGGTGAAACGTCATAATTTGGTGACCTCAGACCTTAAACATCATTAATTTGGTGAAATTTATGATTTGAAACATCATAATTTGGTGACCTCAGACCTTAAACATCATTGATTTGGTGAAAGGCTTGAGGGTAAACATAATAATTTGATGACCTCCGACCTTAAACATCATTAATTTGGTGAAATTAATGAGGTGAAACATCATAATTTTGTGACCTCAGACCTTAAACATTATTAATTTGGTGAAAGGTATGAGGGTAAACATCATAATTTGGTGACCTCAGACCTTGAACATCATTAATTTGGTGAAATTTATGAGGTGAAACATCATAATTTGGTGACCTCAGACCTTAAACATCATTAATTTGGTGAAATTTATGAGGTGAAACATCATAATTTGATGACCTCAGACCTTAAAAATCATTAACTTGGTGAAAGGTCTGAGGGTAAACATCATAATTTGATGACCTCAGACCTTAAACATCATTAATTTGGTGAAATTTATGAGGGTAAACATCATAATTTGATGACCTCAGACCTTAAACATCATTAATTTGGTGAAATTTATAAGGTGAAACCTCATAATTTGGTGACCTCAGACCTTAAACATCATTTATTTGTTGAAATTTATGAGATGAAACATCATAGTTTGATGACCTCAGACCTTAAACATAATTATTTTGGTGAAATTTATGATGTGAAACATCATAGTTGATGACCTCAGACCATTAACATCATTAATTTGGTGAAAGGTCTAAGGGTAAACATCATAGTTTAATGACCTCGGACCTTAAACATCATTAATTTGGTGAAATTTATGAGGTGAAACATCATAGTTTGATGACCTCAGACCTTAAGACCATTTAATTTGGTGATAAATCATGAGGGTAAACATCATAAATTGATGACCTTATACCTTTAAGAGAAGTTCATTATATGAAACACAACATTCAAGGGAGAGCATTCATTGAAAGAAAAATCCTCTGAAGAAGATGGTATAACATGTAGTGAGAATTACAAGTCAAATATGCCTCAGAATATGTTATCAGAGTTTACAAAGCATTGAGGTAAACAAAAAATTACAAGTTAAAAGCTTCACAATTAGGTTTAAATGTCTGCAGCCATAGTGGTGTCCTCTTAGCCGATGTTGGTAACCTCAGCTCCATCTTCTCGAGGGTTAACATCCTCAGTCTCTGTAACTTCCAATGGCGCAGTCTCTACAGGAGCATCACCTTCCACTTCTTCCTCAGCCTCTTGCAAGGCCTGAGGAAAGCGAGGATCTCCAAAGCCTAGACTAATGAAGTCTGAGGTAGATAGGTTCCCTGATTCTTTCTCCTTTGAAGCCGCCCACTTCCCAGTTGCCTTAATACCACTTTCGAGATATTCAAAGCCTTAGCTTATAAACTGTTCAGAGACTTTGTAGTCGGCCAAGATATTCTCAGGGGCATCCTCAAGGGCAGCCCTTACTGCAGCATTAACCTTTTCCTGATGGACGTCGTCTTTGGCTTGCAAAGCAGAGGTGTGGTCCTTCTTGAGCTTGGCTATGTCCCTATCCCTCTGCTTCACCTTATTCTCAGACTCCTCCAATGCTATCCTCATATTTTCAACTTCTGCATTTAAAGAGGCTTGCACCTTTTGTACCTCTTTTCCCTTCTCAATAAGGGGCAACTTCCTCAGAGTCCAGTCAACGAATTGATGCATAGACAGAATACCCTAAAAAATAAAGTCAGACGTATGAATGCAAACCTTAGTCCAATAAAAGTCGAGGTTAGACTTGGAATAAAAAAGCAAAAGTTTTTACCTGCATAGACCTATGAAGGATAAACTCGGCCAGCAGGGGGTATCGAGGGAGCGCAAGAAGTGCTTGTCAGCATCGGTCATTGCAGATCCGATGGCATCCATTGCCTTCAAACCATGACCTATCAGGCTGTCACTGATCTTCAGCTTCTCCAAACGAGCAACCAATGCATCATCAGAGGAGATTGGGATGGCGCGATATCCTTTTTGGGTTTTGCTCGGCCTCTGATCCTCTGAGATAACAGTTGTGAATTTCCTCTTCTTTGAAGCATCAGCCTTGGATGTTCCAAAATTTCTGCTTGGGTGGAGGAGGGGCTGCATTATACCCTTCTTTCTTCATCAGCTTAACAAGGCTTGGGGCTGACATCTCCTAGAGCTCGTCAGAGATACCTTTCGAGCGTTCTGTAAAGAGAAACATATGAGTTAATAAATCAGAGGTATGAAAACTCAAAGGTACAACTTGTAAAAATATAACACTTACGAAGCTCGGTCAGATGAATTCCTTCCAATCAAGTCTCAGAGAGGTAATAGGGGGTCATCAGATGTTCGTACTTGACTAGCCAACCATGCCCCCCCTGATCTTGAAGATCCTTAACCTTCTGTAAGTTATCCTGGCTAAGCCCAGGGTCGTCATTGGCAGTAAGTGCCACCTTTCCCCACCTCAGGGGTACCCTCGGCTCCAACGATAAAGAGGTGGCACATGGACCAAATTCCCATGCCCTTGAGGCAAAGAAATACCATAATTTCCAGTTGTGATTGGAGGTCTGGGTAATCAGCAACATCTTTTTATTTGACTTTCTAGCTAGGAAGTGATAGTAGCTGGGGTGGTTTCTAGCAGTGGATGGGACATAACATCCGGTGAAGACCCTAATAAGAAGGTCTGAGTAGCGGACTGCCTTCTAAAGGAGAATAACACCAATTATCACCCTCCAGGCATTGGGGGATAATTATGAAGAGGCAAGGTTGATATGTGAAAGTATGGCTTTGATCGAAGGATGGATGGGGAAATGGAATCCCAGCTGAAACATCTGCTCATACACACAGATTTGTCCATCTCGTCCACCAAAGGCTCTCTTACCTCTCAGAGGTCTCCTAAGTGTGATGGAGGGACCTATGGAATAGAGATGCCTAAATTCTAAGAGGTCATACTCAGTAATAGTACTCTCTATCTCGGCAGCCTCCGAGGTATCAACGTCACTCTCATGACTATCATCCTTGGCAACGTCGGCTTGGGCAGGCGTAGGAACACCCCCATGGAACCTTTGAGCGAGCTCAGCCCCTGTGGTGTCTGACAGGGGGATATCATCGATGGGTGGGGGAATAGCCATGCTCGGCCCCACATTCTCGACATCAGAAGAAGTCTGTGAGGTGCTAGGACCATTATGGGATGAGGCACGACTTTGGACCTCGTCCTGATCAGGGACCTCATCTTGCCTAATGGAGAAATCCATAACCTCTTGGAATGAGTCTATAGACATAGGGTTTGAGGTAGATGACTCAGACTCAGACATTGAAGAAGGGTCAATTGAATCCGCGGTTGGCTCAATAGGCTCGGTTAGCTCAGGGTATATGACCTTCAGAGGTGGAGGAAAGATAGGTCTGAGGGGGAAGGCCTCAGCCCTACGAGCTTCCTCTTGGGCTAGTTCTATCTGCCTGATTTTTGTAACGGTCTTCTCTTTGAGAGAGGGTAAATATTATATGAGCTTATAAAGAGGTCTGAGCATAAAGAAGATGACCCTACACTTAAGATTTTAAACCACAAATAAATAACTGGGCACAACTTAAACTAAGGATCAAACTTGGTTTTTGAAAAATTTCAAGCCAAGAACAGTCAAGAATAAGTTCACCAAAAAACTTAAAGAGCCACCGAAAAATTCAAACTATCGTCGAAAAATGTAAGAAATGGAAAAACAAGGCTGAAAAATGGCAAAAGAAGGACAATAAGCAATACCTAATAAAATACGAGATGGAGAATGAAAGGATTGACAAGAGAAATCCACAGGACACAATCTCAATCAAGCTCTGGAAGAGAGAATACATAAGGCTCAGGCAGGAAAAATGAGAGAAGTGAAGAAAAAAGAGAAGGGAAAGGGCTCTTAACCCTCAAATCTGATTGCATGCATCCCAAGGCCCATCATTGCCTTGTGATCCCAAAAGACAATCAACACCATTGCACTTTCAAGGCATGTAACCTACTTTAGAAGTTGACACTTGTCAAGGAAATATTGGCACATAAAGAAATACAGCCTCGGACATGCATACCCTTTAGTCACCTATTCACATGGGTAACTAAGGGCTAGGGGTGATTGATAGGCCCAAATTATACCTGCCAACTCGGAGGCACCAACCTCTGCCAGCATGACGACTGAGGTAACAAGGGCTCAAGATAAACGATCAATAATATCGTCCTTCATAAGGTCGGTCACGACTGACGTTACTAATTACCCCTCAATTAGGCAACAACCGAGGTCTGCATGACTCATGGGGTCAGTTATCCGTCAGGTCAGCTACAACCGACGTTACAAGTATCACCTAGAGGGGGGCATCATCAGAGGTAAGTGTGGACATGGGTTATCCATCAGTATCACCATCAACATCGATCATAGACAATGTTACAAGTTTCACCAAGAATCAGCAAAGCCTTGCAGGCTCGGCATCAAGTGTCAAGACAACATCGACCCTGGACGATGTTCTAGATATCTAACCTCGGCTGGCATCCTAGCCAAGGTCATCATATAATCCCCAGTCGAGACAAGGTCATACCTCACCAACCTCGTACTCATCCAGGCCGAGGTTGGTACCAAGCAAAGACAACCGAGCATCTACGCGCATATGAATGGCTTGGAACACATGGACATGTCTATTATAACTAAATCATTCTCTCCACGTGAGGGAATATTGAGGTCATCATTATTTAGTTGAGATCAGCCAGGTGTCATCCTTACATTGGTTGTATCTTTATGCACATTCACATGCACATTGCATGCTTGGGGGTACACTACACCGCCCAAGCACTATATATAGAGGTCATCCTCAACATTATAAAAGATTGATAATTACAAACCCTAGCCAAACTCTGGTGCATTTACAATAGAGAGAGAGAGAGAGAGAGAGAGAGAGAGAGAGAGAGAGAGTGGAGTGATTGTATTACTAAGGCCATTAGAGCCATCTTCTGATAGTGATACTTACACTCACTTGCATAGTGGACGTAGGCAATTGCAGAACCACTTATATTGGTGTGTTTCTCCTCTTTTCCTCATCTCCTTCTACCTATATCTGTTGTTATTTGCTGCCATTATTATGCCTGTTTGATCTCTACTACCTCTTTATCTGGTGGTGCTGTTTACAACATCAGTAGCAGGTGTGAAAAGTACTTCTCCAAATTTTAACTTAATAAAATTTTATTATAACAACAAAAACAGTTTAACATAACATCCATTCCACAACAATGAATAATGACTAGACAACATCAGCACTAAATATATATAACTGTAATAAAACTCTCCAGTTTAAAGGTTCCAATATAATAAACTCCAATAAAACCAAATGTATCAAAAACTAACATTTAACTGACTGGAATAGAATGGAAATACAAAAATCCTCTTGGGCGACATGCTGTAAATAAAAGATCAATTACAGAGTATGAATCAATGAATATGAAAGCGTCTAAATAAAGTCCATGACTCTATAGCATCCATAGCTCGTCAAAATCTCAATCCTCTATGGTTGGCGTCCCTGCGGCTGGACACCTAAGATAGGAGATACAAGATAGAAGAAGAAAATGGGTTGGAGCCCGATGTAAAAAAAGTTTAGAAAACTGCAAGTGAATAAATGCTACATTCAGTATTAATTATACACATGCTAGATTTATCGAAGTCTCTCTTGAGATTCTCACCTCTCATCTAGAGTGCACACCTAACATACCTTAACATCATATTCATTACGATTCCCCTGCAACTAGTTCATATCAGTGCCAACTATCCATAACCCATATCTTTCCCACGTATTTCTCTCGCAATACAGGTAATACATATATATCCAAATTCTCTATAACACGGATAACCCTTTTTACAATTCAATATAATTAAGTATTCACCTACTTAATTCATTTCAGACATTATTTTCTCCTCTGCCTACTTAATTCACACAGTAAACACTATCACAAGTGTATATATATATATATACATTCACTCTACTATATATACACTAATCTGCACCCCGAGGCTCAGCTGCGGTGCATGCGTACTTTGCTGTCATGTCCCAGTACATATCGTCACTGTATAGGGGACTATAGGTTTGGTAAAGATCCTTCAAACCATAAATATCAAACACAAGAAATGGAGGCAAACATAGTCCTAAGCCTTTGCTCTACGCACATACCTACGCGCCCAAAAGATCGTTCAATACCATCGTTCTCACAAATGGCAATCCGACCTAAGTCCTATGTTATGAGGCAACAAGTCAAAGATCCCCCTTAGGGCTCATCAGGATATGACTGCCCTCTATGCGTAAACCTCCTATCGATAGCAAGTAGACTAGGTATTTCATACATCTAAATTAAACAAGCAATAGGTATACACATCAGCCTATATAAAATGAGGCACTTCACATGACCTATATCATATTAGGAATTCATTATATCCTAAGTACCCATCGTATTTCTGGAATACCACCCGTACTTGTCATTCATGATTATCATTGTATTTTTATTATGTAATTATCACTCACATAATGTTTTATTAAACCCAAGTACCCGTATATATATCCTCAATATTACCCGTACTTGTTATAATGATTATTCTCCTCTGAATCGTATAAAAATTATGTAGATGTCTTTAACATAATTTTAATCCTCAATATCATATAATTTTCCAACATTAACCCAAGTCCCTCACTCCACGTTAATGTACTAAAATTTGAATGACATTTATTTCGAATTCTCATTGAAAATTTCATTGTTAATCTTTTTTAATCTCGTTCAAACGATGTCATTCGAGCGAGTTCCCCAGGTCGTTCGAACGACTTTTCAGCAGCTCGAAAACAACCTTCAGATTTTAACATTTTTCTTAGTTTCTCACACCCAAATACACATGGATTCTATTCTAACCAAAACCCAAAAATTCCGACATTATCTAAACATGTTCACGGGTGATTTTCACATAAGAGAAACATCAATTTCATATGTCATAAGGGTATTATCATCAAACCCATTAAATCCTTAAAATGTCAATTATCTAAATTCCCCATTTTTAACACTCCTATAAACCCAGAATTTAGAACTATAATTTCTTATCTAAATCATCATTTTACATATTCAACATGAGTAGTATTCATTTACGTGCACTACGTATCGCCATCTTCATATTCTCATTTATCTCCCCTACATGTAAAACCTATCACTTTCATCATGTTAATAGCTTCTACATGCAAATATTTCAACTACATGAATTTGTCTAACTAGTAAACTTGATTTCTTAATCATTTTAATCCTAAATTCATACGTTCCGTTGATTCATAAAAATCCTATTCTAACATGGATAATATAAGCAGCAAAATAAAGCAAGAATTACACTTGCCACTTATTGTAAGGCTGAACCTTAGGAGAAAATAATGTTAAAAATTCCTCATCCCTTTTTTTGATGACTTTTCGTTGACTCCCTCGTGGTGGTGCAGGGTGTAGAGATGGTGGTTGCCCCTTGGTTTCCACTAGATGACTCTTCCTCTCCAAAAAAACCTTTTTGCTTTATCTAGATGACTTTTCACTCTCTCTCTCAAAAGTCCTCTCAAGTGATAAGATGAAAATGAACATTACGTAGAGTCTAAACCTGTGGTTATCCCCGATCCTCGTGGAGAGATAGATAAAGAGAGAGGATATCGATCTCGCGCATCCCTCTTGGGAGCGCTTCATCCATCGTCGGTGATGTGTGAGGTGAAAAATGTAGAGAGATGGAGTCTCCAGTCTATTTTACTCAGAACAGACAAAAGAATGTGGATCCATCCAGAAGGACAACATCAAAGACATACTGATACATACGAAACCAAAAATGATTCGAGGAGGGTTCGGAGGCTAAGTTACGGAATGGGAAGGTGTTAGGCACCCATTCCGCCCTTGCGGTCTCTCATGGATTTGTTGTTATTTCCTCTATTTCTTCGTGATATGTTTGCATGTGTATATGTAATGGAGATAGGAATCATCTACTTATATCATGGAAGAGATAAAGCGAGACATCCATAGGAATGTTTATAAAAGTAATATTAGAAAATGGGATTTACGTGATTATCCTTGCGTTGATCGTAATAACAAAATGACAACACGTATAGAATAATACGCTACTAGAACAAATGTATATATATATATATAAATATGTAGAGATGAGAGTCTAAGATAATTAAGTTAAAGAATTAGAAAAATTAAAAAATAGAAAATTTTAAAAAATAGGACTCACGTCTCGGGTTTTACCCCGAGATGCCTACGAAGCCTATAGAGGCATCAAAGTCCACGTAGTTCCTATACAAAACGAGGGGTGGGGTTTATCCCATAAATCCAACCGGGGACTTCTCTTATGTGTGTGTGTGTAAAAAGTTGTTTTAGTGTGAGAAAAGTGTGAGAAAGGTGAGAGAATCCCCGTTTGGAATTTATAAGCAAACCCTATTTTTCTTGTTTTTTTTGGGTTTTTATATAAAAAATAAGAAATGTTCAATAATACTAAATAAAAATTATATTAGGATATGTGATACGGGGAGAATAAAAGTGCTCAGTAATAAAACAAGTTAATGTGAATTTAACAGAATTTAAAGAGAGAGTTGAGAAAGTTGTACCTTCTTGAAGATCTTGAGCTTGATCTTAAATGTTGGAGAGAAGCCCTTGCACTTGGATGATGATGGTGGATAGTTAATCAACAAGTTTGGTTAAAAGGACGATGAAAAGTGAGGGATGGAAAGGGATTTGGATGTAGAAATCACGTTGACTTATAGAGAGGTTTTCTGTGTTCGCTGAGAGTGATGGATCTCAGATTTTTGGGGTGCCTTGCAATGAGGTTAGGACCTACTTTTTATAGGCCCAGGTAATTGCCGATCGACATAGGTCTGGTCCTGCCAATCGACAGGTGTCTTTAGGCACACTGCCGATAGGCAGGATTTTGAACCTGCCGTTTAACAGTCTCGTTCAGATCCCTTTGGAAAAATGGTCGTAAAACGCAATCCATTGATCCAAATCATGCGTGAGGCATACCACTATAAAGATACTTTAGAGACCTTCAAAAGTTCTTTGGACTGATCCCGGGTTCGGGAGTTGACTTTGGGTCAAATGTGCCTCAGAAGCACTCGTTGGTCCTTTAGATGGGGGATCGCAGAAGACGAAGGGTCATTCGTTCGCAACGCAAGTCAGAATCACACACGGTGTGGATCATTGGAAAGGTTAGGATATGTAATTCGACATTCCAAAGAGTTTGACTCGATTTGGATAGTTGACTTTGGTCAACCGGTGCCCGAAAGTGTTCGGTGACCTTTCAGAGTAAAACAGATCGTTCATCCGTACCAAAAGTAAGAATTAGTCCCGAAGTGAACCATTGGAAAGGGTTTTTAGTTCCCTTAGAGGATTCATTTAGTCCCATTCAAGCTAAAGAGTTGACTTTGGTCAAATGGAGCCCCAGGAGCGTATGGTGGCCTCCGAATCAAGTTTAGAGGGAAAATGGGTCGTTCGTCCGCATCGTAAGTCAGAATCGTGCACGTGGTGGACCGTTGGAAAGGGATTTCACTGCCCTTTTAATATTCATTCAATCTCAGTCGAGTTGAAGAGTTTGAATTTTGGTCAAACGGAGCCTGGAAGTGCCCTATGGCCTCTAGGTTAGTAGTCGGGGTATGACCTAGGTTCGTAGTGATGCAGGGTGGTACTAGGGACCTAAGGAGAGATTAAGGGGTTCTAAAATGGGGTGTCTATAGAGCCCCTTAATGGGTGAGTTTGAAATAAATGATAGCGGTCGAATAGACACCACATAATGCCTTTGAAAGAGGTCGATTTTGCGGACCTAAGGAAATGAGGACGACCGATTTAGAGAGTCGAGGCCAATTCTGAGGACCTAAGGAATGAGGATGACCAAATTAGAGGGTTAAGGCTGATTCTGAGGACGTAAGGATGTGGATGACCGATTCAGAGGGTCGAGGCCGATTCTGAGGACCTAAGGGGCATACTAGGGATGGTCTAAAGGAAGTGACGACCAAAGATTGAGGTAAATTCCGAGGACATAAAGCAATGTTGGGGAGATTGATTCTATGGGTCAAAGTCAATTCTGAGGGCTTTAAGGAATGCGGATGATCGATTCTGCGGGTCGAAGCCAATTCTGAGGGCTTGAATTGAGATGACCAATTCTACGAGTCGAAGTTGTGATGATCGTTTCTGCGGGTCAAAGCCAATTTTGAGGGCTTAGGTTAAGATGACTAATTTTGCAGGTCGAAGCCAATTCTGAGGGCTTAGGTTGAGATGACCAATTGTGCGGGTCGAAGCCAATTCTTAAGACTTAAATTGTGATGTTCTCGGGGAACTCGACCGAGGAAATTACCTTGTGATTTTGATTTGAGATGGGGAGATGATTGCTGGGGAAACTTTCATGTCTTCTGGAGACTTTACGGGGGAATAACTAATTTTGATGATGTGAATTCCACTGGGGAAGGGATTAGGTGATCAGGGTTTGGAACTTTTGCTCGGGGAAATTTGAGACTTTTGTCATAATGGTTTTTGAGGATTGCACTGGGGAATAGGATATAACTTGAAGTTTGGGATACCTTAGGGGTCCTCTGGGGACGTTGCCGGGGAGAGATCCACTTGGCTTTTGAGGGTTACACTGGGGAAGTAGGGGTTCCGCTTTAGGTAAAGTGAGAAAAAAAATGATTTTTTTCGGTGAAAATGTTCTAAATCTTCCCCGAGTTTTGTAGGAATTTTCTGAGGATATTTCAGGATTTTCTGGGAGTTTTGTTATGAAAATTTAGGGGGGTGCCGGTCGGCATGGTGTGGAGGGTGCCATTCAGCAGTTGAACGGAATTTTGGAATACCTTGAGAAGGTGGAAGGTCAGTGCCGATCGGTAGGTGGAGGTGAAATGCCGATCGGCATGACCCTTGGCTTCCTATAAAAGGGGGTGGGTTCCCCTCATTTTTCATAAATTCTTGCCTTCTCTCTCTCTGCAATTTCTTTCTGCGAATCATTTTAACGTTCCAAAACCTAAAAAATGGCCACTTTTGTGAGCACTGCGACACACAGGGAGTGGTTAACTATTGACGACTAGGCGAATGTGGAGTGAAGGGCTAGGGCACCTCTTTTGTTGGGGAGTGAGAACTCTTTTGATGCAATTGAGCTGGCTGCAGATGAGTGGACTTTACTGCGGGAGCCGTCACGTCATCGCTCTTCTATGGTGGTGAACCCTGGTGGTTATGTAAGTACAAAATTACTTTTGGCATTCTCTTTTGGTGATTTCCTTTTGTCTTGGATTTTGATAAGGTTTTTCTTTAACAGTCTGATGTTTCTTTGTCGACTATGCGTGCCCGCGGGACAACGGGGCTTAAGGATGTCTGGGAGAACTTTTCACTTGTGGTGCGTTGGGTAGTATCGTCAGCAAGCTTTGGGAGGCTGGCATCTGTGTTGGATGAGACGCCTCATTTGATGGCGGTCTTATGTGCTTTGGGGGAGAGGTGGTGGGACACTACCCACACCATCAATTTTGGTTTTGGCTAGATGACTGTGACTCCCATAGATGTGCAACAACTACTGGGGTTGGATTTTGGTTTTATGGATCGCTTTTTGTGGGTGAGGCCGGAGGCAGTGCTGGCGGCGCTAGGTGATGTGGGGAGGATAGTATCTGGGGAATCTATCCATTTGTCTCTGCTGAGGGAGGTTTTGCTGAGTAGGGTGATTTATGTGGAGGAAGGGCTGCAGGTGAGGCAGATGGCCTGGTTGTTTATTTTTCTGGTGTTGGGGGGGATTTCATTTGGCGTCGAGCGACGACGTTTTCCACTTGTGGTTTTTGCTATAGTTGAGGATGTTTTCGAACATCCCTCTTTATGATTGGGGGAGTCTGAATTTGGTGACCTTTTATTTTTCTTTGGATGCATTTAGCCAGTGCTGCTGGCAGACTTTTACTGGAGCCACGTATCTTCTTGAGGTATTCTTTAGTTTGCATATTTTCCTTTCACGCATTCGCATTTTCCTTATGCGTCTCTTTTTGATCGGGGATTCTTGTCTTTGGTAGGCGTGGTTATATGAGGTGATTGGGTGTAATATCCAGCTGATTACTTTGAATGAAGAGACTGTTGGGGACTTTTGCCTGTTGTATCAGTGGCGGAAGGCCAATCGACAGTCGATGAAGTCTCTTTCTCTGCAAGCGGTGCGTTAGGTCTTGAATGGCATGACCAGTGATAGGTTAACACCTTTTCCTTCTTCAGACTTGGTCTTTGTGTGCTTTGATTCCATATTGACTTTTATCTGCTGCGGATTTTTCTGTTAACCTTTTACCCTTTGGGGGATGGCTATTAAGGACACGGGGTCGACTGGGGTGAATGCGCAGATGAGGCTCTTATTGGCGGATGAGTTTGGCCACTCTTGGTATCTTGGGGAGAGGTGGGTCCGATAGATTATTGATGAGGAGGTGGTGGTGCCACCTAAGAGACCCTTATGCCAATGAGGCGAGAGAGGATGTTTCCAGAGGATGCGAGGATTGCGGTGGTGATTGGCGAGTCCTATTTGTTATATACTGACACGGCTGTGCCGTATGATTATATGGACTTCGCGAGGAGTTGGCTGATGGCACCTAACATATATGCTATGATGGCTCTCCCTCATGCGAGTTCGAGTCGGCCAATGGGGTCTTCCCACAGTGGTGGTGGTGGTCTGTCGACATCTGCGGTCGCGGTGACTTCGGAGGTTCCCTTTTCTGCGGTTGCATACCCCTTCCTTCAACATTCGGCAGGCTGATGGAAGGATGGTGCCTATGTTGCATCATCCTCATACGATGGACCCGGAGGAGTTGGGATTGACAGAGAAGGTCCTTTGTCCTGTGGTACACCTTTCTATTTTTTTGGTTTCTTTTGATCTTATTTGCTTGATATCTTCGACGACTCCCCATATTCGGGATGCGGTTCATCTTCGGCGACTGCCCATATTTGGGACGCGGTTCATGTTCTTTCTCTCTTAATGCCATCTGCCTTATCTGGGGAGGAGTCTGGTTCAGGTAGCGGTGGTGAATCATCACATCTGAGGGGAAAGAGAGCGCATTGCAGGGATGGAAGATCTTAGAGAGAGATGGGAAGGGTAGGTGAGGGAGAGAATGTGGGTTTGGGCTGAGTCTCATTTTTTTTAATTCCTGCAAAACTGATGTAACACAGAGAATATATATGCAATGCAAATGAAGTTTTTTGTCATTATCTTCTGTTAATGATGGATGAATGCATATGCGCTTTTTACTTTGCTGCTGAGACCGTAAAAAGGGATTTTTTAGAAGTGAAGGAAAATTTATTTGAGAAACAACTTGAAGATGAAAAGGGGTTTGAAATTTTGTGGAGAATATCAATTTATTTTGATCGAGTTTTTAATTTTTTTGATTTTGGCAACAGAGGAAAAAGGTAAGTTTCCAAACATAGGGGGTTGCCGATCAGCAAGCCCCTTTTCTGCCTATCGACAGGTCAGTCCAGCCTAATCAATCAAGGCTTTGATTGGTACCCTCTTCAGCTTTTTGTACCTTATGAGGCTGGATTCCCTCTAATTTCTACAAGGGTTGTGTCTTTTGTGAGGGTTTTTAAGTATAAAAATGGGTAAGGGGTGTACTTTTTTATTTGGTGAGATAGCTCTCCCTGTCAGTGTTGAGTTTGCTTAATACCTTGAGATTTTGGAGACGATGTGCTCCTACAACGTTGACTACAATGCTTTCAACATGTGTCGAGTCTCTTTATGACATAATCAACCCATAGAGTGGAACATGATGATGGTGGCGGTAAAATTTTGGTACCCCGAAGACCATGTATTCTGCTTTGGTTTAGAAGAAGTCTGTCTGACTTATGAGTAGTTTTCTTCCATATTGGGGGTAAACCGCAGTGTGGCGACTACTATGCCTGAGTTTTCTCGATCTCCTCGGGAGTTATTGGCTGGACTTCTCCAATTTTTTCCCTCGTCGGGTAGACCTTTAGTTAAAATAGGAATGATTTACCTTCAGGCGGTACTGCGATCTGTGCATTTACAGGAGGTTGGTGATGCTGGCTATGCCGGAGCTATCTTAGTTTCGAAATTACTGTTGATGACTGGGGAACTGCTGGTGGACCCACAACTTGAAGCCATTACTTTATGGATGTCATACCGTCGTAATCCTGCGGTGGTGATACTGGCAAAAACTTTGGATAGCTTGTATGCTTGGCGAGAAGGTCGTTCTAACTCTCTGAGGGGTAGCTCTGTGCTGCTATTCATGTGGTTGTCTGAAAGATTCCGCTTTGTGACTCCTCCGGAATATCCTTTGTCGGGTGTGCCCAACTTCTTTTCGTGTTATTTCATCAGCGTTACCCTGGATATCAAGAGCTGGGAGAACTAGTTTGTGGAGCATGGCTCTCTAAGTCTGGACTGGTCAGTGCCTTGGTGGGGACAGCTGCTGCCTATTTTAGAACTGGTGGAATACCCGTACATTCGGCTGGTTGGTCTCAGACATACCTCTTTCTATTTCCCTTGGCGACTTCTGCGCCAATTTGGCTGGGAGCAGATTGTGCCACCTCGGACACTAGATTTATTTTCGGTAGAAGATCTGATAGAGCGTCTGCGTATGCGACTTGGCTCTTTGTGGGAGAGTCGATGTCCGTCGAGCCGTCCTTCTCAGTCTACTGGGAGAGTCTGGTACATCTTTGGGGATTATATGAAGTGGTTGTGGAGAAGATTAGTTAGCAAGATATTGGTAGTGGAGATTGGACAAAGGTGGGTTGTCTTATCCGATACCATAGAGGGAGGTGTGGTGGCTTTTCCGACGCCGGTTTGAGCTTATCAGTCTATGGAACGTCTGCGGCACTCTATTTAGGCAGGGAAAGCTTGGGGACCCCGGGATGTAGATGATGATGGAGTCCTCTCCACTCGTAGCTGTGGGTAGGACTCTTGGGGAGTTTGTTTTGTAATGGGAAATAAATTTGGGAGTTTATTTGGCCTTTTAGAAAGGTACCGGGAAGGGAATTATCCGTCCCTTTTGTTTTGTACTTGCATTATAATTTCTAATTAGTGAAATAAACAAGTTTTGGATCATCCAGCTATGACTTTTGATGAATTTTGTATTTTGAATTATCTATACCGATCGTTAAGTCATGCATAATCCTTTTGTTCATGTATATGTTAGAGTGAACTGTCGTTCTGAAAGATAAGAAAAAAAATAGATTTTTATGAAAAAGAAAGAGCCGTGCTCATGTAAGATGTATGATATGCCTACGTACCACAGGGGTTTTTGAAAAGTTTAATTTTTCTAAAAGCAAATGGTTTTTGTAGAGGATCAGGCCCACGTAGTTTTGGGTAGAGGGAAATGAATTTTTTTTTGAATAGAAGGGAGATGGGAAGAGTCATAGCGCGCCGATGTTTCGGACTCGAGTTAAAATTTCTTGAGACGGTCAAGGTTGACTAGATGAGCCATCTCTTCTCTATCAAGGTCGATGATCATGGAGACACCTCCTGACAAGATCTTCTTTACAATGTAGGGTCCACTCTAATTGGGCTTGAACTTCCCTCTGGGGTCCCAGATGGGTTCTATGATTTCTTTAAGGGATAAATCCCCTTCTCGGACACCGCGGTCCTTGACTCTCTTATTGAATGAACGCTTTATTCAGCGATGGCACCCTTGTTTGTGATACAACACTTTCAGTCTCCTTTCGTCCCAGAGTGATAGCTCGTCGAGATGGCTTTGATGCCAGTCCTCCTTATTGACTTAGCTTTCGAGCATGATGCGAAGCGAAGAGATTGATAGCTCAATGGGTAGGACTGATTCCATGCCGTAGACTAGAGAGTAAGGGGTATCCCCAATAGAGGTTCGGTAGCCACAGAGGGCGTTAGGGATTCAGTCATCCCAATCTCGACAGCTTTCGGTCATCTTACTGATAATGGCTTTGAGGTTCTTATTGGCGGCTTCGACTGCAACATTGGTTTGAGGTCAGTAGAGAGAATATTCGTGTCTCTGAATCCCATACTCGACCACTTCTGTGACTTCTACCTCGAAGTGTAACCCGTTATCTGACACTAGTTCGTGCGGGACCCCATGTCGGCAGATAATGTTCATTTTGATGAATTTGGCCACTTTCTTGGCAGTCAGAACTGCGTATGACTCGTCTTCGAACCATTTTGTGAAGTAATCAATGGCAACTAGGCTGAATTCATGCCCGTTGGAAGCCTTGGGTGTAACCTTCCCTATGATGTTTATCTCCGAGGTGGAGAACATCCAGGGAGAAATGTTGTATAATTCTCACAGAGGCAGGTGTTGAAGGTTGGAAAACTGTTGCCATTTGAGGCATCTTCGAACATAGGCGGTGAATCCTAGACTATGGTGGTCCATAATTAGCCTTGTTTAATGATCTTCTTGGAAAGCATGTGACCATTTATATGGGGTCCGCATTCCCCATTGTGGACCTTCTGCATTATCTCTTCAATGTCAGCCCCTGCGATGCAGTGTAGGTGGGTTCCATCGAAGTTTCTTTTGAACAGTGCTTTGTGATAGATGATGTACTGAGTGGCTAGTCTTCAGAGGGTTTATCGATCTTTCTTGTTGGAACTTTCGGGATACCTACCATGCTTGCGGAGGTGCCAAATATCATAGTACCAGCAATTGGCTAGTTTGGGATCTTCTTTGGTGTTGAGCTTAACGTGGTCTCAGTGGGTTGGTTTATCTTGCTTTTGAACTAGGAAGGTGGCCATTTTTATTCCTTTGGGCATGTCAACCATGGAGTCTAAGGTAGAAAGGGCATTGACTAGGTTAGTCTTTGATCGAGGGAGGTACTGGAAGGTGATTTCTTGGAATTAGGAGGCCAGTTCTTCTAAGTGGGCATAGATGGGTTGGAGTTTATCATCATTGACTTTTCATTTTCTGAGCACTTAACCGATGATGAGAGTAGAATCCTCGTAGACATTTAGGCATTGAATACCTTTCTTGTGAGCAAATTGAGGCCTACTGTACTTGCCTCATATTCAATCATGTTGCTTGTGTAGGGGAAATCTAACTTGATAGTGATGGGACTGTGGGAGTCATCTGGGGAAATCAGAAGTATCCGAATGCCATATCCCTTTTTGTTGGCAGCGCCATCGAAGAACATCTACCATCGAAGTTCATCTTGAGCGACGTAAATGATATTTTCATCTAGGAATTCGGAGATCCAGACATCAGCTTCTTCCATGGGGTAGTCAACGAGGTAGTTAGAGATAGATCTTCCTTTCATGGCTTTCTGTGTGATGTATCTAGATACAAGTTTGATGGGGAATGCGATCATGTAGTGTCATAATTTTTGGGTGGCCCAAACAAGCGCGACGAATTCTTTTTCCAAAGCAATGTAGTTGAATTTCTATTCGGCCAATTTGAGACTGTCACAATAGGTGGCTCTTTCTTTGTGGGATTCTTCATGGTATTGGGCTAGCAAATCCCCAACTGCAGTGTCGGTTATGGTTAGGTTTAGGAGTAAGGGTAGACCAAGATACAGTGGCATGAGTACCGGTGGTTGGGTTAGATATTGCTTGATTCGATCAAAGGCTTCTTGGAAGGCCTTGTTCCAATCCTTGGTTGAGTCCTTTCGGAGGACTTTAAAAATAGGTTCGCCGATGGAGGTTAGCTGGATGATAAACCGACTGATGTATTGCAATTTTCTAAGGAATGCTTGGACTTCCTTTTCTGTTTGAGGTGCTGGAATCTCAAGTTATGACCTTTATCTTGGCAGGATTTTCTTCTATCCCTTTCTCGCTAACCATGAATCCCAGGAGTTTCCCTTCGGTGATGCCGAAGACGCACTTCTGTGGATTGAGTCTTATCTGATATCGTCGCCGTCGTTCAAAGAATTTTTAGAGAGCGGGAACATGACCTTCTCTAGTTTTGGATTTGATAATCATATCATCCACATAGATCTCGACTTCTTTGTGAATCAGATCATGAAAGATGGTTGTGGGAACCCTCTTGTAATTAGCCCCAGCATTCTTGAGACCAAATGGCATAATAGTATAGCAAAAGGTTCCCTACGGGGTGATAAACGCTGTTTTTTCTTGGTGATATAGGTTCATTTTAATTTGGTTGTATCAGACAAACCCGTCAACGAATGTCTTAAGAGCATGACTGGATGTGTTGTCCATGATCATGTCGATATTGTGTAGTGGGTAATCATCCTTAGACGATGATTTATTCAAGTCTCGATAGTCTACACACATCCGAACTTTCCCTCCTAATTTCGGCACAAGCACTATGTTGGCTAGCCATGTGGGATATTTAATCACGCGAATGAAGCCCACGTTCAGCTGTTTAACCATTCTTCTTTGACTTTGAGCGACCATTCGGTGCGTATCTTTCGCAACTTTTATTTAACCGGCTTGAAATTTGGAAGAGTGGGGATCTCATGTTGAGCTATTTCGGGCATATTGTCATAGGACCATGCGAAGACATCCATGAATTCCTTCAGTAATTCATCGAGTTATGTGCGCTCATGCTCGTCGAGTGTAGCCCCTATCCTAATCTTGCACAGTTGGCTACATGAATCGAGGTTAACAACAACAGTTTATTCTTCATTAACTTGAATGCGGTTATGTTGTTTGTTATTAGCCTTATTTATATTAGTTAAGAATTTTTAATTTGAAAAATCATCATCATCAAAAGTTTGATTAGAATCTAAACAATTAATATAAGGCACACCAAGATACTCAAAATCTTCATTTATTTCATTGATAGGAAAAACAACATTGAGAACCTCATCAAAGGGGGTCTCGATTACATTATAGCAAGGATAGACAACAGAGGAATAGATGGCGTAAACATTGGGGTTAGTTGGGATTTCAACAGGTAGAACAAGTGTAGCATGCCAGTTGAGGAGAGGTGTATCAACAGCTTTAATCAGGTGGGATGGATCCAGTGATGTAGTGCTTGAATGAACCAGGTAGAGTGTCAGCCCCAGTGTCTTTAAGTTAAACGAATCCTCGGAGTCACTTTCCTCAAAATCTTCAGTATCTTTGATGAGTGGTTGTACATGGTGTCAGGAAATTTTGGCCCATGGGTAGATGTCTTGGAAAAAGATCTCCATTCCAGGCTTCATCTTCTTGTCTATATGGTCATACCATGGTTCTGGAAAGCCGCAGAAGGGGAAGTCTTTGCCCTCTTTAATGAATCATCCATTCAAGGAGTCACCTGGGATAGTCTCGATGCACTCTAGTCTTCTCTTCGGTCGAGATTGGTAGATCATTCCGTTCTCTTGTTCTGATGGTTGATACCCCAAACCACAAGGAGGGGAAGCTTTTTTCAGCACAATGGGTTCAAGTATCCATTACTGTCTTTATCCTTGCTCTAGTCCAGGCATGAATTGCATATTTTTTAACACTTGAATCACATTGTTGTTGCCATGAGGGTCGTGTTCAGGACAAACCCTTTCTCTAAAATCGTTCCCTTCTAGGTGTAGAAGTGGGTCAACTCAAAATCCTGATAGGAGCATATCATTTGACCCGTGTTGTATCTCAAGGATTAAATTGCTGGTACTTGCACTCTCGGCACTGTCATCATCACCCAAAATGGTGATGATTCGTCCATCGGTAAGGAAATTCAATTTATGATGGATCGAGGAAGACACACCCTTGATACTGTGGAGCCAAGATCGTTCAAGAAATAAGTTGAAACAAGCTGGGATGTCAATGACATGGAATTCAATGACATGGTTTATAGGACCAACCCCTATTGCAAATTTTGTGGATCCCATCACTTCTCGACGGGTATTATCGTAGGCACATACAGTAGCGGAGGTTGGAGTGAGGTCACTTACCTTCAACCCTAAGCATTTGAAGGTTCTTAATGGGCAGACATTCAAGGCGGATCTATTATCGACAAGAGATAGTGATATGATCTTCCTCATAACTTCGACAGAGATGTTGAGTGCGTGATTGTGGTTTGGCCCAATTCTAGGGATTTCCTCCTCAGAAAAGGATAGCATTCAGGTAGAGGTCAAGGATCCGACTAAATTTATCGCTTCTTCTAGTGTGGTAAAAGGAGGAACTGTGGGTCCAGTGAGCAACTTGATCAAAGCATTTCTGTGCAGTTAGGAAGACATGAAAAGTCCCCATAGAGTGATGTTAGCTTGAGTTTTCTTCAGTTGATCAAGAATATTGCTCTCCCCGAGGGTCATCTCTGGAATAGGAAGGTTTTCAACACTATTCCCGTTGTCATTAGCTGGTAGTAAGCTTTGGATCTGGTAATGCCTCTCTGATGTGGTCATGTGATTTACTGAAGAAGGGAAGAACATGAACCCTGTGTCCCCATAGATCTTGGATTGTTCTGCCACTTTGTTTATTTCTCCGAGGAGTTCTTCAAATGATATCATCCCACACATGTCGGCTACCGAGCCAGTCTTCTCGGAAGGTTGCTTTTTATTTTAATCTTTGAATCCTTTCCACCTTCCGGTGGCAAGAATTTTGTCTTTTCATGTAAACTCAATGCATTCCATGACTTCAATGGCTTCTTCATACAGGTCTTCCCATTCCGAGGGGAGATATAAGGGTGAAGGGACTAGGCACCCTTGTAGCTTAAGAGTATCAAATAACTTAGTCATACTGCAAATATTATTAGTTTTCCTGAATAATTATGCCATGATCTGGGCAACGTCATCTAGGCTGACTTCATCGGTTGGTACCACCCAATTATCTGACTTTCGAGCCCATTTCCATGCTTCCAAGAACGGCGTACTGAACCTTTGGTAATCAATGATCATCTGCGAGGGCAGTTTTAGCCCGAACTCTCGGAGTTGGTTTAATACTTATGATAATTCCATACTTCTAGCGATGCATGATCTAGTAAGGAGTGACAGTGCCTGATCAGCGAGGCTAGCAGGGTGTAGGAGGAAATATGGGTAAGTTTGGAGAGGTTTGGGAGAGTATATGGGTGTGATTTGAGTTGAGGGATTAAATTATGGGTTCTCTTCTAGGAAGATGGCATTGGTATGATTTGGGAGGGGGTTGTGAGTAGTGTTTGGCTTGGGATTGGATGGTGGGGCAATGGCACCCCGATCAATCAGACCTTGGATTATGTTTTGAATGTGATAGCATTGGTCGGTGGCATGGCTAGAAGTTTAGTGAAAGGCGCAATGGGCATCTTCCTTGATGTTTTTTGGAAGTGGATTTGGCAATGGACGGGGGTCCAAGGGTTTAATAAGGTTTTGACTTAACAGGGCTTGATAAACTTTGGAGAGGGGAGAATGGAGCTCGGTGTATTCCTTTTGAACTGGGACAGGGAGACTTTTTGGTGCCCACGAGGTGGTTGGTTGAGAGATATTGTTGACGGTTGAGACTGCAACACTAACAGGCTTATCATATTTTCTGGGAGTGAACTGTCCGGAAACTTTCATTGGTTCAACTTCTGTTTTAGTAAGATCTTCCTCAATTTCTACTCCTGCATCTTTGAGTTATCGAAAGTGGGGATAGTATTGTTGTCCCATTGTTTCTCGAACTTGGGGTAAGAAGTTCTTCCTCACTAGGATGACTTATTCTTCTTCGAATGGCCGACTGGTCATGGTGGATGCTTTTTCCCTCCATCGGTCTATAAAGTTACTGACTGATTCCCTAGAGTTCTGTTTGAGCAGATCTAAATCATGGCAGGTGACCTCAAGCTCTTCATTGTATTTGTACTGAGATATGAATTCTCGGGCAACATCCTCCCAGCTACAGATTCTGGACTCCTTGAGAGATAAAAACCATCGGAGGGTGCTATCCTTTAAAGTTTACTAAAATAATTGGGCCATCACTTCTTCAGAAGCTCCTAGGCGAGTCATAGAACGGTGATAACTATGAAGATGAACAATCGGGGGTCCACTTCCTCCAAATTTCTTGATATTTGGCATCTTGAACTTCTAGGGTAACCTCTCTTTAGGATAAGGAGACATGTAGGTGTAGTCCATGTAATTCCCAGAGAGTCTGACTTGGTAGAACTTCTTAGTTAGCATCTTGAGATCTTCTTTGACCTTGTTCAACTCTTCTTCTTTTGGATCCGTGATCATAGGAAAGTTAGCCCCAGGCTGGGAAAGGTTTGGTATAGGAAGCTGGGCAGGTGGCGGCCCATTTGTAAGAAGGGCACGTGGAACGTGCTGATACTCTTCGGGAACCCAGATAGGCTCAGGTGGCCCTATAGCGAGAGGGAATAGGACCTAGGACTCTTGAGGAACAGGAACCTGGTTTCATTGTATCTCACGGATTGTAGTCTGGAGGTTGTCAATCTTGGACACGAGATGAGCTAAGATTGCCATCAGATCTGGCTGCACAACTGGTACTTGATTTGTGTTCTCCACGAAAAGCGAATGGATTCCGAACTCGAAAGAAGTAGCAGGGGAATGGACGAAACTCCAGGGTGATTTGACTGAAGACCGAAACCAATAAGGAGCCAGGCCAAGGGTGTGTAATCGACTTTAGAAGGCGTAAAATGGGATTTATTTTTGAAAAAGGAAAGAAAATATTTTTGACATTGTTTTTCTTTTTGAGATTGGAAGACAAAATAATTTGGGATTTTTGATAAAGAGAGCAGAAATGTTTTTGAGTTTTTGATAAAGAAAGGAGAAATATATCTTTTTTTGGTATTTTTGATTAAGGGAGGAGATAATGAATGGGAGACAGGTCTCAGCATAATTATTGTAATTATTATGTTCTCTGTTGTATTAGGTTTACCTAAATGCAAAAAGGAAATGCCGGACGGGGCCCGAGCTTTGGAAAAATTTGGGTTTGAATTAATATATGAAAAGGTTGGACTTGTTACCAAGCTCATGGAAAGGATCCCGTTTTAAAAATGCTCGAAAATTTGGGCGGCATGCCGACCCATCATTTCGGCAGAGTTTCGGGTAGAAACCGACAAATTAACATGAGTGCCCAAGGTCTGATCCCTATACGCGGGTATGCAGTTTTATTGGGTTAATTGGAAAGGGTTCCCCCTTTTGGCATGACTTCCATAATATATGTCTTTCTTTTGAGGTCAATTGGTACGTGTGGACAAGCCATTTGATATACCTGAGTGTGTGTGAATTTCCTCACGATATACCTCATGGGGACAGTACATGTGAGAGAGAATTTGTTATAGTCGGCGTATGTGAACAAATTCCTTGCGATATATCTCCCATTATGACTTCAGTCAAGAGGTACGATGCGGGGGAACCGTTCGATATACATTAAAGGTACTTGGGAAATGGAAGGTAAGAGTCATATCGCTTAGGCTAAGTGCGCCCTACCGGGCCAGCGTCCATCACGAAGTGAACCTCTAGTTACGGGACAAAATTTGGTCAATAGCAATGCTCATCGGTGGAGTAGTGTGAAAAATTCATGATCTTTTTATTAGTATCTTATGGAGAGATGTATATTTCATTGATGAACATCATGCTAAACAGGGAGAAAGTATGACTATGAGAAGTAAATCTACACTAAGCATGGATATATACAAGTGTGACTGTGTGAAGGTGTGTGCTAGTGAGTATAAGAGAGAGGAATATATAGGTAAATAAATACTCATGTAAATAGAGTCTATCCCTCAAAAAAAATCCCTAGCGGAGTCGCCACTATGGCCATCCCCGATCCTCACGGAGAAAGAGATAGAGAGAGAGGATCTCGGTCCCGCGAATCCCTCTCGGGAGCGCTTCGATCGTCGTCGACGATGTGTGAGGTGAAAAATGTAGAGAGATGGAGTCACCAGTTTATTTTACTCTAAATAGACAAAAGAAGGTTGAGCCATCCCGAAGGACAGCATCAAAGACATACTGATACATACGAAACCAAAAATGATTCGAGGAGGGTTCGGAGGCTAAGTTATGGAATGGAAAGGTGTTAGGCACGCCCTTGCGGTCTCTCATGGATTTGCTGTTATTTCCTTTATTTCTTCGTGATATGTGTGCATGTGTATATGTAATGGAGATAGGAATCATCGAATTATATCATTGAAGAGATAAAGCGACACAACATGACACGACACGAAGTTATAAGTTAATGGGTTTAGTCTTATCGGGTTTAGGTCAGATCCGTTATCATAATGGGTCAACACGGTAGATCCGTTATCATAGCAGGTCATGTTTGGGTTTGTACTCTTACACGATTAAACCCATTTATACCCATTATCACCCATTAGTGGTACCGCATTTTATTGGGTTGTGTGAACCGAACTAATATTACACCCATTATAACCCATTAGTCTTCATTAGTTTAAAAATAATGGGTTTTAATTGTTATTCTTATAATGGTTGAGATTAACTTAGGGATATTATATATATATATATATATATATATATATATATATATATATATATATATATAATATCCCTAAGTTAATCTCAACCATTATAAGAATAACAATTAAAACCCATTATTTTTAAACTAATGAAGACTAACGGGTATTAATGGGTAATATAGTGTCACCCAACCCGTTTAGACCCGTTAATATTAATGGGTGTTAACAGTTCGGGTCGTGTACCCATTAATATTAACGGGTCATGTTTGGGTATTATCATTGAACCCGTTAGTATTAACGTGTCGTGTATGGGTTAAGGGTGTTTGCACCTGTTAACCCGTTAACATGTCCCTTTGACAGCTCTATCCATAGGAATGTTTATAAAAGTAATATTATCCTTGCGCTGATCGTTATAAATAAACGACAACACGTATGGAATAATACGCTACTAAGAACAAATGTATGTATATGTAAATATGTAGAGATGAGAATCTAATATAATTAAGTTAAAGAATTAGGAAAATAGAAAAAATTGAAAATTGAAAAAAATAGGACTCGAGTCTTGGGTTTTACCCCGAGATGCTTACGTAGCCTATAGGGGCATCAGAGTCCACATAGTTCCTATGAAAAATGAGGGGTGGGGTTTATACCGTAAATCCAATCGGGGACTTGTCATATGTGTGTGTGTGTGTGTGTGTGTAAAAGGGTGTTTTAGTGTGAGAAAGGTGAGAGAATCCCCGTTTGGAATTTATAAGCAAACTCTCTTTTTCTTTCTTTTTTTTTTTGCGTTTTTATATGAAAAATAAAAAATGTGCAATAATACTAAATAAAAATTATATTAGGATATGTGAGATGGGGAGAATAAAAGTGCTCAGTAATAAAACAAGTTAATGCGAATTTAAGAGAATTTAAAGAGAGAGTTGAGAAAGTTGGACATTCTTGACGATCTTGAGCTTGATCTTGAATGGTAGAGAGCAACCCTTGCACTTGGATGATGATGGTGGATAGTTAATTCACAAAGTTTGGTGAAAAGGATGATGAAAAGGGGTTGGAAAGGGATTTGGATGTAGAAATCACGCTGACTTGTAGAGAGATTTTCTGAGTTCGCTGAGAGTGATGGATCTCAAATTTCCCGGGTGCCTTGCAAGGAGGTAAGGCCCTCCTTTTTATAGGCCCAGGTCATTGCCGATTGGCATAGGTCTAGTCCTGCCAATCGGTAGGTGTCTTTAGGCTGACCACCGATAGGAAGGATTTTGAACCTGCCGTTTGGCAGTCTCGTTCAGATTCCTTTGGAAAAATGGTAGTAAAATGCAATCCATCGATCCGAATCGTACACGGGGAATACCGATGTAAAGGCAATTCAGAGACCTTCGAAATTCCTTTGGACTGCTTCCAGATTCGAGAGTTGACTTTGGGTTAAATGTGAAAAAATATGTTTACAAGATTAATAACAAAAAGTTATAAGTTTAGTAAACTCCGAAATAAACTCGTTGAACGAAACTCTTTTCAAAATGAACACTAGATGGGTTAAAACAATTTTTCTGAATATGATCTTAGACTTGTTAAATTGATTACCTTAGGTTTTTAAAATTCAAAACCTACAATTAAGTCTCGAGTATGACAATGTTCGTCAAAGTAATTACGAAGATTCAAGAAAATTAACACGCGATTTTTAACGTGGTAAAACCCTAAATTGGGGAAACATCCACGACTCCCTCTACGGAGAAAAATGAAAAAGTCCACTAAAATCACAACCAAGTTACAACAGTAAAGCATGGAACTAAGAACCAAAATACAAGATCAGAAAACGTACCTACCCGAGTTACTCCACTCTTAAAGGAATTCTATCTTGATTTGTTCTTCTCCACGCAGCTTTTGTTTTATCCTTGAATCCCGGATTTTAGTAGCCCCAACAAACAAAATACCTCACCAAGAACCACAACTCCTAAGTGTTCATGTGAGAGTGATAGTGTTTGTGAATTAACTAAACATGCACAATGCTTCTCACGCCTCTCAATCAAATATACAAGCAATATCCTATGAATTACAATCAACTTCTATATGATTTGCAATTTGATTTCAAATCCAACTTGAGTAATAAACTTTATTAATTTTTATATTTGACGCATAACAATTTTTTTCTTCAAAAATATTGTCCCAACAAATTATTTATATTCAAACTTATTTCACTCAAATGTGAAATCCCAATATGAGACGATTTTTATTTCCAAATCTGAAAATATACAACAAGTATAATTACTCAACATGTATTTTCTATCATAATCTTGGATTAAACAAAATACAACAACAATATCCAAGAAATCAAAAACACAACAATCCTAACAATTAGTGTACTAAAAATGGTCCCTAAGAGGTATAGGGTAAAAGGAGTACACAAATCGGGCCGGGGTTCAAAGTCCGACCAGTTTTTCGATGAGAAAGATTCTGGCGACAAATGGAACTCCGACAGCGCCCCTCTCACTCTCTGTTTAAGTCCGACGACCTTAGTTTGGTCTCAGTTCCGGAGAGCTCTCTTTTCCGTCAACGAAGTGGCTGTTTACCCAGTCCGGCGTGTTCTCGATTTCCCGGTGATGTGATCGACGACGGTGACGGGAACTCTTCCTCTCTCTTCTCTATTTTCCGTGTTGAACCGGCGGTACACTCTTCTCTCTTTCTTTCTGGCGACGACGATTTCCCTCTGTCTCTTGGTTTACTCGATCGGAGATGCCGATCTCCTTTTTCGACGGCGGCGTCCTAACTGGATATCTCTTGTTCTTTCCGTCGGTGACGTCTTCTCTCTCTCCTGTTCTCCGGTTACGGCGGTCTCGAATCTCTCTCTCAGTTCTGTCAATCTCTGACAACGCCCTCTTCTCTCTTTTCCGATTTTGTCTCGGGTTCTCACAGTTGGTTTTTCTCTAAAGAATGGAGAAGATGATATGTGAAAAATGTGTTTTCTCTCTCTCTCTCTCTCTCTCTTGTTCTATCCGCCGCCAAACTCTCTTCTTCCAACTATAATAAGAAACCCTAAAAGGTGTTATATATGAGGCTCAATAGGTTTTGTTATAAATGGAGTGTTTAGATCAAATCTCCAAGATCTAAGGGTGTAGAAAGAAATTGGAATAACAAAGGTGATTGGCTAAAAGGTGTTCACTAGAATTGAGGCACTAAAAATATGGTTCATAGATAACCACTCAATCTAGGGTCACAAATGAGTCTAACCACCAACACAGTAAAGAAATACAAAAAGTCTTATTAAAAAATAACACACATGTGTTTTTTAAAGTCTTGGAAAAATTAAAATTTTCGACTCAAAAAAATATTAACCAATTAAAAATTGAACCAATCAAATTTTAATCATAAAAAATATTCTTATGTTACCTCAAATATATTTTTAAAATCATATTTCAATTAAATGAAAAAAAATCATTTTAAATGATTAAAAAAAATATTCAAATGAATTTCTTTTTCCCCCAAAAAATTTGAAGTAACAACACCCCTATAAAAAATATGCACACATAATAAACATGTATATGCAGTGTATGTGTCCTAATTGTGGTTCAAGAGTTGTACTTACCTCTTTGTGTCACATTGGAGAACTTGGACTGTGATGCTTTTGATGACGCTTTATGCCTTTTTGAGATAGAGTAACTAAAAAAAATCTAATCCTATTTTGTCTCGATATCGAAACTAGTTGGAACTCCTATATGGCACAGACTCAAGTAAGTCAACCATATAGTGTGTTCTCAAAATTTGGCTCGAAAACGCTCAACGGTCCTTTGGACGGGGGATCGTCGGATAGTGAAGGGTCGTTCGTCCGCACCGTAAGTCAGAATCGCGCATGGGGTAGACTGTTGGAAAGGTTTGGAGATGTACTTTGACATTCCAAAGTGTTTGGCTCGGTTTGGAGAGCTGATTTTGGTCAACCAGGGCCCAAAAGTGTTCGGTGACCTTTCGAAATAAAACGGATTATTCGTCCGTACCGTAAGTCAGAACTTGGCCCAGAGCAGACCGTTGGAAAAGGTTTTTAGTGCCCTTCGAGGATTCATTTAGTCTTGTTCGAGATGAATAGTTGACTTTGGTCAAATAGAGCCCGGGGGAGTCCGGTGGCCTTCATATCAGGTTTCGAGGGAAAACGGGTCATTCGTCTGCACCGTAAGTCAGAATCACGCACGGAGTGGACCGTTGGAAATGGGTTTCAGTGTCCTTTAAACATTCATTCAGTCTCGATCAAGATACAGAGTTTTAATTTTGGTCAAATAGAGCCTGCGAGTGCCCGATGGCCTTTAGGTCAGTACTCGGGGTATGACCTAGGTTCGTAGTGAGGCATGGGGTGCTAAGGACCTAATGAGAGATTAAGGATTGCTACAATGGGGTGTATACAAAACCCACATATATAACAAGTCTCCAAGGCTAGCTAAAAGATAAAAAATGTGTACACTATTCATCTCCCAAGCCAAATGAGTAAAATACCACTTTGGGGTGTCTTTTCATCTTCCAATTGACCCGAGACCCAAAATAAACCCCCGAGTAGACTTTTCTTCCTATTTAGACCCTTACTAACTCAATGGCACACTCGAAATCGTCATCCGAATGACCTAAAAGTAAATCGCATTTTATTTGCCAAATTTAGTTCCCACATGAGTCATAAGCGCGTCCCGACTTAATTTCCATTATTGTCATATTTGTAGCTCCGGACAATGATTCTTATTTTCACATATTACTTTTATATCACTAAGTAATATTCAAAATCATAGATTACGTTAATCACTATTAATATTAAATCCGAATTAATCCCAATTAATTTTTCATATTTAATTCCCATTAATCCCCATTTAATTAACCCATTAAATTTTAATTTATCTCATATTAAAAGTCAATAAAATTATGGGGTATTACATACATCCCCCTTTATAATGGAATTTAATCCCGAAATTCGGAAAGTAAAAGTATACCTGGTGAAAATAACTTCGGGTATTTGTCGCGCATCTCATCCTTGCGCTCCCAAGTAGACTCCTCAAGATTATGGTGCTCCCACTGGACACGCACCAACGGAACTACTTTCGTTCTCAACCATCTCTCGCTATATTCCAAGATCGCTACCGGTCTCTCCTCGTAATAACTATCTGGCTACAAATCGATCTCCTCTAGTGCAAAATGAGTATGGGCCAACCCATCTTGGAGGTATCGCCTCAGCGAAGAAATATGGAACCCATCATGGATCCTATGCAAGTGCTCCGGCAATCCCAATCTATAAGCTACCATTCCTACTCTCTCAATAATAGGAAATTGTCCTGCGAATCTAGGCGTGAATTTACCTTTATTTCCAAATCTCATTGTCCCCTTCATAGGAGATACCCGCAATAACACCTGGTCCCCCACACTGAATACCCAGAATAATCGCTTCGCATCGGTGTAGCTTTTCTGTCTATCTTGGGCTACCCGAATATGACTTCAAATCATTTCAATTTTGGTAGACGTGTCTTGAATTACCTCTGGCCCAAGTAACTAGTTGTCCCCTACCTCTAACCAACACATAGGAGAACGACAAGGCCTACCAAAAAATGCCTCAAATGGATCCATACCGATGGTAAACTGGTAGGAAATATTATACGCAAACTCCACTAGTGGAAGGTATTGCTCCCAACCTCCCCCAAAGTCCAGGATACACATATGTAAAATATCTTCTAACATCTGATTTGTACGTTCTGTCTGCCCATCTCTCCGCGGGAGATAGGCCATACTTAAATGCACCTCGGTACCCATGACCTTGTGAAAACTCTTCCAAAATTGGGATATAAAAATCTTGTCCCGATCGGACAGAATATCAAGTGGTACCCCATGTAACCTCACTATCTCGGCTATAAAAAATCTAGGCGTACTGTCCTGTAGAGTAATCGGTCCAAACTTCTTAAAAGTGAGCTACCTTAGTCAACCCATCAACAATCACCCATATAGAATAGTGACTTCTTTGAGAAGTAGGTAACCCTGTGATGAAGTCCATGGAAATGCTCTCCTATTTCCACTTCGGGATCTCTAATGGTTGGAAAAACCCAATAGACTTTTGATGGTCCACTTTCATTAACTGACAAGTGGCTCACTTAGAGACGAACTCAGCAATGTCTCTTTTCATCCCGCTCTACCAATACTGCCGTCGCATAACTTGGTACATCTTATCCCCACCGAGATTTACCGTAAATCTGGATCCATGCGACTCTGTCTTCACCATATGTCGCAATTCCACACCTTCTGGAACAATCAATCTACCGTTGAAGCGTAAGCCCCCATCTGAACTCACTGAGTAAGACTCTTCTCCCTCAACTAAAAGTTGGCATATATTCTCCTGACAAAACGGATCTGTTGCCTGAGCCTTAACTACCATTGTCACAATCTGAGGTGTAACAGTCATGACTGATATAAATGATCGGGCAACTGCATCCTGATGTCCCAGTTCCTTCCATTTCACTTTCCACACCGCGACCAACTCACCTACTGGCCATTGGCTCAATGCGTCTGCTACCACGTTAGCCTTCCCCAGGTGGTACTATATCTTGAACTGATAATCTTTCACGAACTCAAGCCACCTGTGCTGACATATATTCAAATCCCGCTGAGTGAAAAAATACTGAAGTGACTTATGATCTGTGAATAGTGAAAATTTCTCTCCTAATAAATAATGTCTCCATATTCGAAGAGAAAACACAACTACTGTAAGCTCCAAGTCGTGGCTGGGATAATTATTCTCATGAGGCTTGAGCTTTCTACATGCATAAGCTATAGCCTTCTCTTCCTACTGTAATAGTCCATTGAGCCCCTGTAATGATGCGTCACTCTAAACCAAGTACTCCATTCTTGGCTTGGGCAGTGCTAGTACGGGTCTAAATTCAACTTATCTACCATCTCATGGAATGCCAACTGACACGCATCATCCCAAACAAATGGTACGCCCTTATGGGTTTTCGTGGGTTATCCCCACTTTCTCACCACTGATACTTTGCTAGGATCCACCGATATTCCCATCTCAGACATAATATTCCCTAGAAACTGAACTTTCCGAAGCCAAAACCCACACTTCTCATATTTTGCATATAGCTGATGCTCACGTAGTGTCTGTAGTACCTGTCGCAAATGCTCGACATGCTCCTCCCCAGTCTGAGAATATATCAGGATGTCATCTATGAAAATAATGACAAACTAGTCTAAGAACTCTCAGAACACCCTATTCATCAAGTTTATGAATACTGCCGGTGGATTAGTCAGCCCAAACGGCATAACTCGAAACTCATACGATCCATATCTGGTCAAGAAGGCAGTCTTTGAAACATCCTACTCCTTGATACGCAGCTGATGATAACCAGGCCTTAAGTTTATCTTCGAGAAGTAGGCTGCTCCTCTCGGTTGATCAAATAAGTCATCGATTCTAGGCAACGGATACTTATTCTGTATCGTGACTTTATTAAGATCCCGATAATCCATGCACAGTCGTAAAGAACCGTATAGCTTCTTTACAAACAACACCGGGGTACCCCAAGGCGATGTACTCCTGCGGAAAAACCCTTACCTTAAAATATGTTCTATTTGGTCCCTGAGATCCCTCATCTCTGCTGGAGACATACGGTAAGGCGCAGGAGCAATAGGCCGAGTTCCCGATGCTAAATCAATCAAAAACTCAATCTCCCTGCTAGGAGGTAAACCTAGTATCTCCTCAAATACATCTACAAACTCACAAACTATCGGTATAGAATCAAGGGATATTACCACTCCCGTGGAGGTCTCCTCCTCTATATAATATAAATGAGTAGACGACCCTCCCTTAGAACAAGGCATCGCTACTAGGAACATCTCATGTCTCAGAATAGTAAAAATAATACAATGGCTATAATAATCAATCATGGCCCTATATGCAACAAGACAATCCATGCCGATAATCACATCATACTCGGACATGTCCAATAGAAGTAAATCCGTCGGTAAAATTGGACTCCCAATATCTATACTCGCACTACGACATATAAAGAAAATAGGCGTCCCACTGCCATCGGTGAGCTTACATAAGTAACATTACTGTTGGCCAAGTCTAGTAACCCAGTGGCCTGTGTAAATCTAGCGATTACAAATAAATGTGAGGCCCCTGTGTTAAACAAAATGCACCCCATATCCCCATCGATAGAAAACATACCCTCAATCGTGGGCGGTAGGTGCTGAACCGCTGCCTGATGGACGTCATATACATGCCCTTACTGTCCCTGTTGTGCTGGAGCTGCTAGAATGGCAGGTAATGCTAGCACCTAAGCTAGTGCTGGGAGGGAGACTAGTGGAAATACTGGTCTTTGTGGCTCCTGACGAGCTCCCTGCTGAGGATATTTGCGCTTATCAGGACAATCTTAGCTTTTGTGGCCACTCTTGCCACACACGAAGGATCTTCTAGTAAATTTTCCCCCATTTTTACCCCGCTATCCCCGGCCCTGTTAGCCATTACCACCTCTCCCATGGCCTTGTTGTTGACCCTAATGGCCTTGCTGTCCCTTACTGTTACCCCTTTTCCCAAAACGAATTCTTTCAAATTGTAACCGTTTAGCATAGTCCCCTGGTTGGGAACACTGCTCACCCTCGTGCTGCTGACTCTGGCCTGACTGTGTCCCCTAGAACTGCCTCCATCAGTCTTGCCCTGCTGGGTTGACTTAGTCCATCTCTTTCCACCCTTAGAATGTAAGCGGTTATCCTTGAAGTGAAGCATCGCAACATTAAGAACATATGCGTAAGTATGTATTGAAAGATTAACCAATAAGTGCTAGCGAATCTTCCAATTCAGGCCATCTGTGAGCATATGAATTCTCTTTTCTTCAGTTGGTACCTCTCCTGGCACCAAATAGTCAGCCGAGTAAATTCCTCCTCATATTCTGCCACTGTCCTCCCTTCCTAGGTTAGGTCGAGTAGTTTCCTCCTCATTTCAGTCTGTACGGCGGATGGAAAATACTTGCGGTCAAACTGCACCCAGAAAGTCCTGGATAGTCATAGTATCTACATCCTCGGTGGTGGTAATAGATTACCGCCACTAAAAAGCTGCCTCGACTAGCTTAAATGTAGCTAGTATCTGACGTTGAACCTCTATGCATTCGGACATTCAGAAGTACCTATAGATGTCCTTCTTCCATTGGTTAGCAGTCACAACATTATAACCTCTCTGAAATTTGGGGGGATGCACCTTCTGAAAAGCATCCCTAACACTTTCCCAAGCAATAGGAAACACTTACCCTGGTGCGGGTGGCACAACTGGTGCCTATGCTGGTGCCTGTTGAACGACGACTAAAGATGCGTTGATTGCCTGAGCCATAATGGCAGCAACCTCTGCAGCATTCCTTATTCCTTGAGCTGGGGTAGGGTGAGGTGCACGTCGAGGAGGCATCTAGAATGAGAGAAAAAATTTCATCAGTATTTAATTTAAATCCCAAAGAATATATGAAAATTGTATATGCGAAAATAAGGATACAACATTCCTAATGATAGGGATCTATCAAATAACGCTAAGCTGGATGCATAATAAACCGTTCAGATCCTAAAAGACTCTAGAACCTGATGCTCTAATACCACCTGTAACACCCCGCTTAATTAAATATTGGGTGATCAGTCCTAAACCCAATTAAAACAAAAATTATAGTTGGTTCATTTTTATTATCACTGTCAAAAAATATTTTTCATTAATTAAATAAACTAATATCCAACTAAGCAGGTGTTTAAAGACTTCTCCAAATTTTAACTTAATAAAATTTAATTTTAACAACAAAAGCAGTTTAACATAATATCCATTCCACAACAATGAATAATGACTAGACAATATCACCACTGAATATATATAACTGGAATAAAACTTTCCAGTTTAAAAGCCCCAATACAAGAAACTCCAATGAAACTAAATGTATCAAAACTGACATTTAACTGAGTGGAATAGAATGGAAATACTAAAATCCTCTAGGGCGACATGCCCTAAATAAAAGATCAACTACAGAGTATGAATCAATGAATATGAAAGAGTCTAAAGAAAGTCCATGACTCCATAGCATCCATAGCTCATCAAAATCTTAATCGTCTATGGTTGGCGTCCCTTCGACTGGACACCTGATATAAGAGATACAAGAGAGAAGAGGGTACACAAGAAAACAGGTTAGAGACCGAAGTAAGAATAGTTTAGAAAACAACAAGTGAATAAATGCTATATTCAACAATTATTATATACATGTTAGATTTATCGAACTCTCTCATGAGATTCTCACCTCTCATCTAGAGTGCTCACTTAACGTACCTTAACATCATAGTAGTTACTATTCCCATACTAACTAGTTCATATTAGTGCCAACTATCCATATCCCATATCTTTCCCACGCATTTCTCTCGCAATATAGGTAAAACATATATATCCAAATTCTTTATAACATTGATAATCCTTTTTACAATTCAATATAATTAAGTATTCACCTACGTAATTCATTTTAGATTTTATTATATTTCATGTCTACTTAATTCACACAGTAAACACTATCACAGGTATATATATACATTCACTCTATTATATATACACTAAACTGCACCCCGAGGCTCAGTTGCGGTGCATGCGTACTCTGCTATCATGCCCCACTACATCTCGTCACTCTATAGGGGACTACAGGTCGGTAAAGATCCCTCAAACCGTAAATATCAAACACAAGTAATGGAGGTGAACATAGTCCTAAGCCTTTGCGCTACGCACATACCTACTCACCCAAAAGATTCAATACAATTGTTCTCACTAATGGCAATCCAACCTAAGTCCTACGTTCTGAGGCAACAAGTCAAAGATCCCCCTTAAGGATCATCAGGATATGACTACCCTATACCCGTAAACCTCCCATTGATAGCAAGTAGACTAGGTATTTCATACATATAAATTAAAAAAGAAATAGGTACACACATCAGCCTATATAAAAGTAGGCACTTCACACGACCAATATCATATTAGGAATTCATCCTATCCTAAGTAGCCATCGTATTTCTAGAATACCACCTGCACTTGTCATTCATGATTATCATCGTAATTTTATTATGTTATTATCACTGACATTTTTTTTGTCCAACCCAAGTACCCATATATATCCTCAATATTACCCGTACTTGTTATAATGATTATTCTCCTCTAAATCGTATAATAATTATGTAAATATCTTTAACGTAATTTTAAACCTCAATATCATATAATTTTCCAACACTAACCCAAGTCCCTCACTCCACGTTAATGTAGTAAAATTAGTTAAGTCTCATCCAGGCCTAAAATATAATTTTCAAAACTTTCTTGGGCTAAACTGGGAAATTCTGAAATCTCGTCAGATGTCCCAGAATTCTTGTTCGAATGCGTTTGAATGACATTTCTTCTGAATTCTCTTTGGAAATTTCATTATTAATCTCGTTCGAACGATGTTGTTTGAGTGAGTTCCCCAGGTCGTTCGAACGACTTTTCAGCAGCTCGAAAACAACCCCTAGATTTCTGCATTTTTCTTAGTTTCTTACACCCAAATACATATGGATTCTATTCTAACCAAAAACCAGATATTCCAACATTATCTAAACATGTTCACAGGTGATTTTCACATAAGAGAAACATCAATTTCATATGTCATAAGGGTATTATCATCAAACCCATTAAATCCTTAAAATGTCAATTATCTAAATTCTCCATTTTTAACACTCCTCTAAACCCAGAATTTAGAACTATAATTTCTTATCTAAATCATCATTTTACATATTCAATATGAGTAGTATTCATATACGTTCACTACCTATCATCATCTTCATGTTCTCATATATCTCCTCTACATGTAAAACCTATCACTTTCATCATGTTCATGGCTTCTACATGTAAATATTTCAACTACATGAATTTGTCTGACCAGTAAACTTGATTTATTAATCATTTTAATCCTAAATTTATAAGTTCCATCGATTCATAAGAATCCTATTCTAACTTAGATAATATAAGCACCAAAATAAAGGAAGAATATCAATTGCCTCTTAGTGTAGGGATGAACCTTTGGAGAAGATAATGTTAGAACTTCCTCTTCCATTTTTTGGTGACTTTTTGATGACTCCACGGTGGTGGTGCAAGGTGTAGAGATGGTGGTTTCCCCTTGGTTTCCACTAGATGACTCTTCCTCTCCACAAAAACCCTTTCACTTTCTCTAGATGACTTTTCACTCTCTCTCACAAAAGTCCTCTCAAGTGATAAGATGAAAATAACCATTATGTAGAGTCCAAACCCACATATATGACAAGTCTCCAAGGCTAGATAAAAGACAAAAAACGTGTATACTATTCATCTCCTAAGCCAAATGACTAAAATTCCCCTTTGGGGTGTCCATCATCTTGCAATTGACCTCAGACCCAAAATAAACCCCCGGGTAGACTTTTCTGCCTATTTCTACCCTTCTGGACTCAACGGCGCACTCAAAATCATCAACCTAATTACTTAAAAATAAATTGCATTTTATTTCCTAATTTTAGTCCCGACACGACTCATAAGCGCATCTCGACTTAATTTCCATTATTGTCATATTTGTAGCTCCCGACAATGATTATTATTTTTCACATATTACTTTTATATCACTAAGTAATATTCAAAATCGTATATTATGTTAATCGCTAGTAATATTAAATCCCGATTAATCCCAATTAATCCCCATTTAATTAATCCATTAACTTTTAATTTATCTTATATTAAAAGTCATTAAAATTACGAGGTATTACAACTCGTTGAGGGTGTGACGACCTCTCAATTCATTCTCAATCAACCCCGTAATTAGGGTCCGACAACCAAATGGTGTCGTCTTATTCAACACACACCCCTAAGTATGGCTTTAGGCGCTGTCCATTAACTCTGAATGTGTCTCCCCCTTTGGATATTCCAATTCAATGGCTCCGTAAGGGAACACTTCTTTCACTACGAATGGGACCGTACACCGTTAATGCAATTTATTGGGAAAGAACTGTAGACGAGAGTTGTAGCGAAGAACTTTTTGCCCCAAATAAAACTCCTTGCATCGAATAATTCTATTATGTGCGAGTTTCATCCTTTCTTTGGATATTTTCGCGTTCTTATACGCATCATTGCGCATCTCTTCTAACTCATTTAATTGAAGCTTTCGTGCTTTACTAATTTTATCCAAATTGTAGTTCAACCTTTTGATTGCCCAATAGGCTTTGTGTTCGAGTTCCACGGGCAGATGGCAAGTCTTTTCATATACAAAGCGAAACGAGGACATCCCGATGGGGTTCTTATATGCAATTCTATAAGCCTATAGTGCATCGTTCAATCGAAGGGTCCAATCTTTTTGATTAGGATCGACGGTATTTTTGAGAATGTTCTTGATTTCATGATTTTCTAGCTCAGATTGTCCACTCGTTTGGGGGTGATAAGTCATCCCAACCTTGTGAACAACTCCATACTTTCTTATAAGTTTTAAAAATGGCTGATTGCAAGATTTCTTGCCATTATAACTAATAATTGCCTTCGGAGCACCACAACGAGAAAGTATGTGTTCTTGCAAGAACTTAATTACCACCTTGTTGCCATTAGTCTTTGTATCTATGGCCTCTACCCAGTTCGAAATATAATCTACCACTACAAAGATGTATAAGAAAACAAAGGGGGTAGGGAAAGGTCCCACGAAGTCAATACCTCAACAATTAAATATCTCAATGACGAGTTTGGGGGTTAATGGCATCATGTCTTAGTTGGTAATGGCTCCCATCTTTTGACATCTGTCACATGATTTGCAATAAGTGTTAACATCCCGGAAGATCGTGGGCCAATAGAGACCACTTTGAAGAATCTTAGAGGACATCTTGTTCGTCGAAAAATGTCCTCCACATGTATGACAAAAATGGATGATGCTATGTGTCTCGTCATCCAGTACATAACATCGGATGATTTGGTCCGCACAATATTTGAATAGAAATGGATCGTCGTAAAAAAATATGCGTGACCAAGTAAGGAACTTCTTCCTCTCTTGCGGTGTCCAATCGGGAGGGACGACTCCCTTGATAAGATAACTAACGATGTCTGTAAACCAGGGGAGGGAAGAAGTAGCAAATAACTACTCATCCAAAAAATATTCGTCTATGGGTAGAGGATCACTAGGTACGTTGAACCAAAGCTAGGATAAGTGGTCGGCGACGACTTTTTCTACTCTTTTCTTATCTTTTATGAAGAGTTTAAACTCTTGTAGGAGTAGGATCCAACTTATGAGGCGCGACTTAACCTCTTTTTTGGAAAGGAGATATTTAAACACCACGTGGTCAGTAAAAAAAGTGATAGGCGAACCGATGAGGTAAGAGTGAAACTTATCTAGGGAAAAAACTACCGCTAGCAATTCTTTCTCCGTGGTGGAGTAATTGAGATGTGATCCAGTTAACATCCAACTAGCATAGTAGATGACATGATATTTCTTGTCTTTTCTTTGGCCCAAAACAACCCCTATAGCATAATCACTCCCATTATACATAAGCTCGAATGGAAGGGACCAATCCAGATCTTGCATAATGGGGCGGAAATAAGCACGCTTTTCAATTTATCAAAAGCACTTTGGCATTCTTCATTCCACTCAAAGGGGGAATCCTTCATGAGAAGGTTACTCAAAGGTCTAGCAATGGCACTAAATTCCTTAATAAACCTTCTATGAAAACTCGCATCGATGAAGAAAGGGAGCACATCCTTTCGTGATTTAGGTGGGGGAAGCTTGTCTATGACATCTATTTTTCCCCTATCAACATCAATTCCTTTGGACGACACTATGTGGCCAAGAACTATTCCTTCGGTAACCATAAAATGAAACGTTTCCCAATTTAATACCAAGTTTTTTTCCACACACTGGGCTAGCACCTTTTTAAGATTCGCAAGAAAAAGGTCAAAAGAGGGGCCGAAAATGCTAAAGTCATCCATAAAGACCTCAAAAACTCTTTCAACCATATCTCTAAAAAGACTAAGCATTCACCTTTGAAAGGCCACGTGCGCATTACACAATCCAAATAGCATACATTTGAAGGCAAACGTGCCAAAGGGACATGTGAAAGTCGTCTTATCTTGATCAAGTGCATCCACCTCAATTTGGTTATATCTAGAATAACCATCAAGGAAGCAATAGTATGGGTGTCCCTCTACTCTCTCTAGAATTTGGTTTGCTCGATGAATGGTAAGGGGAAATAATATTTTCTAGTGCCCGAATGGAGTTTCCTATAATCAATGCAAACGTGAGACCCGGTGGTGGTACCTTGGGGAATTAACTCATCCTTGGCATTATCAACCACAGTAATGCCCGACTTCTTAGAAGTAACTTTGATAAGACTCACCCATTTGCTATCTAAAATTGTGTAAATGATCCCTGCTTCCAATAGATTAATGATCTCCGCTCGCACTAACTCTTTCATAGTGGGGTTCAATCGCCTTTGCATTTCTCTTGAGGGCTTCACGTCCTCCTCGAGATGGATTTTATGGGTACAAATTAAGGGACTTATACCTTTCAAATCTACTATGCTCCAACCAAAATAACTTCGGTGCTTCCTCAAAATTTCTAATAATTTACCCTCATACTATCTATCTAGGCTCGAGGAGAAAACAACAGGAAATGTCTCATCCTCTCCCAAATAAGCATATTTTACATTAGAGGGTAGTTTATTTAATTCAAATGTGGGAAATTTGTCATCATAGGGAGTCATGCACAACTCCTTCGGTGGTAATTCCTCAAATCTAGAAACCCAATTTACATATCTTGAATCCCCATTCGACACTCTCTCGTATAATAGTTCTCTTAACTCCCCCACCTCCCTCTTGAAGTAGGTATACATTCCATCACTCTCGGTTCTCGATACAAGACATGTTTCTAAGTTATCCTCGTCGATATTTACCTCTATGTGCTCTTATACTATATCCTCGATAAGATCTACCACATGAAACTCGTGTTCCTCACCCACTTGCCTTGTGATATTGAAGATATTCGTCTCAAGAGTTATGTTTCCAAAAGTGAGTTGCATTTCCCATTTCAAGTGTTGATTAATGAATTAGCCGTAGGTATGAATGGGCAACCTATGATTACGGGAACATGATTTCTCAAATGGATGGAGGGTTCTGTGTCCTAAATAATGCAATATACTGAGAAGTAGAATGCGTCCACTTGGAGTAGCACGTCCTCGATAAGCCCTCAAGGTATCTTCACTATGCGATTCACAAGTTGGTGAGTGATCGAGCTGGGCTTAAGGTCCCCAAAATATAGTTGCCTATATATGGAATAGGTAAGAGTGTTGACACTTTCCCCTAAATCAAGTAAGGCTTTTACTATTCGGCTCTTTCCAATGATACATGGAATAGAAGCTGCACCCTAATCTTTAAACATGGGTAGGAGATCATTAGGTAGGTTGTACTAGGAAAATGTTCTTTTTCACCTTTAGTCTTCTTTTCACCACCAATAAGTCCTTAAGGACTTTAACATAGGCAGGAATTTGATTTATGGCATCGAGAAAAGGTAAATTCATCATTACTTGCTTAAACATATCTAGCACATCATCACGTCAGCTCCCTTTTTGAGGTGGAACCAATCGTTAAGGGAAATACGCAGTAGTGGATGGTTTCACTATGACTTAGGGATAACAGGTGTTGTCCTCGATGTCACTCATTTAAGGGGGCATCTTCGGCCTCTTTCATGTCGGGAAAAAACCTCCTTATCTTTTGGTTCATCGCATGGGGGAGGTGATAAATCAACTACTCTCACACTACGTAAAGTATTGACAACTTGACATTGCTCTTGATTTTCATCGGAGGTAGAGCTAACACTAGGTTGACCTTGAGGAGGTCTTTGGCCTTGGGCCAAAAACTTACCCTTTTCTTTGATACTTAAAGAACCTTGCAACTTTGAAATGTTTGCATTCATTTTGACAAATATTCGGGTTTTTTGAGAATTGGTTACTTGTTGCTCTTGCATACATTGAATGACGTTATCCTAGAAAGTTCACCTCAGTGGGGTGATATACGGCGCTGGAGGTGGTGCTGGCATATGTAGAGCTTGTTGAAAGTGCGAAGGTGGTGGTGGAGGAGGGTAAACATGTGAATTAGGATTGAATGCGGCGTTTGGTTACCCGTAACTATACCCAGTATGGTTCCTCCACGAAGCGTTATAAGAATTCCCTTGAGAGGCATTGAAATTTCACTTAAATCCTCCTACTGCTTCCACTTGCTCATGGAGCATGACTTTATAGGCGGGTATTGTCAGACATTCCTTTATTGAATGTACCACCTCACAAATTGCACACACAGTCACTCTTGATTGAGTGGATCTGGGTATTTCTCTTTCCCTTAATTCAACTACGTCTTTTAATTGTTTCGAAAATTGGTTAATTTAACGTTGCAACTCATCTTCTTTGTCCAAATGATAGATTTCGAATGTAGAAGGAATGGTGGACATTTCTCAACTATGGGTTTGGGCGTTAGGATCAGATGTGTCCCACGCTTGTCTCGACGACATACTTAAGGTGGGCCTCTGCATCATTTTTATCTAATCCCCAAAATGGTCCCTCACATGTTGTTTTAACGAGTTATTTAGAATCCATGCTTAGCCCATGGTGGAAGAAAGATATGAGTGATACTTTTCAAAACTATGGTGTGGGCATGTATTAACTAGCTCGTTGAAATGTTCGTAACATTAATCAAATGGCTCATTTTATTGTTGTTTGAATGTTTGAATTTGAGCTTTGATGGAATTCGTTCGATGTTGTGGGAAGAATTTTAAGAGAAATTTGGCTTTCATGCCCCTCCATGATCCAATTGAGTTCGGTGATAAAGACCATAGCCAGGTCTTTGCTTTATCCTTCAAAGAGAAAGGAAAAAGTTTGAGGCGAACGACATCTTGAGTGCAAGATTAATCGCTAAATGTATCGCATGCCTCTTTGAAGTCACGAACGTGGAGGTAAGGATTTTTCGAACCCATACCATGAAAAGCGGGAAGAATCTGGATTATCCCATTTTAGAAGTGAAATTGTCCTGCATTTTATGGAAGTAGAATGCATCTCAGAGTGACAATCCGCTCGGGATATAAGAGCTCTATCATGGGATGATATAGTATCTCTCCCTCACCCGTTCTATAACTAGCATGTTACGACATGTCTCTCTCTCCAAATGACTCGAAGTCCTCACTCGACGCCCTAGAAGTGTGACTCATGATGGAGTTGGGTGTAGGAGGTGGAACGCAAAATTGTGGAGCGTTAAGAGTGTGTGGACTATCGAGGTCCTACTCAAATATCGAATTCTCGTGAATGTGGGTTAGAGTAGCTTGAGGAGTTTGTTACGGATTTTGCATGAAAGGACCTGAGAGATGTTATATTTTTTTGGATTTTTATTTTTTGAATTTTTTTGGATATTTGATTTTTTTGGCTTTTTAAAAATTAGAGTCAATTTTTTTGATCAAATCGACATAACCTACAAGTCTACCTAATCCCCAACAACAGAACCAAAAACTTGACTTGGCTTAAAATATATTTCTAGTGCGTGCTTCTAATGACTCAAGTGTAAGTTGGTCGCTCAAGTAATAATCTGGTAAACAGGTATCGAACACAGGGAATAGGATGAAGAATCATGACAACGAATAGGAAAGATGCTTAAGCCTTGAATGACTCAGAAAAAGAAAGGAAAAGATGATGAGTTTGTTTTGTTACTTGACCTATCAACTAATGCAATATGAATTAAATTAAGAACTAGCTATGCATGCAAAATGAACTAAGTTAAACTTTAAATATCTGCGAGACGATGGAGTTAGGGTTCACTCCCCCGAACCATCGGTTGCATCGGTGTTCACATAGAACCTAAAAGATTTAAAAAGGTAATTCTTCATTCAAATAAACATCAAATACTCTACAATCATTTGACATATGATGAATAAATGCTGCACAATATTAAATCAAAAATTGTATTTGATGAGGATGAGAAATTATCAAAATGCCAATTGCACCCTTAAACATTCCAGTTACCTAGGGAAAATGAAATTAAAAGACCTGCAACTTCTGTTTTGATAAAGTCCAAACCTTTGGACTAGGGATTATGTTTTACTCACTTTTAAATCCATATATGTTACCAAGGTTGGGTTCATGTACCCCAACCCACTGAAAACTTAGCCGAACATGGAAAATTTAACACTACACATGAATTCTACGTGGCATGAAATCATTCCTACGTGAAAATTGTGATCAAACATATAAAAGTGAATTCTAACTAAGAAAATAATGAATCAGAAACCAAAAGATGAGAGAAATTGAAAGCACTAAAGGAATATTACTTGTATTGAAGAAAAATCTTGAATTTAATGCCAATAGACGAAGAATTGTTGAACAAGATGAATCCTAAGGTTCTTGCATTCAAGAATATCTCAAAAATATGTAAAAGCCTCCCCTTTAATGTCTGGTCATACAATAACATATAACTCTCACATTTTTTTAAGTGTTTGAACCATGCACAAGCCTAATTTTGGAGAATAAAAAAATAAAAAATCTACCTAGCCGAACCGATCCGGCTAATATAGTATGACGGATCGGTTTGGTATCTTTGTTATTAGTTCGGTTCACACATTCCAGTGAGGGGGACCGATTCGCTGGTATGGCTATCATTTTGGTTTGATCGAATTTTTCTTTCTTCCCTTTTTCTAGATTTCTTTTCAACTTTGAAGCTCCATAACTTTTACCCTAGGACTCGGATTTGGATACCTTTTCTTCCTACGTGCTTGTGGACTCGAGGTATTCAAGTTTTCTTAGGTTTCATGTCCAAATTCCTAGTGTAAATTTACTATTTTTCCTTGTGTAAATTTATTATTTTGCCTTTGCCTTTTCTTCTTTTCTTTCCTTCTTGATTTTGAGTTTTCTCTTTTCTTCACTTGTATAAAATACCTGCGAAATGTAAGAGAAAAGAACGAAACTTAATGCACTATATAGTAGATGTCAGTTGTAAAGATATGAGATAAATCAACTCAATTTACATCGCACGAGATGATAAAAGCCTCTAAATTACAGGGATAAATACGAAGAATTTATGCCTAATCATTTATATGTACTGGTGTCTGGTCACGGTCCTAGACCATGACCCAAGTTTGTGACCATTATTATTTTCAACATCACCAACATGGTCAGGACTAATGACCATGACCATGTTGGTGACATGTAAAAAAATAAATGGCCACATCCTTAGGTCACCGTCATGGACCATGACCAGATGCCATGAATATTTTTAAATGGTCACAGTCCTTAGTCATGACCATTCTTAACTGAATCCATTAAATTTGTCATGAATGTGGTCACTGTCCACGGTAGTGACCCACTTTGGAGGGAGATTTGGCATTATCTGGTCACGGCCATGGTCACGGTCTATGGCCATGAGTAAACCCATTGGTTATCACCCTTTTGCCGGGTCATAATCTTGGTCACACGATTTTAACTCTGGTAATGTCCCAGGACCTTGATCAGGTGGTCACAGCCCAAAAGCGTGACTCACATGCTGTGACTATTCTCGATTTATGGTATCGTAGGATAAACTTAGGTGAATACTATAGTTGAAAGAGAAGGAATTACGATGAATAAAGTATAATAAAGAAATTGTAATACCCTCCTTAAGAAATGGAATATCTTATCACATTGACCTTGTTGTCTTCGTCCATCAAGAGATCCACAATTTCATATATATTCAAGTTATTTAAGGCCTTCAAGGCCTTAGTATGAAGAGATTATAAGTCCCACTCCTCAATAGGGGATATTCTATCATAAATGGAGCTTTGTTTTGGGAATTTCAGTAGGAAGAGGGATGTGAATGGTATTTTTCCAATTTTGATTTATCACATTTTAGAACATAAAACTATACATACTAAATCTAAGGTTAAATCGCCATACCTTTGCGCATCTTGTAGATAATACAACATTAGAGAGAAATATGAGGAAGAAGATGCCGTTGATGATTCACCACCATAGAACCTTATTTAGGTGAGCAAAACAGTTGATCTTCTAGTATATGATCCACCCAAATCATGCTATATGCGTGGGAACTTTTGGAGATAAAAACTACGTGAAATAAGAGAAAAAAACATTTGAGCTCTCCTCATACCCTCACAAAAATGTGTATGACGTTTTTGTCTCACTCTCTCTAACCTTCATAAGTTATAATTCATCTCATACTCCCCTTCCCCAGACCCATATGTATAGGTACATGAAATGATCTTGGGTCAATTAAGCTTTTTAGAGAGTTATGGGATTGCTACTTGGTATATGGGCTATAGTAGAAATCCAATGCAAATATTTTAATTGACTTCCCACTAGAAATATGAAAATCCCAAATTAGCCTCCGTAATCTATTTTTTTTATATTTCATTGTAATTAAATCCACTAAATAATTGTAATTGCATTCCAATTTAATTATCTCAAAATTACTTGAATAAAGAGGCCTTGTTTGCAAAGTTAGATAACACATAATATGATTGCCCACATTAAGCATTCAATACCCACTTGGTGAAATTAAATTTGTTGCAAATCGATTTTCAGGACGTGTTTATTTATTACTTGATCATAAAATTAACTTATTTGATAATCTACCAAATTGTAAAATTTAGTGGTTGGGTTACTGGTCAAATCAAAACTTCTAAGTTTATCAAGGGGTATCACAATCTAGAATATCTAATGGATGTAAATTCTTTTGAAATATGATCTGAGCAATATGTATCCAATAATTTTCCAAATCATGAAGACTTTTGACCTAATAATTTGAATATCACCTCTAGAATATTAAAGAAATAATCATGTAAATATTACAATCCTCATATCCCCTAGGATTTAGAATCCACGCAACCTTTGCAAATTGGGAGAATATTCAAGTCTAATCCATTCAACACCTAGACTCAAATCTCATCCATGATCATGTTCAATACATTACCTATGTATAATATTTATTGAACTAACTAAAAGGTTCCCTAACTATCAAATATGTTCCCGTAGTCAAGATAAACTACTAATATTATACACAAAACTTTGCTGATAGGATTTCAACTTCATATCTAGGCTACAAATTGTTCAATGATATTATAATGAAAATCCCTCTCTTCTGTGATCGAGACAAACTCGACTCACTAGAATTCCAATGAAGTATAAACTGACTGACATATATAATATATTTATAAACAAATATAAGGAATTCCCATAAAGATGATTCTTATTTAAATGAGCTTAGGCAATCATTTAATAAAAACAATAAATATCATAAATCATGGTTTTAAGAATAAATACCCAATAATTTCTCACTCTGTCTTAAATGCACGTGCCCAATAAGGTAAATCCCAATCCATTTATGTGACATGAAATAGTCCTACTTGTAGACTAGTTATCATCTGACGAAATATTTTCTATAAACATAATACCCCTTTGTTCAATCCCTCTAACCAAGTGATACACACACTCAATGTGCTTAGATGTTTTATGGGTCATGGGTTCTCTCTAACTCCCAATCGCTCTCATAATATCATAATACAATGTAATTGCAGATTTCAGTAGGCGAGCCTAGCCCAAGTCACTTAGGAAGTTCCTGATCTACATGTCCTTTTTATTTGCCCTTGAGGTGGAAACAACTTTGAATTCCATGGTGGAGTTAAAAATACATGATTACTTCACAATCCTCCAACTAAAAGCTCCACCTACTATACTTAACACTTATCCTTATGTAAACATCCTTGAATCCTTATTTGACTACAAACTTGGGTCATTATACCCCAAAGGTACAAGACTATTCGTTGAGTAAGCCAACACATAATCTCTAGTCCCTTTCAGGTACATAAGAATGTGATTTACTTTAGTCCAGTGCTCCTCACATGGATTAGACAGAAATATACAGTCCATGCCAACGACAAAGAAAAAATCTAATATCGTACACAATATAACTTACATGAGGCTTCCCATCACTAAAGCATAAGTTATATCCTCACCCTTTCTATCTGATTATGTGTTTTAGGACAATGATCCTTAGACATAATGGTTCCATTCTTGAACATAAGAAATATTTTCTCGGAATCCACATATTAAACTTTATGAGAACATCATTTATATATGTGGCTTAGGATAATCCCTAAATCCAATTTATCTAATCTAGTAAAAGCTTCATCCCGTGGATGTGACTGGTTTATCCTAAGATCTTAAAATTGAGCTACCTGGAAAATCGCACTCTTATGTAAGATAATATACCCACCTCGTTCCTAATTAGGAAAATATCTTCCCCATAATGTACCAGAAATAACACCATGTTTCTATCATGCTTCTTATACAAATAAGTATTATTCGGGCATTGATCAAAATCATTAGTTTGATTGCCTAGTCAAACTGAATGTTCCAAGACCTTGACGTTAGCTTAAGTACATAAATGTACCACTTAAGCTTGCATACTTTGCTTTTTCAAATTCTTTATATTATTCGTTGGGTTGTACTATATAGATGCACTCACCATTTTTACCATTTAATAATGCATACTTGATGTTGAAAAGAATACTGATAGACTTTATCATGACTACAAGAGATAAGGTTTGCTTAGTAAATCTCGATCTTTTTGAGTAAATGCTTTCGCAACAAGCCTATTTTTGAAAGTTTTCACCTTCCCATGTAGATCCACTTTCACACGATGGGTTTTATCTCATCTATAATTCTACAAGATCCCAAACCTGATTCGAATATATTAAATATGTTAAGGTATACACAATCTAACGCCAAAGATAAGAGTACTTGTCTTGGATTGCCTCATTGTGTATGTTACGACCTAGATTGTGTTTTGTTGTAATCTCACCGAAATATTTACCCAAATACACTAACATGTTAATATGTATCTTGAACCTCCCATTACAACGTGGCTTCAGTTGTTATCAGTATAAGTGACACATGCTATATGATCATCGATAATACTCACATTACTGCTTGGTAATGAATTAATAATATCCATTTGTATCTATTCTTATGCACGTGGTCTATCAACACCAGTAATGTGATTTTCCCTTTTAATAGTTTGTGATACTAGCTCACTCCTAGGCATGTTTATATATATATATATATATATATATATATATATATATATATATATATATATATATGTATAAACTCTGTCAAGAATTAGACATTAATACTATTAATGACTTTCTTGTTCTTAGGATGATAAGATTAATCAACCTTGAAACCTTTAGGATAACCAATAAAGAGACATACTTCTTAATTGATTATAACTTTATCATCTCTTTATGCATCACATGTGTTGTGCACCCCCAGATACAAACATGTACTATAAGGGGCTTTCGCCCGTTCCATAGTTCTGCGGGAGTTGTAGAGACCTAGTTGTATGAAACTAAGTTCATAAATAGTATATTAATCTCTAATAAAAAAATCCTTAAAAGAATTTTATAATTCTGGATAACTTAACATATACCTTACCATATATAAAAGAGTCTTATCCCTTCTCTCCGCTGCACCATTTCGCAGTGGAGTATCCACTGTAGATAATTGAGATGTAACCCCATGTATGATAAATGATTTCCAAACTCTCCCAAGGTATATACACTCCCACGATCATATCGTAGGGTTTGGATTAGTTTACATTGTTATGCTACACCTTAGACATGTACACTTTGAACTAATCAAAGGCTTGAAACTATTTGGTACATAAGATAAACATATTCATAGCTTCACTAATTATCAATGAAAATGAAAAAGTACTATAAAAACCTCTTGTTTGTATTGTTAAAGGACGACATAAATTGAAATGAACCCAAATTAACACATTTTTGGCTTTATAGTCGTAATGACCTTTTGGTAATTTTACCTTCTAAACTTGATTCATAGACCGCAAGTTCCTCCAATTACATTGAACTTAAATGTCCAATTTATACCAGTACTTGAATTCAATTTAGATTAAAATGGACTTATCCTAAGTGCCATAATTGCATTTGGTTCAACTAAGAATGAAACTTTCTCTTTAATGATCATCCATTAGTATTAGTTATCTCAGTATTTTGCAGTATTAGTGATACAATCCTCATATTGTATACATTATTTTCCAATGTACTAGAACAAATAAATCATTTTCTAGTTTTGAAACAATTTTACTAAAATATTCAACTTAGAAACCTAAAACACAATTTCTTCTAAAAATAGGTGCATAAAATAATTTTCTAACACTTTCTTTTTTTTAACCATATTTTAAAACTAAATGAAATACTGCTAATACTACGGCCTTATTCTTATTCCCCATTATTATGAATATATTTCTTTTAAGTAGTTGCCTACTTACGTGAAACTTCTACAAATAGTTGCAGAATTGATTTGTGGCTCCCGAATCAGCACACCAAGTTCTTATAGACAGGACTATAAATCCTGATTCTACTTTGAAGAAAAATTACCATTTACCTATCTTTTTTCTGATTAATGTTCTAACTACTTGTAGTTAAAATACTTTCCTTTTTTCTTATTCCCCGATCCTTGGAGATTATGAACTTTCACAATCGCATACTTTACACCATGACTTCGCCTTCTTCCTCCCTTTAAGGAAAGAGTTCAAGGGCTTTAGTATAACTAACACCATGACTTATCTTCTAATGATTCCCTTCTTACTTTAGCTATTTGATCAATTGTTCCACCGAATTAGTCCAACTATAAATATATTTTAGGTGTAATTTCTTAAAGGATTCAAGTATTAGTTGTATTAAAAATTTGATATGCGTTTCCCCATTAGTTTCTAAACTAAAGTACCACTCGTTTACTCAATATCAAAACTATCTTAGAAACTTGATTCCCAACTGGAGCATCATCATCCAACATCAGTGTTTATTAACACCTATCGGTCTATCCTTTAAAGTTAAATATGATCATATAGAACTTTCCCGTTGGGGGGAACCAACACACTCACATTTAATATAAAAAATTATCAATTAAGATTATTAAAAATTCGTGATAAATACGCTATGTTAGGGAGGAAAGTCAAGCTAACAAAAGGAATTAATCCAATCATCTTTTTAAAATATCAATGGGAGTCATGGGTTAAACAAGTTTATGATCCTTGTCATTTAGAACAATATCCAATTTATTTTCAGTCACTGAAATTTACTCCATTTAAATGTTTATTTTTAAAACTACAACAGGTGGGTTGAAACTGAGCCCATTTTGAAATATTAGAATCATCATTGGAAAAGAATGCAATCATATATGCAAGAATTAACTTTTGATTAACTTTTAAATCAACTTCCCTCTACTGCTAATTTGAAATAATCCAGTCGTGCATCTTAATTCCTTTTTTAAATAAGTTTCTTATTGGGAGATTAAATCATCTAAATTGAATTAGGAATACATTACATGTGTTATCATCTAAACTATTATATGAAGTTTTGGGCCTTAACGATAATATATTAATTCTAAGCAATAATAAATAAATAAATTATCACTATCAACATGCCAATTTTGGGAGAATAGAGAGAGATGAGAGACAAATACAAAAAACATTGATTAATATGGTTTGGCACAAAGCGGTGCCTATGTCCACAGGTGCAGTGCCAATTTAATGTATTTCAATAGGCAATAGCCATGGAAGGAGTGTCTGCAAGCTCTCAAAGTTCTCTATCTCTAGGGTCTTTTCCTATCGCCATTAGGTAGAATATCTTTGGGTCCCTTATTATGTTGGATCACATGTTATTTATAGGCCATTATGAGAGAGTGTAGTGGGATATGTGGAGTACCTTTATATGTCAAGCAGTAAGAGATGGATAATGATGAGTTGGTTACAACCTATTAAGAAGGTGGGCTATGGTGCAAAATAATATACGTGTTTACTTCTATGAGTGTGGCTGTTGATTTTGTCATGTGACTCATATCTGACCCCTGACAGAGTCCAATAACGTTGTTAATTGATGTCAGCAACTGTTTGTCCGAACAAAATGGTCACTGAGTCGATTAAAATGAGGTTTATTTAGGTGAACCAAATACTTTCTAATGACATGTGTCATGATCTTATTGGTATTCCCAGTGTCCCATACTTATGGTACAATAACACGTTTCAATTATATTATCCAAACTATCCAAAAAACCTTTGTATAACATAATTAAATATCCGTTATCTCTTGGTCATATAATTAATGATTGTGACTCCATTGGGGATGATATCATTTCTCATTTTAAGTTTATACTATCAGTTCACTCTTTAAAATTAAATATGTGCACATTGGACTTTCTCAATGTGGGGATTGAATATTCTCACATTAAATTTTAAAAAAAATATAACGTAAGAATGTTAAATTCCCATGATGCCATTATTATTTCCCTACACTGGTGAGGAAAGTCAAGCTAACACCAGAAATTAATCACACCACCATTTAAAATACAATTGGAGATCGTAGAGTTTATTTTTAAACCCCTTTATCACTTAAATTTTTTACCTTGAGTTTATTATTTAAAAAAATCGATTCTAATTTCCCAAATTAAACGAACGATTATTGCATAATTTTTTATACAAATTAAATTATCAATATTTAATTGATTACAATATATAAATTGATTACAATATTTATTTCATTTTAGAAAATAACAAACAATTTTTATTTTCTAAAAAAATTGTGATCTAGGGTTGCCACAAATATAATTAGTAGTAGAAATAATAGAAAGAAGAACATGAGTGAAACCATAAGAAACAATATAAAATAACAAAACGGGGTATATCAGAAAAATCGGATCAATCGGGGTTAGGAGACCTGATGGATCGGGCACCTAATGTATTAAGTCTAGGGGTCCCAATCCACCAACTTACAAAAATATTCGAAACTACGTCATTTTGATTTTCTGTAGAATTTAAAAAAGTATCCAAATAGCCTCGAAACACGAGCATAATGCCACCAAACTCTAGGGAACTTTCACAAGAATAAACCCCGAGAAAAATAAAGGTTTATAACTACTAAAAACTATTACATCTCCTCATAAACTCCTTTGAGTATACAATTTTTATAAAATCAAATCATAAGACTAAATCGAAGAAAAATAACTATAAATAAACCACAATAGGGTAAATTCACATAAATAACATTCATGAGACCGTGATAAAAGGTATATAGTCATTAAACCCCTAGAAAAACATGTTAACATGATCTCATATACAAACATGTACATACCCGCGACATTCAAAACCAGGATTTCATGGTGGACAACACAAATCTTCTAAATATGATGAATCCTTAACCATGGGCACTGATACCAATTATTGGTATTGAAAAAAAAAAAAAATTCCCTAAGGACTTTTATTCATAATATTTTAAAATAGAAAACTACATTAACTAGATATAGGTAACTAGAATAAGATTTTAGATCACATACCTTTTTGGATCTTGTAGTTGATCCAATATAGGAGCTAAAGATGAGGAAGAATGTATCGTTAATGACTCACCATTGTAAATGCTATATTAGATGATCAAAAAACCTTTGATACTCTACTATATGATCTTCCCAAATAAAGATATGTGTGTGGGAATTATTGGAGATGGAAATAGGTGAAATATGAGAAAAATATTTTATATCTCCCCACCCCTCATTAAAAATGTGAATAGTACTTTTGTCTCACAATCTCTAGCCCTTAGGAGTGTTCATACATCACATACTCCTTCCCTAGACCCATATATATAAGTACATAAAATGGATTTGGTCCAATTAGGATTTTTAGAGAGTTATGGTTTATTTACTCTGTATATGAACTATACTAGGGACGTAAGACAAATAATTAAATTTGATTGCAAATAGAAATATGGAAATCCGTAATTTTTCTCCATAATTTATTTTCTTTTATATTTAATTATAATTAATTTCACTAAATAATTATAACTACACTCCAATTTAATTATCTCAAAATTACTTGGATAGAGAGGCATTGTTTGAAATTCTAGATAACACATAATATGATTACTCACTGAATCAATGAATACTCGCTTGGTGAAATTTAATTTCATGTAAATCTATTTTCATCAAAGCCTTATTTATTATTTGATCTCAAACTTAACTTATTTGATAATCTACCGAATTATAAAACCCACTGGTCGAGTTTACTGGTAGAATGAAAATTTATAAGGTTATTAAGGGTGTGTCACAATCTAAAATATCTTCTTGATGTGAATTACTCCAAAATATGATCTAAAAAATAATCGTACAATGAATGTCCCACTTAGATAAACTTTTGACCCACTGAATTTAATCTCACCAAAACAAATTAAAGGAATGATTATTTGAATATTCCAATACTCATATACCTTAAGACTAAGAATCTTTAAGAGAAAACTTTTATAATTTCTCATAGCTTAGGCTTTTTCTATTTTTGGTGTATTCTATTTCAAATCGAAGTATCAAACCGATCACTTCATCAACAATGCCTCCACGATCATTAGAAGATATATTAGTGACCGGGCATCATTTTTAGTTTAAAGTAGTTGGATTTTTCGACAACACTTTATGGAGATATTAGATTTGTGGTTTTTATTTCTCAGTAAAATTATATTCTGGGTTTTTTACATTTTAAAATGAGGCATTTTGATAAAATGAATTTTAAAAATATTTTCTTTATCTATTTTTAATCTTGTTCGAATGAGATTATGATCTCGTTAGAATGAAAGTCCCTTTTCATTAGAACGTTCCTCGAACAAAAATCCTTTGTTTAACAGACCCAAATTCGTTGGATGATCATTAGAAGGTTAATCGTACAAGAATGAGTTATCGTTCGAATGAGACTTGATATCGTTAGAATAAAATAAGTGTTTTCTTTCAAATGAGAACGCCACCTTAAAATTCATGTTTTTGTTATAAAAATCTATTTTTATTATGATTTTCTAAGACTTTTGGCAAAAACGAATTCCCAAGATCTGAACCTAAAGTTTTCATCTTTGTGTTTTAGGAAAACACTTTTCTTTTTCAAATAATTCATTGCATATATGATTTGTTGAGTTTGTTAAAATCCATGTTAGCATATAGTTTCATCAAACCCTTATGGAGTTATGCTCTACTGTTGATTTGTGGAACCGAGGATTTACTTGCTAAAGAAGAAAGGATCATGTAATCCGAGGTTGATCGGTGGATACTGAGGGAAGACCGCTCCCTATGGGTGGTGTTGGACTGCGTCACATTATATAGAAGATTTAAAGACCCTACACATTATATTTAGTGGAGATAAGTAGTCTGTAAGTCGATTATATCTCTCAAACTCTTTACAATGCTTACTACTAGTTTTCGCTTTTAAGGGATTTTTTCTTATCTTCTTTGCATGTTTAGCTTGCTTGTGTGACTGGAGAAATTAATCTGGACACTTTATTGCATGCACACCTAATTGATAATCAAGATAAAATTTGAGTGAAATTTGAATTTATGTGTGCATAACATAATATACGAACTATCCGTACGAACCTTGCATTTATAAATTGGTATCCGAGTTAGTTGCACTATAATATCTTGGGATCCTTATTTATTTACGGATTTGTTAGGATACCGATTTTCTGAAATTGGTATCACCGCCGATTACACTAAGTTTTTATATGATCCTTTAAAATTTGGATTTTCTGGATAATTTGTATAATAGACTATTTGTATTTATTGGGTCTAATTATACTTATTTGAAAGTTCGAATGAGGTCGGATTTAAAAACAATTAATGAGCTTATCTGGCTTGTTTGTAAAAGAGGGTGGACGCCACTCATTGTGACCCTTGGAGATGTTATAGATCCTAAACCTATCACTTATTGGACGGAGGATGAACTAAAATGGAGTCAATTTAACTCTCTCCGTTTAGTGTTATTTTTGGACTCATCACCCCTGATGACTTCCATCGCATCATGACGTGAACCACGTCTAAGGAAGCATGTAATACCCTCCATCTTACTTATGAGGGTACCAATGCTGTGAAGGATGCTAAGCTTCAAAACTTCACCACACAATTTGAGACTTTCACTGTGCTAGAGTTTGGATAATTTTATGCACAATTATCTAATATCATTAACTCTAGTTTTAATTTGAGTGTGAAAATTATTTCTACACGCGTCGTGAAAAATAGTTTGAGATCACTTCCAACCCGTTTTATTCCTAAAGTCACTGTTCGGAATTTATTGGAATATTAGATACTCTTTGGTAAGAAGAACTCGTTGGATACCTTTATACTTATGAAATTGATATGCTTCCCAAAATTGTTAATAAAAAGGAAATATGGAATGCTTTGAAGGTCCAGTTCAAAAATAAGGCAAATTTTTTTTGTGATTCTTAGTGTAAATTTTATTTTGAGATAGATGATTTATCCCTTTTTGAAAAATATTTCAAAAAATTTCTCAAATTTAAAAAAGAAAATTCTTTCCAAGAAAAACAATTTCAAAAAATAAAAAATGGGAGTGAGGGCAAAAAATATTTGTGAGAAAAATGAGGTGAGATGTGTAACACCCCGCACTTTGAGGGATATTTAATTTGCATAAAGGAATATAATTTGGAGATTTGAAGAATTTCTCTGAGAAATAATTTTTGAAGTTTATGAGGGTTATATGATTTTCGATGGGTGTTGCACTTACTTTCAGGATTATGTAAATGAGTTGGACCATTTTGATTACATGTCGCAGTTGGGTAAAGCGACAAAGGATAACATTCTAATTGGAAAACCCATATTGAGATGTGTTGGGTTTAATTAGTGAATTGAGGTCAAGTACCTCGGATGGAGATTTCGAGTGTACGATTGGTTTCAGAATGGGGAGATAGTCAGAATAGAGTATTCGGGAGTTGTGTTTGGATACCGAGAATTTTTTTGACTAGTAGGGACTCGCAATTGAGTAAACGAGTCATTTTTAGATTTAATAGGGATAAACCCCTTTTTCTTCTTTTATAAAGCATGATAGAGTGGTAGAAAGGGAAGAAAAGAGGGAAAAGAAAGAAGAGGAGAACGGAAGAGAGAAAAGGAGATTTCGGCCAAACTCCACGGGATTCGACTCGAGGTCTTTGGATTTTATCTACGAGGCAAGTGTTTACTTGCTTTATTTCTTTAAGCATAAAATCTTGTATCGTTGTTGGTATATAAAAACCATAAAGATTTTTGGGTTGGGTTTTTCATGAACCAAAATGGGTTTTTCGGAAGATTAATGAGTAAACCCCAAAAAATAATTGATTTAAGGAACTTAGAAATTAATTGAAATTTATTGTTGATTCTTGGTTCTAGGATGATTAGAACCTATTTTATTGAAGTGTATATAGTTGGTTGAGGTTGGTTAATGGTGTGGGAGAATATAGGAACCTTAGTTGTGTGTTTATGGTCGAAATAAGGGCTTCAGAGAAGAAGCTGCCCTGTTCTATCGATCGATCGATGGCCAAGGGTCGGTCGATCGATCCTACAGAATTTCAGGCAGTTTCGGCTAGTTGAGTTTTTATGGGATAAATTCCCAAATAAATGGTTTTTAACTTGTTCATTTGAGGATATACATACCTAATTAGGGGAAATTATTCCTAGCCAGTTAAGGGAGTTAAGTGGGGTTAGGAAGGGGTAAAAATGGCGTGTCATTAAAAGTATATTTCGAGGAAAATAATTAAATTGAGGAATTAGATATTTGGGGTTCCTAAATATAGTATGAGGACCTCTAAATTATTATTTGAGTGAAGTATAAACCTCGGGCTCGTGGAAAATAGAATCCATGATTTAGGTATTTAAAGGTGTTTAGGATGACTAACACTAGAGTTGGTATGTTCGGCGAGCGATTATATATATAATTGTGCGCATAGAAAAAACATAATTATGTACCGATTATGGTTGGGTAAATCCTATGAGGCGACTAGGATGGAAATTGGGATATAGGATTAGGATGATTGAGCGGTCATCCGATACGTCTATTGACGATTGTTAGTTTAGGTTATGCGATACCTATAGGACTCAAATATGTTGGTGAATATATATAAATCCTTAAACGTGATTAAGGTACGAGACATATTTCGTGTGAGAGAATATTTATCGATTTAGTATTTTAAGTTTGCGAATACTTATATACTATTACTAATTGGAACAATCGGGATTATTGGCTATAACTAGGAGAGTTTGGCAATTATAGCCATATATATTTTGGGAAGCGATATTATAAATATGTATACGAAAGTTGTAAAGTATATATTTGTGATGATATGAATAAATATATATTTGTGTGATTGGTATATTTATATCTTAGAGGCTGATTCCACGGGCTTTCCTTTGGCATAGGGTTGGAACAACCAGATTATATATTTCTCTAGTGCGATCCGGGGTGGTTGCGCAATGTGGATGAATCCCTTGGCTTGAGGAGCGAGGATAGTATATCCCCAGGTCATCTCGTCCCACGTTCGTATGCGATCTGTGTGTACTCCACTTGCAGAGGGAATATGATCACCTCCACCGTTGTGTATGTTTTTACCATGACCATGAGAGTGTATGGATTGGTACCGAGGTATAGTGAGTAAACCCGGGTTCGGATAGGCACTATGAGACTGCATCCTCGAGTTATAGCTCGGTGAGATGGTTATTATGCTTGTGATTGTAATAAGTATAATTATATTCATTAAGAAATGATATTTATAAGGTATTATTCCCTTTCCGGTAGATATATATATCTGGATCTATATAAAGATGAATTATAAGTTATAGTGAGAACAATATATATTTGTATATGAGTTTGATATATATGCGCTATGTGCTGAGGGTCTAATGACTCCCGACGATGAACATTGCCAGGTAGTAGTGTATCGGGGGGGGGGGGGGGGGGGTTCCTTGTTTGGATTTCGCTTCACGAGACACCCCATGCACGAACGTAGAGAAATGTTAGGAATGGGGAGAAGTTTAGACCTTAGCACTAGGGTATTAAAATTTTGAGATGATGAGTGAACGGATTAGTTAGTCAGGGTAACTTAACTAGGTTAATGTAAAAGAATACGATAGGTGTGCACTACTAGAAGAGGGGTGGGGTTTTTCATGGGAATGCGATACCAATTTAAATATGAGAGAAATCATATTTTAAAATTAAAGCATTTATTCACTTGCAAAATATTTTCACAACTCGGGCTCTGACCCATTTATTTATTTTTTCCTCTTTTGCTATATATATATATATATATATATATATATATATATATATATATATAAGTGTCCAGACACAGGGACGCCTGAATGATGATTCCTTCTAGTCAGACGCTTGTTGCAGCAGCTGTGGATGCATGAAAATTTACTATAGATGCTTCTATCCTTGTAATCTAGATAGGAGGTACTATAGAAACATTCAGGCCGATTGCCCAATTGTATTCAGTTATTCTTTTATCGCATTTTGATTTATGGCTATTCGATTTGGTTGTAATATGTTAAACCGAGTGTTCGGTTATTTTATTTCATTCTCAGTTTTGTATATAAACTGTGTGGATGTTTAATTTGAATGGTTTGTTTAAAAATATTAGTTAAATAAAATTTTGACGCCAACCTAATTGGTTTTTAGTAATTAACTTGGTTTTCGATAGTGATGCTGACAATGAACCATATGAGACTCCTGTTTTAATTTGGTACAGGATTGATCGCCCGATATTTTATTAGGCTGAGTGTCAAAAGATGTTATGAGTTTGAGGGTAAGGGATACAAAGCCCACGAGTGTGCCACTAGGATGAAGAGACATGGCAAAGGGAAAGTTGCACACAAATTCACTCTTTGCTAATGTGACGTCGGGTCGGTAGATTTCGGGAATGAATATCCATATTAACCAAATTTATGTGCGTTCATGGCAAGTCAAATGAATGCTTGTAGTTTGTCCCATGAGGATGAGGATATTTATAAACGTGCGAGCTTCGACGATGTTTCGAATCATTCTGGAGAGAGTGAGAGTGACGAACATAATTTGAGTGAGGTAGAAAGCGGACTCCAAAAATCCTATCGTGAACTTTACATTGAGACTTTAAAAATGAAAAAAGATTAAATTTTTTTTATCTCTTAGGGTTTTTAATTTAGAAAAGGAGGTGAATATTTTGAGAGAGTGTGAGGTGTCAGTTAGTCAACTTGAGAAGGTAAAAATTTCTTCATGTGAGCAGTTGATTATTGTTGGTAGGGAGAAGATCGATTTGACCAACACTGTGGATAGTCATACGATAGATATTCAAGCTTCTTTGGAGAATGGTGATAAACTTAACTACCATGTATCCCAACTCGAGATTTATCTCGAACGTTCTCGGGAGGTCCATGTCACTTTAGAGTACATATCTAAGAAGGTTGAAAATATTCTCCTCGGTCCTGCGTTTGGTAATATTCGGAGGTACGGAATAGGTTATGGACGTGCATCCACTTCTAAAGTCTATCTCTAACCGATTATCAAGTTTGTGATGTATCCTCATGGGCCTCGACCTAACCCATTATGAAGTCCTAACCTACCAAGGAGTGAAGATTGCCCAATATGTGTATGTTCTCTTTCAAACCAATTTTTATCAAAAAATTATCCAACTTTTAATTAAGCACCAAACCAAGTTGTGAAAATCCAATTCTTACTTTAAACCAGTTTTATCTTGATTAATCCTAAACATGCATCTAGTGATTAAAGCAAGTAAAGTAAAGAATAATCAAAACGCCGGATGTACGAGGAAAAAACCCAAAATGGGAAAACAACCTCGGACGGCCCAAGCCAGACAATTGCTATGAACAATGGTTTTACAAAGACATATTAGCCTTACACTAAGACTCGATCTCCACGGGTCTTGACGCTCCTTCTGATCTTCAACCATTCTTCAATAGTTCCCATGTAGAAATTCCATCTTCCACGATACCTGTCCATAACACACGCTTCCACATATGTCTTAGTGTCCATCGATATGGCTTTGATTCGTCTACGATGTCGAACAAGAAGTCCTTCTCTTTTATTCATCGCAAAATTCTTTGTGTTCAATGTGTAGAACAAACAACTTTGGTGCAGAAAGATCACGTAAGCATATAAGAATGATAACTTAGATCTTTACAAACTCTAAGGATGTTTTTATGCTTTTTTAAACCTCAAAAAACATGCGCAAACAAGTTTCTGGTTCGTAAAACTGTTTTCTAGAAAGCACACCTACGAAATTATGATGCACACACTGTTTAAATAGGATTTAAATGCCACCTTGAAAAATGTGTCATTCGAACGACTTGAGGAACTCGTTCGAGCGACATCCCATCTCGTTCGAGCGAGATTGGATGTCGTTTGAACGACATCGCAAAAGTTTGACTTTTTGTTTAAAACGTCTCTTCTAATTAGAGATCCAAAAATGTCAAACTCTTTAACGAGCTTATCATCATAAAACGTAGTTTAAACCTTTTAAAACACTATAAAACATATTTCTTTATAAAAAATACATCCTTATCTTTTATAAAAATAATTCCGAGCACCATTAATTATACGCATTCATACCTGCGTGATCTCGGAATGCAATTAACTTTGAAGACGAATAAACTTGCACTAATTTAAATTATGACATGATTAAATCTTTGAAGCTTTGTCGCAACGTCTTCAATTTCTTCAATACGTCATAGATCGAGTGGGATCGTGATAAAAAAACACCCTATGACATATTACAAACATGTTTTGTTCATGAAATTAAGTCAAAACAATACAGGGACTCAATTGGAAATTTATGTCCTTACAAATCTCCCCCTTTGACTATTCCGGGACAAAACTAAACCAGTGAAATGCCTAACCGGGCCGTCAAGCCGTATGACACCTAAATCCCATCCCATAAACCCAAAATAAAAAATTTCAGGACACGGACTAGAATATGTAGCACCGACAAGCATGAACTATCTGAATGTGATGTAGACTTAAAATCTCGAATCGCTGAAGCATACTTACACGCATGAAACAGACAAACAAATACCCAGTGAAGTATGGAGGAACAAATGAAACCAATACATTTATCCAAATGATACCAAACAATAATAGATACCGATATGAATAATCTCTGAAAACACTCATTTGTTAAACAACTTGAGCAACAAAATGATACCAATTTGATGACTGCGAAAATGATAAAAATGTGATCTACCAACATTAATCAGAGATACCAATTTGTAAAATATGAAATCAAAACATGCTCAAATCTCCCCCTACATCACATACATCTCTCCCCCATTTTGTCTCGAATAGAAAACCCGGTGAACATATAAACCAATTAGAAATATCTAGCATGAGAATATAAACCAATTGGATACCAATTTGATAAGTGAAAACGCTAGATAATCATGAAACAACCAGCTAAATATGATTATGTAATGACATATTAGTAGCTAGTAAACTAAGGAATCACACAAAGAATGTAGCAAATTAATCAGGTGTGATAAACAGACTATATGCAAAATACCAATTTTGAAATAAAAGAACCTGCATATAAACTAGACAGTCCAAACATTCTTCAGCAGTACCAAAAAATTTAATAATTTGAACCAGAGGACTACAAACCAATCAGAAGCCATTTTTTAGCCTGTCGTTCGAACGAGCCAGGAACATCGCTCAAATGAGATGAGGATGTCGCTCGAACGAAGTACATATGTTTTTCGCATGAGATGAGTTGTCGTTTGAACGACTTCGCGCGACCTGCCAAAATTTCCCAAATTCCCAGAAATATTATAACATATTGCCTAGTGAAAAAATTTCCACAAAAAAATTCCAGGAAGGGCCTGACAGATTTAAAACAGTGCAAAACAGTAGGCTTTTAACACAAAACGCAAACTCATAAAAACTTAAAATGCGAGTTACATGCATACATGGTACCGATGTGTTCAAATATGGACATGGAATGAATGGGCGTGAATCTAAAACAAATGAGTCATAATTCCAACACATCGAAACGATCAAGAAGCTCTAATTGATAGCGATAAATCATCAAACTTCATCATAGCCATATGACAATTAAAGAGTGAGCTTAATGAACTAAACATACTACATGCACACAAATCTAGAATTTTGACGATTATACAAATAATAGTATCAAATTGCAATGTTTCAACATTAAGATAGTTGTGCAAACCCGTTTAAATTTTTAATCCATCCAAACTCCCTCAATAATATCATATTTTCTTTGGAATGAACTAAACAAATTTGGCCCTTTTCTTAACATATTGCATTTTCTTTTGGGGCTCTTTTAAACGGTGGCTTTCACGATGAGTTAATTTTGAACTCTAGTAGCCCTTTTCCATGAATCACTCATCATTTTTACCAATATTAAATCCTCAAGGTAAACTGTTCTTACATACACACTTGTCTTTAAGTTTACTTACGCATAGATGACAAGATTGAGATAAGAATGTCTCACCAAATTTAAATATGCAAGAGAAGTCAAACATCCATAAAAACTCGTGCATGTGTGCACTGTTGGCATATATACAAAGTCAAATCAAAATGCATATCAACTTCGAAACAACCCCATATAAACAATGATTAAGATAATTCTAAGCATCGATAATAATGACCAAATGTCCTAGCCAAATGGATAATGAAACGATGGGGGGTCCAAGCACACCAATATGCCACATCAAACATGTAAAATCAAAAACAAAAAATTGAAAATCTTTTTGTCTTTTCAAACATATTTTGACTCAAAGAAAAGCAAAATCTTTTTGGATTTTCAAAAGTTTTCTCAAAAACAAAATCTTTTTGTATTCTTTAATAAGACTCAAACAAATGAAAAACTACAATACAAAATGATACACATGTCATAATACTAGCAATGAATATATCATGAAGCAAACTAGCATATGACAAACATGCAAGCTACTATCCATAAGAAATACCAAGAGATGAATCATGTGCATGGATGTGAGAATCAACCAACGAGGCATTTATCATCTCTAAAACGGATTTCCTAACCCAAACAGGTGTATACCTAACAAAATGGGTTTTGGGAACCAATGGGACACTACGTTTAATCTTCCTAGGGTCTTTTCAAAGATCAAAACAAAAACTCCTAAGGTGACCTTTTCTACCACAACGTGAACGTGTGAAAACACGACGAGGAACGAGACCTTTAGGTTGAACTTTTCAAATATCCTCGGAGGTGGTTGATGCTCTAAAACAAACTATTGTTTTGGTTTTGAGATTTGAACCACTAGAACAAGATAAGCCGCTACCATCACTACTCGAGTCATTTAAATCATTTTTTAACTTCAAAAATTTTAACTCAAGCAAAAGATTAGACTCCTCAAACTTTCGGGACTCCTTCTTTAAATTATCAATTACCCCTATAAGGTTATCTCGCTACCCCTCAACGTGAGCAAACTTATCCCTAAGAGCCTTTTCTCGTTCCACAAAATCATTAATCGAAATATTTTCCTCAACGGCACAAACACTAGAATTTCTCAAATCCTCTAACTCTTTTTCTAAAACGAGGACTCTTTCATCACTCTCCTTTTTGCCCAATTTTAATATATTAAAATCTTTAAACAAGGAACTAAAGTGCTCACGACAAATATCTCTTAGAATTTGAAAGTTTTGCAAATATTCAATCCTATTTTTGAAACCATAATTTTCTTTCTCCAAAACTTGAATACGATTTGCAAACTTTAAATTCCAACGATGTAAATCATCAAAGCTTAGATAATCCATCGAGAGAAAACAAACACAGGAGAAATAAACAAACACACGGAATCACAAAATAAATAAATTATGTTTTCTAGCTCTGATACCAAATTTGAAGAGTGCCCAATATGTGTGTGTTCTCTTTCAAACCAATTTTTATCAAAAAATTATCCAACTTTTAATTAAGCACCAAATTGAGTTGTGAAAACCCAATTCTTACTTTAAAACGGTTTTATCTTGATTAATCCTAAACATGAATCTAGTGATTAAAGCAAGTAAAGTAAAGTAAAGAATACTCACAACACCGGATGTACGATGAAAAAAATCCAAAATGGGAAAACAACCTCGGACGGCCTAAGCCAGACAATCACTATGAACAATGGTTTTATAAAGACTGATTAGCCTTACACTAAGACTCGATCCCCACGGATCTTGACGTTCCTTCTGATCTTCAACCATTCTTCAATAGTGCCCACGCAGAAATTCCGTCTTCCACGATAGCTGTCCACAACACATGCGTCCACGTATGTGTCAGTTTCCACCGATATGTCTTTGATTCGTCTACGATGTCGAACAAGAAGTCCTTCTCTTTTCTTCACCGCAAAACCCTTTGTGTTCAATGTATAGAACAAACAACTTTGGTTTAGCAAGATCACGTAAGCATATAAAAATGATAACTCAGATCTTTGCAAACGCTAAGGATGTGTTTATGCTTTTTTAAACCTTAGAAAACATGTGCAAACAAGGTTATGGTTCGTAAAACTATTTTCCAGAATGCACACCTACGAAATTATGATGCACACACTGTTTAAACAGGATTTAAATGCCGCCTTGAAAAACGTGTCATTCGAATGACTTGAGAAACTCATTCGAGCGACATCCCATCTCGTTCGAGCGAGATTGGATGTCGTTTGAACGACAGCGCGAAAGTTTGACTTTTTGACTTTTTGTTTAAAATGTCTCTTTTAATTCGAGATCCAAAAATGTCAAACTCTTTTACGAGATTATCATCATAAAACGTAGTTTAAACCTTTTAAAACACTATAAATCATTTTTCTTTATAAAAAATACATCCTTATCTTTTATAAAAATAATTTCGAGCACCATTAATTATCCGCATTCATACCTGAGTGATCTCGGAATGAAATTAACTTTGAAGACAAATAAACTTGCACCAATTTAAACTACGACATGATTAAATCTTTAAAGCTTTGCCGCAACATCTTCAGTTTCTTCAATATGTCATAGACCGAGTGGAATCGTGATAAAAAAAACACCCTATGACATATTACAAACACGTTTTGTTCACGGAATTAAGTCAAAACAATACGGGGACTCAATTGGAAATTTATGTACTTACAAGGAGAGATCGTCCTAGGCATGTTGAGGAAGATATACCTAAACCGATATATGTTTATTCCCTTTTCAAACAAATAGGTCACCTTAAAGAGTTTTGATTTAAGCTAGGGAGAGTTTCTCACACGCGTGTTCCCCGATATGCTCCCATACGAGTTCTTGCACATGTTCCCACATGCACTCCTACACACGCTACTCCACATGCTCCCGCACAACACTACAGATATTTTGAGAGTTTTCGATAGCAAGTAGAGTATTTAGTCAAGAATTCATAATATTTGATGGGGGAATTTCATAGGATATCTTCTCCTTTTGAAAACACGTTTGGGCCTAGTGATTGAGGTCGATACTTGTTTCTAGAATAGGGTGATTATCATGTTCATATCTTTGTCCCTATTGCTAGATAGTATTTGTATTGTATTAATATATTTTCTTTTTGATGTGTTTGAAAAATTCCAAAATGATTTTCGCTTTTTTTGAAAAAAATATCCAAAAAGATTTTCGGTTTTTAAGAAAAAGTTTGAAAATTTCAACAAGATTTTATTTTTGATGAAATTTTTGAAAAAGATAAAAATATTTTTGTATATTCGTTTTCTCACCATATATGGATAAACATTTAAGATATTCAGATCATCCCTACATTTAATCCATTCAGGTGACTTTTTCATAGTGTTTTAAGACATGACTTTGTTTCGTTAATGTGCTCAATAATGCATGGATAAAATTTCGTTGAGCATTGATGATTATTTTCTACATGTTAGGCTCTTTATCGCCTTTATTGCATACTTGAAGGGATTTTTGAACATTGTAGTTGCATATCATGTCTTGACTACTGTATTCTCATCTCAATCCTACTTAATAACGAACCAAATGTAAAAAGAGATAAGTTTTGATTATAGGAACTTTTTCTCGGATTTCATTTGTTGAAAAAGATTCTTATATGTAAGCAGTGGACGGGGTTACGAAAGAGAAAAAATCTTTTTGCGTTAAAAGCCACCATATGCAAAAGGACCCTAAAAAGATTAACGACACACAAAAATAGAAGTGCAAAGGCCATTTATTTCATATTCATTGATTCTTCGCTACATATGAGCATTATGATATCTTGAAAATATTTGAGAGTGAATTCATATATATATATATATATGAAATTTTGAGGGTGTTATAATAGAAGATCAATGGGATTACATAATGGACTTTCCTGAAAAGCATAAAATAGTTTCACATTATCAATTGTAGAATCATTTAAATTCATGGCATACTGCATAAGTCGAGTCAATATCATTTATGTTCAATATTTTTACTCCTAAGGTTGAAATTGAGTTATTTGTTTAGAAGTATCTCATGACTTCGTGCACCTATGTTATGAATGCGTATATTGATTTTTCCAATGGAAAATGATCACACAATTACATTTTCTTTTTAAGATTTAGATATTTTAGTGTTTTTCCTTGGTGACTATGTATTTTTTCACCGATATGTATTTTATATATACGTATACTTGTTACACTTGAAAATTTTGAAAAACTTCAAAAATAGTTGTTTGATAAGAGGAGAACGAATTATTCCTTTTGGATATTCATCGCATGTGCTTTATCGATTATATTTGTTATGATATCTTTGCTTCTTCATGTGATTCTTATTATTCATGTTTAGATTTTAACCCTTTGTCTATACAGACAAAAGGGGTGAGAACAAATTGAGGGGGATTTCTTCTGTCTCATTTGTTTAGGTCTCTTCCGCATTAATGATAATCTCATAGAGTAAACAAGATGAAGATAAAGTTTTCCAAGGGGAGAATAAATTCAGTTGAAGGTAAAGTTTCGAATGTTGTTACAACTTTGGATTTGGGAGGACATTAGGACATATTGTCTTAGGGGTTTTCTTGTAGTTTGACTTTCATTTTCTATTTTGTACTGAAATAGCTGAAGGGGGAGATTTGTAATAGAAAAAAATATAATTTTTCACAGCGTCGGCTTTTTGCTATTTTTCTCGTTTCAAACCGAACATGTCATCTGCAATGCCTTGGCTATCTTCCAAAAATATGTTAGTGACCATGGATCGTTTTCAGATTTCAAGTCGTTCGATTTTTCATTAACACTTTATGGAGGTATATGACTTGTGTTTTTTATTTGTCAGTCAAATTGTATTCTAGAAAGTTTACTTTTTAAAACAAGGCATTTTGATAAAATGAATTCTAAAAATATTTTTTGATTTTTAGTTTCGGTCGAACGAGATTATGATCTCGTTAGAATGAGGGTCCTTTTTTATTGGAACGACCTTCGAATGACAATCCTCTATTTAAAGACCTAAAGTAGTTAGGAGGTCATTAGAAATTTGATCGACTGAGAATGGGTTGCTATTCGAATAAGACTTGGTATCGTTAGGACGAAACAAGTGTTTTTCGTTTGAAGGAGATGCCTTTTCGTTCGAAGAAGACCGTCGGCTCGAAATTCATGCTTTTGCTATAAAAACCCTGTTCAGATTTTCTAAGACTTTTGGGAAAACGAATTCCCAATATCTGAACCAAAAGTTATTATCTTTCGATTTTAGAAAAACACTTTTTATTTCCAAATCATTCAACCCATATATGATTTGTTGTAATGACCCAAATTGAATTTATGGATTACCCGCGATCAACCCGATCCGGCTCGAGCGTTAGGTGTGAAGAGTAATGAAACAACATACATAATATTGCAAGTCCAATTTTATTTAATTAATATTTTACTTGTTTAGCATTCGATTTCTATTTAAATCAAACTACATGAGGATCTAGTGGGAAGTGTCCCCGAAATCAAAGCGTATAAAGCTACTAACATAAAATAAAAAAGAATACTTACCTGTAAGACGTTTTCAAAATACGGAATGACACCCAACCTGTCGTAACATATACGTGGGAGTGATCTGAATGCCTAGTGGAAAAAATTTAATAATGCAATATAGAATCACACAGTATAAGAGAGACTAACACGTTATATCTATGTGTACATGCAACTACCTTGCATATATATATATATATATATATGCATGTATATGCTTTAATGCATGAAACCGTTTTTATTTCAAAAGCATTACTTATTGCGATTAATTCTCCTTAGTCTTAAAAAGAACCTCTTCTTACTTAACTTAACATTTATTTCTTGATTTAACATACCAGTTAAATACTTTAAACAAATACCCTTTGTTTAAGGAAAAGCATTTGTGTCACTGAAATTGCCCCTTTGTTCATACCAAATTTACCTAGTATTTTCATTGAAAATCACATTTTAATAAACACAAACACCGTGTTAGAAAATACTTATTTTCTTTGAAAGGATTTCATAAACACACTCTTGTATTAATTATGGATTAAACCTCTTTAGGTTGCTTAATTACCCAATTAATCACTTTACTTTACCATTCATTTTACTTCATGGATATTAATCATTTTTCTTACATTACTTGTCCATATTATTCTTTACGGGAATATTTTTTAATTTCATTCAAGTTAGGTTGTCTTTTCTTATATTCGCCACACAACCTATTCTTGACATGTTTCACTTTTCATTATTTTTTTCTTCGAATCTTCCAATACGATCATACTTTAAGAAGCTCCACACCACCATCTATGCTACCATCTGCTCCGGCCAGTGATTTTGGATCTTTCATCACAGGGCTTCAGGCCCTTCTTAATTATTCCTGATGTCATTCGAATAAATATTAATGTGTTTTAATATTTTTCAAATGTCCACATTATAACACTTTCCTTTATCAGCCAAAGCCAAAACCCGGGGTCTCACCCCAACTTGTGTTACACTTTAAAATCATCAATTCTTGTCCTTTATACACTTGCACTGATTTTATCCAAAAAATCACTTCCAATTAGGACCATTTTATGTAACACCTTTTTCTACATTTTTATTTCATAAAAATGTTTCCCTTTACGTAAAATTACCATTTTACGAATTTGTTTTCAAACTTATCTTTTCCACTATTTTCACAAGTGTCATTTTTCAAAAACAATTTATTACACCCACTAACTTGTTAATTTTTTTTAACTCATTAACACTTATTTAACACTTCGGAGTAGCATACATCTAAAGTTGGGAACCTCTTTATTTCGTTACGTTCTATATTAAGAAAACCCTTTTAGTTTCCCTTTGGAGACTACTTCACAAGAAAATATAATTTTTCCTTTAATTCAACATGTAGTCTTAAATGTCCATTTATCACATTTTGCACACATTTTAGGCTGAAATTTATATTTTTTTTGTTTCATGTTTAAACCCACTAAAACCCTTATTAAAATTGTTTATATGTTCATCATCAAAATACTACAAGTTTATGTACAGGAGAAGATGGATTTAAAATCCAAAAGTCCTATTAATTGGGTCTAATATATTGTTCATTCTAGAAAGTTTGCATTATTAACATAAACATTCATCTCAAGATAAAAAACATTTTTATTTTTTCAAAACTTGAGTAAATGTTTATTTTTACAAAACTCTCAATTTTCACAAGAAAACCTTAACACACTTGTTCATAAAATATTTTCAACAAGAGAAATATCCTTTCAATCATTTTATAAAATGTTTAGATGTCAAGATTTCTTGAAATATATCATTTTTCTCAAAACTCTTGCGATCTTTCATAAATCATCTTTTTTTCCACAAAAACATAAGAAATCACCTTCTTAATCTTATATGAATTATACTCTAACAAACTCTAGCTATAAGACCAATAATATAAAAAATAGTGTTCACAAGTGAAGAGTAGAGTTTTTCCACCTCAAATAAAACTTCAACAATGCTGGATGAAGTGTAAAAAAGATGGCAACCTCCCAGCTCCTAAGGCGACCTTAAAGGGATTGACTAACTCCACCAAGCTTGATTCAATGGGAGCACCAAGTAAAAAAACCCTTTTTATCTCCATACTTCCTTCCTTCATATTCTTCTCCAAAACTCCCAAACAACAACTCCAAAATTCATAGCTTTGCTCAATAATGGTGGAAATATGTATAGAAGGGTTAAATATGGAAGAATATGCTTACACTATGATTGTTTTAGGTAGCGAGATTGTGGTTCTAGGGTGGTGTGTGGTGGTGAAGTAGGGAGAGATCCAAGAGCTAGAGAGAAAGATACTAAATCTCATATAGAATGCCTCAAATGAGCCAAACCTAATATAAATACTACAAAACCCTAGTGATTAAATACCCCAGATGCCCTTACACTTAAGCTTTTAGGTCAAGGGAATTCTAGTCTTTTGTCCCACATTTTGATATGGTCCGCTGAAAAGTTGACACATCATCAAATCCGATGACCCACGTCGTGACAGCACATTAAAAAGGATAAGATTTTTTAATTTCATCTCCGATCGTTCGAACGAACCTGAGCCACATTCGAATGAGATTGATCATTTATTTGAATGAAACTTCTAATGATATGTTCTAATGAAATGTCAGTACGAGCAAGGAAGTGATCAATCCCAAGTCATCGGAAGCCTTGTTCGAACCTCGTTTGAGCATCCCATGTAAACGAGATTGACCTCTCATTCGAACGACCTCTACTTTCCTTGGTCCAAACTTTGTAACATAAAAATTTGTTTTCAATGATCACGAAGGCCACAAAGTCACCCAAATTTGACTTATGGTCCACCTCAACAAATGCAAAACCCAATTGGTCATACCAAGTCACCAAATCACATAAGTATGATTGAAGTCAGTGTTACATTCTTCTCGAGATTATCAATCCTTACTTTAAGTCACAAGAATCTTTTAGGGATAAGTCATTGAACTCCTCAATCACCAAAAGTCATCGTATGCCCTTCCAAAAGGGTTTGTCACTATAGAACTTGACACGCAAAATGTTCTAGCGCTCACTAAACAGGCTAGCCATTAAGCTTACATAATGGTCCTTGAGTCTCCACTTACTCAATGATAAAGTTCAATCAAGTCCAAAGGCATCTTTGCTAACACTCGATCTTACCAACGCCTCTATTGGGGGCAACAATATCTATGGGTTGACACTTACACAAAAGGAAATGACATGTAACTGACCACCCAATTTGTTATCGTAAATTATTTTAATTCTTGAGACTACCTATCCCTAGTCTCCTTAATTTTTGTGTCTTCCTAACCAAAACAATTCACTTAGACTCGATATTAATCTCGCATCGGAAGTCCATCACATCAGGGGGAAACATGCCACTAAGTTCTACGTCATACGACCAATCAAAACGCTTCCCTAAACCTAGGTTCACTTCTGGTGTACTACTAGGGAACACTAGCCTAGTCATTAAATCAATCCACCCACAATGGAAAACAACACTTAGTTATAAGTTCCCTCGAGTTTTAACACTATACGTTGTCCTAAAGTCATCATCCTACTTTTTACAAGAAAAACCACAGACTTCCATGTTGCCCAATCATAAGCTCCCTAATTTTAAGGCGAATGTACACTATAAGAAAACCATACAATTAAAATTGCAGCCACGCTTACTAGAACTTTGTGCAATATCAATGATACCTTAGACAAGGGTGCAACCAGTTACCGAGTTTCATTGTCCATGCTATGTCGAATTTACATGGTATAAATTCGAGCTACCACAACTCTAGGAACACCATCCTCGATCACCGTAATTGAAAAGGACACAAAGAATCAGAAGAATGAACAACCGTTCCGAGAAGATCCCATATGCATGCAATGGACTATGATTTACGAAAAGAGAATCTATGCCACATGCTTTAAAGTCTATGACTCATCCCAGACATTCTAAGTGGGTACTAAATTGGACACATGCCGTGGCTCGAGTCACCAATCGTGACGAGTTGGATCACAAACCAACCATCCCCCTAAGTTGAAAGTAACATACAAACCTATTTTCCTTTGGAAAGTCAAACACTGGACTTCCCTCATTAAAGGTAAGGCTTCCCGTTTACTTCCTTGACACATACGAACCACTCTAATTGGCGAATGCCTAACGCCTTTGATAATGCCGACCTTTTCCACCTCTCTAGTGAAGTCATAACCAACCTAATATGCCAAGGTCATTGTTGACATTATCATATCATTATCGTTTCCAAAATTCTCCTTATAAAGTACCCCGTTAAGCGAAACATTCACGTTACAATAACCTTTATCTGCATGAGGTTGTTGCTGAGCTTATCTCTAGGTTCTACCCAAACAGAATTTATATGGCGACCACCCCGGTCTCCATTAGCATTCTAAGGACACTAAGTTCCATATAAGACTATATATCCTAATCCGTATCGATTTGGTAAAATGTACAAAGAACTAGTTCCTCCCTTGCTAGGGGTATTTTATTTTATCCTGTTGACACATGATAAAATCCTAATCATGCGTCGATATACCTCCTGGGGTTCCATCTTCACGTCTCTAACATGAAATCATCAATCTAAGTCCCGAATACATTTCCTAACACTCCATGAAATCAGTATTACACCACCTACACTAGTCATACCTTGACACCCAAGCCCAATTAAGACACAAGCTTCCAATTCCTCTTAGAAGGTTACATCACCCATCTGTGCCAATTCGAATGACAAAACCCGACACATGCATTATTCGACTCTTTTTAAACTTAATCAATAGCTTGAGATCATGACATGGCTCTCAACACCACTATCAGTGGAATACTAACACTCCATGATATCGAATTTTATTCATTCCCTAAAGACACCAAGCATACCCCATGCAATGTCTTCAAAACCTAATAAGACCTCATCACCTATTACTCTCTTATCGCAGATACACTCTATAATTTATCAACATCCACATTATAACCAACAAGAATTCATAAGGACACTAGTTTATAAGCCTTTGGACATAACACACTTTAACCTCTGAACACCTCAAGGCATCATAACACGTAGACGCTTATTACTCAATGACGCTACACGTATTTAGTCCCAAGGATACTGCAAGGACTTACTTGAATATTTTCCATACTAAAATCATCTCGCATTCCATCATCACTTCGGCCGCTCGGTCGGGCTACAACACCTAGATAAGAATCATATTTTCCTTTCGATCGAGACTCCGACATATATCTAACCTGCATTCTCGAGATCCAATGAAGGGCCAAAAAATTCTTCCAAATTGATGATGCCCGAAACAATACATCAAACCATGGACTGACACCACTAAGGATTCTGGTAGGATGCGGGACGTCGTATACAACCTATAAGCCTCTAGGTTTACCTCACAGACATCACTAGGGATCTTATTGTTGCATACGTAACATACTTACCACGATTTTCCTGTAATTCTCATCATATCTTGTGAGGTACAACTTTCAATCAACAACCACCAAGGCACTTACTTACAACACTATTATCTTATTAACTTAGACGTCTTACCTCAATGGATGTAATTTATCTTTATTAACCTCTCAATAAACCTCTCACATCATAAATTGTAGACACATAAGTACCTCACACTAAAAATTGCGGCGTTGCCACTATCAGCTCACATAGGCACTCTCAAACTACTAACATCTCTAAATCAGGAGTGCAAAAGTGATTAATGATGCCGAATTTGGCCTCATTCCCCTCGGTAATGAATTACCCATCGTGCTAATCTCCTTGACTATGCCATCGAGATCACAAACCAAAATCGTTACCAATTTAGCGTGATCGGCCCAAAACCAACACCGACGTTGAAAGATTCACTACCAACCTCACCACATCACTCCCGAAAAGAACTTTGAACCTAGATCTCTAATGCCATTTGCAATGCCCCGGTCCAAATTTATGGTCTAACTGTGGTCAATCCGGTCCAATCCAAGCATTAAATGTGAAGTAGAATAAAGCAACCTACCTAATGTTACTAGTCGAGTTTTATATAATGAACATTTTATATGTTTTGCATGCTATTTCCATTTAAATAAAACTACATGAGGGACCCATGAGAAGCATCCCCGGAATCCAAGCATACAGAGATACTAACATAAAATAAAAAGAATACTTACTTGTACAACACCCTAAAAATACGGAATCAAAACCAACCTACCATAACAAAGACGAGGGGATGAGCCGAATGCCAAGCAAGAAAAATACAATAATGCAATATAGAATCGAATGGAAGAAGAAAGACTCTAATACGTTATATCTACATGCACATGCAACTACCTTACATATATATTCATGTATATACTTTATTGCATGAAATCATTTTTATTTCAAAAATGTTACTTATCCTAACCAATTCTCCTTAATCTTATAAAGAACCTCTTCTTACTTAGCTTGACATTTATTTTTCATTTAACGCACCAGATTATATACTTTAAATAAATACCCTTTGTTTGAGAAAAAAATATTTTTGTCACCGAAATTACCCCTTTCCTCATACTAAATTAACTAGTATTTTAATTGAAAATCACCTTTCAACACACGCAAACACCGTGTTAAAAATATGTATTTTCTTTCAAAGCCTTTTATAAATACACTCTTGTGTTAATTATGGGTTAAACCTCTTTAGGTTTCTTAATTACCCATTTCGTCACTTTACTTTACCATTCCTTTTACTTCATGGACATTATCAATTTTCTGGCATTACTTTTCCACATTATTCTTTACCGGAATATTTAATAAATTCATTCAAGTTAGGTTGTCTTTTCTTATATTCACCACATAACCCATTCTTGACATGTTCCATTTTTCATTGTCTTTTTCTCAGAATCTTCCAATATCTGCATACTTTAACGGGCTCCACACAATTGACTATGCTACCAATTGCTTTGGCTAGTGATTTTGGATATTTCATACCAGGGATTTGGGACCTTCTTAATTATTTTCGATGTCATCCAAGTCCATATTAATCTTTTTTTATAATTTTTCAAATCTTCACATTATCACACTTTCCTTTATCGGCCAAAGACTAAACTCGGGGTCTCACCCTAACTTGTGTTAGACTTTTAAATCATCATTTCATGTCCTTCATACACTTGGATTGATTTTATCCAAAAATCACTTTCAAATGGGACCATTTTGTGTAATACCTTTTCCAACATTTTTATTTCATAAAAATATTATGTTTTACGTAAAAGTACCATTTTACCCATCTGTTTCCAAAACTGTCTTTTCCTCCATTTTCACAAGTGTCATTTAAAAAAAAATTATCATGTTAAACCCAATAACTTCTTAAATATTTTTAACTCATTAATACTTATTTAACACTTTCGAGTAACATACATCTCAAACTGGGAACCTCTTTATTTCATTATTTTCTTTATTAAGAAAACCCATTCTTTTCCTTTGGAGACTACCTCACAAGAAAATATCATTTTTCCTTTCATTCCACAGTAGTCTTAAATGTCCATTATCACATTTTCCACACCTTTTAGGCAAAAATTTTATTTTCTTTCTTTCATGTTTGAATCCACCAAAAACCTCATTAAACTTGTTTATATGTTCATCATCAAAATACTACAAGTTTATACACACGAGAAGATGGATTCTATGTCCAAATATCCTATTATATAATCCTAACATATGGTTCATTCTAGAAATTTCACAATATTGATATAATCATGATTTTCAAGCAAAAAGAGATTTTTTCCCTTCAAAACTTGAGTAAATGCCAATTTATACAAAAATCCCAATTTTCACAAGAAAATCTTTAGACATTTTTTCATAAAATATTTTCAACAAGAGAACTATCCTTTCAAACATTTTATTCCATAAAAATGTTTAGATATCAAGATTTCTTAAAATATATCATCCTTCTCAAAACTCTTGTTATGTTTCATAAATCATATTCTTTTTCACAAAACCATAAGATATTACCTTTTAAATCTTATATGCATTATACTCTAACAAACTCTAGCTACAAGATCAATAATATGCAAAATCGAGTTCTTAAGCTAAGTGTAGAGTTTATCCACCTCATAGGAACCTTCAAGTATGGTGAATGAAGTATAAAAGAAGATGGAAATCTCCCACCTCCTAAGATGGCCTTAAAGAGGTTGCCTATATCCACCAAGATTACCTCCATGGGAGCTCCAAGGAATAAAAAAATTTTAAGCTCCATACTTGCTTCTTATTCTTCTCTAAAAATGTCAAAACAACAACTCCATAATTAGTAGCTTTGCTCAACAATGGTGAAATAGGTGTACAAGGCTTAAATATGGAAGAGTGTGGTTATTATAATGGAAAAAGAGAATCCATGTGGCTAACCCAAAATGATGGGCTTAAGTCAAGGATGAAGATGATGAGACACCCCATTCTAGGACCCACCCTAAACACCTCTTTAGATCTTTAGCACTCACGCATTCACCGAAAACCCTAGATCATAATTAGAGTTTTGATTTAGAGGCCACTGGACACTTCCTAACCTTGCTTGATTGGGGTCAACTTTCTTGTTTGATCAGAAGCTCGATGAATATTCAAAAGGCTTTAAAATCCCTTTCTAATGGTCCTCCCCATGCATGAATTGGCCTTACGGTTCCGACGAATGGTATGTTTCATCATCAAAAACTAATCTAGAGGCCTCTAAGTGCTCCAGGGGTCCGTCTAACCTCGATGAACTTACTCGCCTGAGAAAAAGCTCATTGAATCCTCGAGGGGACCTAAATCTTTCAACCAATCCACTCTGTGCAGAAATCGGCCTTGCGATTCAAAATAATGGTTCGTTTTACTCCAAAAAATGATCTGGAGGCCACTAAGCTCTCTCGACCTCCGTTTCACTCTTGTCAAATATTCATCTTTATTGAAGCTTAAGGAATCTTCGAAGGGATCTAAATCCCCTTTCCAATGGTCCACAACATGTGCAAATCAGCCTTATGATACGAATGAGTGATCCATTTTACGCGAAGGGTCACCGAGAACTTTAGAGCCTCATTTGACCTCACTCAACTCTCTGAACCAAATGAAGTTGAATGAAATATCAAAGGACTCTAAATAAAATTTCCAAAGGCCCATCTTGTGCGTGAATCGGCCTCCGTTTTCCTCTAAAAACTACATGTCTAGGGACTAATGGGCACTATAGAGCCCCATTTTACCTCGGTTAATTCTCAAACTCGGGAGTGGCTCAATGGATTATTTAAGGGATCTGAATACCCTTTCCAACAGCTCGCCCTATGCACGATTCTAACTTAGCATTTGTATTTTACGATTGTTTTCTAAAAAACCTATCCCGAACTGCCAATTTGCACCCCAGAGACCCTACCTATCGACAATGTGCCTGAGGAGATATGCTGATAGGTAGGAATAGTACCATATCAATCAACAGTCTCCGTGGACTTATAAATAGAGGTCATGACCTCTCATTGAAAATCACCCCTTAACATCTCTCTCAGCAATTCAAAGAACATTCTCATGGATTTAGAGTTGTTCCCTTCTGAAAAATCCCATTTTCCACATTCTATTCCTTGACTTTCTTATTTCATTTAGTAAATTCCCCATCTCTTCATAGCACTTTCATCCCATTACAAGATCAGCATATCTACACTCAAGATCAACATCAAACATTCATAGGGCGGTCAAAATCTCCATCTTTTTCTCTAATTCTCTTATTTTAGTATTAGTTTCATTATTTTTTTTCTTTATTACTCTATTTCATTACATCACATATATTATTCTCAAACTGTTATTAGTAGTAGTCACACATACTCTATTTTCATAGAAAATACAAAAACAAAAAAAAGAGGGTATATCTATAAATTCCAAAAGAGGGATTCTCACAAAACATTCTCACTCTTAAAGCATGTTTTTCTCTACACACACACACACGAGAGAAATCCCTCATTTGGATTTAAGGATTGAACCCGACCCCTACGTTGACTTTGATGCCCTTTGGGCTATGCAGGCATCTTGGGTAAATCGTGAGACTCAAGTCCTCCTATATGCACATTTATAGTATTATTTTTTATATTATATTATATATATATATATATATATATATATATATATATATATATATATATATATATATATATATATATATATATATATGTCGTATTCTTACATGCTTGTGTTTCGTCCTATATATCCATTTGTTCTTCCATATGGACTTGTGATTCGGAAAACACTCCTACTATATTTTGAATTATTATTTTCAAGAACACTCTATCCTTTTCCATGACGCGAGTTGAATGATTCCATTCTTCATTTATATTATGTACATAAGTACACACTACATGGAGTTTAACTTGAGAAGATTAACACATGCCCATAAGATACCGAAAGGGCAGAATGGGTGCCTAACACCTTTCCATTTCGTAACTTAGTCCCCGGACCATCGAACTTCATTGTTTCGTAAGAATCATTATTGTCTTTGATGCTGTTCTCTGGAGGCGACAACATTTATTTTTCCTATTTTTTGCAAAATAGGCTGACGACTCTATTCTACAGATTATCCAACATTGACAATGATCGAGCGCCCTGAGAAAGGACATAATCTCGTGCACACACTGAAGGGAACCTAAAAAAAGAAAAGAAGGGAGAAACCCCGAGATAGCCATAGTGGCGACTCCGCTGGGGATGTTTGCATTTTAAAACTACTAGACTATTTTCTACATGGGGGTTATTCTTTTCTATTTATGTGCATATACTCCTACCTGTATGTTCTCTTTACTCCTCTATTTACTTTTTGTTTGTAACTACCTCATGCTTATATCTATCATGCTCTCTCTCCATGGATATCACTTTTCACTCTCTTATACACTTCACATGCTTGTATATACTCTCCCTTTTCATTTCACACACTTACACTTAGCTTCAGTTCTACTCACACATTACACACACCACTTAGAATATCCATGCTTAGGTTTCACGAGCATACACCCACATTTCTCATACTTATATATATCCATGATAAATTTGATATCATACACCACTTGTAGTTGATCCTCTTATAGGTTGAATACCATACACACTCACTTGTATTTATTCACACCACTTGTAGTAAATCCATGTATAGGCTCACAACCACATACATTTACTTGTATATATTTGCATTTCATTCACCCACTCATATGTATATGTCCCCATGCTTGCCTATCGCCATATGTAGTATAGTCTTCATGCTTCATGCTAGATTTACTTTCTATAATACTTATATATTCTCCCTCATTAGTGTAGTACTCCTTTTACTCATCATGAAAAAATATAAAAATACTGTCTCTCTATAAGATACTAATTAAGAATTACACATTTTTGCAGACTGCATCACCAAGATCGTGGCAATATTGACCAAAATTTTATCCTATACCGGGGGTCACTTTGTTATAGGTGCTGGTCCTTTAGGGCGTAGTTAACCTAATCGATATGACTCCGACCTTGCATTAGCCCCGTACTTTCAACGTATATTGAATGGTTCCCCCGCATCATACCACTTAATCAAAATCACAATGGGCGGTATATAATAGGGAACTCGATAACATATGTCGAGTATATCAAATTCACTCTCACAAGTACCGTCCCCACGAGATATATCATGACACAATTCACGTACACTCAAATATATCAAATGGCTTATCCACATGTACTGATGAATGATTTCCCTCATATGCAAGAGGTATATTGTGGAAGTCATTCAAAAGGGGGAACCCTTACACTAGCCCAAAAACTGCATAAACCTCATAGAGGCGTCAAACTTGGTCACTCATACTTGGTTTGTCAATTACCATGCAAAATTCTGTCGAAATTTTAGTTCGTCATACCACTCAAATTATTGCGCTATGTCGCCTTTTTTCAAAATAAGACCCCGTCTGTAAGCCTGGAAATAAGTCAAACCGTGTCTTAAATATTTTCAAACCTTATTTTCCCAGGCTCGAGTCCCATCCGGTATTTTTCTTGCATTTAAGAAAACCTAATACAAGTGAAAACCTAATAAGAACACTAATAATAATCATGCTAAGATTCCTCTCATTTCAAAACCAAAATACCAAAAACTTTGTTCTTCCTTTTGTGTTTCAAAAATAGCAAAAACTTTATCCCTCATTCTTCAAAAAATGAATTTGATATGTTTTCCTTCTCGGGTCTATCACATACTCGATTTTGGCGTGGCTCCCTATTGGTTTCGATCTTCCGTCAAACCGCCCTGAAGATTCGTCGCTTCTTCTGTTTCTTCATAAGAATTTGGGATCTACCTTCGCGAGCACTTCATGGACAACACTTACTAAGAACAAAATGTTAATCTAGACCTGATGGCCCTCTTATCCCAACTCAGCACCAAGATTTATAACCTTCGAATCGAGATCTAAGAAATGCGGCGACATTGGGCCCAGATTCCTGAAGAACTTGAGGTTCTATTTCCTCGTGCTATGGGTCCATCCGCTCCCGATCCAGTTTGGATTCCAAAAGAGTATTAGAAGGATCTGCATGCCCCACATGCTAATGGGACACAACTAGCCCAACTCCCAATTCCAAATTTTGCCTAACTAGGGGCTAATCTGCTAGTACCCATGGATCCAAAAAAGGAGGAACTAAATAAGGTCAAGAAAGTCCTCAAACCGTTGTAAAAAAAGTTTAACCAAGTTAAGATATCCAGGAACTATATGGATTATGCCCATATTTTTCCTTATCCCTAAGTTAGACTACTAGGAAAGTTTAAAATGTCAGACATCCAGAAGTTCCGGGGAACCAAACCCCCAACTGTTTACCTTCGAAGCTGTCATTGATCCATAACCCTTATTAGTACATCCAAAGAGATAATAGCCCTAATGTTTCAACAAAACTTGAAAGAAAGTTCCCTTTAGTGATTTATGTCCCTTAAAGAATTCAGAATTTGTAGTTAGGAGGATGTCGTCCAGGAATTCATGTTTCGATACTAGTGTAATGGGGAGGTAGAGGTTACGCACCGAGATTTAGATCTTCTTAAGAAAAACCCTGGGAAAATAGTTAGTATCATCATAGGAAGGTGGAGAGAAAAAGCTTCCACCATGACCAATAGGACCTCTAAGGGGGAACAAGCGAGTATTATGATGAAGAACTTCTTACCTCATATTTGAGCATCTATAGGACGACGTGGTAGCTCGTACCCACACTTTCAAGCCCTTTGTAGAGGGGGCTTGAATGTAATTTTGAGATTAGAAGTAATTCCACATTACCAACAGTGTTTTGGGGATTAAGGCACTGTGGCAGCTCGACGTGGCATCTCAAGTGAGGAAGCTCAACATGATAACCTATATTTTAACTTATTGTATTAGTTAAATTGTATCTTTATTTATATTGACTATAAGATATAATGACTGTAATCATGTAACGAGAATAATAAAGAGTTTTAGCGTGAGGTCAAACGGTACTCGCTGGAGACCAGGCTTGGCAGGGCCTGGGAGAGATTTCATGCTCTATCAAATGACCTCACCTTGGGAACTTTAGAGGGATTTGGTTTGGAGGATTGAGAAGTGAGGCACCGTTGGGGATTTTCCTAACCATCTTAGATACACCTGGTAAAACACCGAAGAACCCTGACCGTGGAACCTCGGGTGGAGCAACTTGGAGTTCCATCGGGCGTTGAGTTGTGAACCTAATAACCCTCTACTTAATGTCACATCTACTATAGGTGATGTCACTAGCCATCTAAACAATGTCAGACCTACACTTGAGTAAACTACCGTGGTATTTGGGGGTGTCAGGCAGTTGGTGAGCCACCTCTGCGACAACAGCCCCCTTGTCTTGGCATTTAATGTTTATGATGTGGAGACAACTAGCACATCAGGCATTTAATGTTGTGACATAAAGTATGAGGGATGTCTTTCATAGTCTTTAATGATTAAGTTGCCTCGGGGATGGTGTAGGGGGATATTTAAAGACCCCAACCAACCCTGAGGATAGGATGATCTTTTGAGAGTTTATGAAGTTATTACTATAGAGAATAAATATCAGAGAGAGAGAGAGTTATTACAAACTAGAGGTCCTATTCATCGGCCATTGTCATTTATTACGAAGCTTTTAATACGTGGTAGAGATTCTTGAGAGCGTTTAGTGTGCTTACCTTCCTACCAAGGTGTATCTAGGGTGCTTACTTTTCTCTCCCTCTAGCTAAGTTACTTCTAAGTTCATTACTACTCTCTGAGCTATACACAAAAAATTTGTGAGTTTAAAACGAGTCTTATCTTCATTAAGTTTGTGTTTGCATGTTCTATTACTAATCTAAGGTTTTAGCCATTTAAAGTATCATCACCATACTTCAAAGGGGTTACACCTCCATCTTATCTAAAGTACCCTCTTACATTTGGCGACTCTGCTGGGGAGGCATTCTTCTAATTAAGGAGTATGGCGCAAGATAATGCTAATTGAAAGCTCAACTTTGATGATATCCAACATAATAAAGAGCAGGCTGCGAGAGAACTAAAGGCCCTAAGGGATGGGGATCCTCGAGTAGAGGTACCTCCGGTTTCAGCGACATCAGGCCTTCCGGGGGTAACACAACCCTCCACGAGTGTGGGGTTGGGACCCACTCAGGTCGCGCTCCTCATGAGAAAGTTTTATGAGTTTTTACAAACTCTAGTAGCTTCAACTATGCTGGAAGGATTGGAGACTAATACCGTTGTAACACCAGGGATAGCTCCAACACCCCCACCAAGTGCAGGTGTTGCGGGAACGGTGCCAGCAAGCATACCCTCTGTTATGAATCTAGCAGTAGGAACCTCAGGAGTTTCAACGACCCCTACTGTGACATTTGTACCAGCTACAATGGGCACCTAGCCCATGGTGCCATTGGCTATTGCCCCAGTAGCATCACCCATGGAGGAAATGAGGAAGGAGTTGCAAAAAGAGATGTTGAAGTTCATGCAAGCCTCCTCGCAATCTGCTGGTGAGGTAGATTCAGTTTATGATGACTTTCAAACACCCTATCCTCAGTAATACAACGATGAGCCCTATCCGAAAGACTATATTCCTCCTATTTTTGAAAAATACACAGGAAAGGGTGGGAACCCGAAGGAGCATATTAAGCACTTTGTTGAACATTTGGGGTCACATTGTAATAATAAGAGTCTTAGGTTGAGGGAGTTTTCTAAGTCCTTAATCGATCAATCCTATACCTGGTATTCCTATTTGGCTCCCAACATCGTTTCTACATGGGAAGAGATGCACGTGTTGTTTGTCCAGAAGTTCTTTCTGGAAGAAGATGAGTTTACTTTGACCCAACTGGGTAGGGAGAAGAATTGACCTGGGGAAGAAGTGGTCGCCTATGTTCGAAGATTCAGAGAAAGATCCCTCGACATGAGGGAGGAGGCCAAATAATCCAATTTATTGCAGATCTGCGCCGAGGGGCTGCTTCCTGAGTACATCTGCCATCTTATCAATGAGACGCGCGAGGGGACTTTTGCCGAGTTCCTAAAAGCAGTGAGAAATATCTCCTTTGTGGTACGGCCCAATCCGATGGTGGTTCCCATGATGTTTAGTTAGCCGATGCAACACACAGGGGGGAGGTCTCAGCCCCATGGGTAGGGTACAACGAAGGGGGAGATAGGGGCAAAGCAGTGAAGAAGGACAACAAAAGGAAGTTTAGAAGAGATAGGGAAGAACCACCACCATTGCCTTGTACAGTGAAAGAATCTGTCAACTATTACAATGCAATGGTCCAAGGGGGAACAATCTATGAGCCAAAGGGCGTTCCCGCCAGGGAGCCCGATGCAGCAATGAAGGCGGATCCAAAGTATTGCTAGGTTCATCGGAGGATCCAGCATCCAACCGAGAGTTTCTTTACACTGAGAAGAATCATTGACAAGTACGTGAAGGCTGGGACATTGCAAATACCTCCACAGAACATTAACAACAACCCCTTTCTAGCACATGGGGCCAATCTCTTGGTGGCCTATGATGAAGAGGCTGAGAGAGAAAAAAGAGAGTCAATAATGAAGCAAAGAGAGTATGAAGAGGCTCTGGAAGATTTCACGGGGGGAATGGATAATGTAGTGTTAGCTTATGATGAAGAAAGCACTAAGGATATGGAGGAGGTATACAGCGTTGAATGTGAGTAAGTAGACACAGTTCTAGAATACTGTGCAGTTTCAAAATCTCCAAAGTTCACCTGGTTCTTCGACCAGGTGGGGGTACATAAGGAGAGTAGGTTGGAGATAACCCAGGCAATACTCGATATTACGAGGAAGAACGCAGTCCCTTCGCTGAGATGGAAGGGACCCATGGTCAGGTTAGTGAGAAAGTTTCTGTCAGAGGTAACCTTCAGCGATGCAATGAGGTTAGCTTTGCGAAGACTCTTATGGATGGGTGAGCTTCCAGCAATATCATGCCAATAAACTCTTTCCACACACCCAATATTCCAGAAGAGAGGTTGGTCCCCATGCCTTTGGTAATTTTAGGGTATGATAATCAATCTTTCAAGTCCATTGGGTACGTTACTGTTGGGATTGTAATGGGAAATCTGAGTTCCCATATCAAGTTCCATGTAATAGAGAGTGCAACTTCCTATCATCTGCTAATAGGAAGGGTGTGGATGCACAACCAAGGGCTAGTTCCTTCTACGTACCACCAATGTGCCAAAGAAAATGTCAAGGGAACAGAGGTGACCATTAGGGCTATAAAGAGGCCCTTCGCTGTTGAGGAGGTTCACTTGGTGGATGCAACATTTTACACGGAGTTAGAGGAAGATGTCCATGTCCTAACGAGAAGAATGGAGGGAGCATGGGTTCCTTCGATCAGAGAAATGATGGGACCCGTAAATGAGAAAGGTAAGGAGGTTGCAAGCAGCACAAGGATAATAGCCGAGGAGGCTCACCAGGTGGTCCTTCGACCCCAAAGCATCTCTAAGAAGCTCAAAGACAGGATGAGGCCCAGAGAAGACCCAATGGAGCATGAGGTTCAACGACAAAGCGTGATGAGTTGGTTCTTAGGAGAAATAATGGCCAAGGATTCCAGAGAAAAGAAGAGGAAGGCAGTCACCACTACCAGCAGATAATGCAAGAAGGTCATTACCGAGGAAGGAAAGGTGGTGTATCGATTATAACGGTGTGAGTGGGCGATCGAGGAAGCTAATGATGAGGTTAACCCGATATATAAATTCTTTCTGGTAGATCAACGGGGACAATGCATGGTAATAGATAACTCCAATATACAGGAGTTCGTAGAGGATGTCATTGAAGATCCAGACTATATGGCAGATCAACCAAAGCCACATGCACAAGAGTTGGAGTAGTTAAACCTGGCGAAAGAAAGAGAGGATCCAGGGCCCATTTTCATCTCGAAGGATCTCAGTAAGGAGAAACGAGGGGCCTTGGTTGAGTTAATTTGGGATTTTATAGACATCTTTGCATGGAAATATACAGAGATGGAGGGACTGGATGAGGAAGTAAGCTGCCACGAGATGAATGTAATGCCTTCGTCCATTCCAGTAAAATAGGTGATGAGAACGTACAAGACCAAGCTAGATTTGAAGATCAAGGAAGAGGTTAAATGCTTACTAATGGCAAGGTTTATCACACCGATACAACACCCACTCTGGTTATCCAGTATTGTCCTAGTGGGGAAGAAAAACAAAAATCAGATAAGGATCTGCGTGGACTTCAGAGATTTGAATAGAGCTTTCCCCAAAGACGAGTTCCCTCTGCCCTCCATTGATAGCCTGATAGATGCAACAGATGGTCATGAGATGTATAGCTTCATGGAAGGGTATGTAGGGTACAACCAAATCAAGATGGACCCTATGGACGCGGAGAAAACAACGTTCAAAACCCCGTTGGGTAACTTCATGTACAATGTGATGCCGTTTGGACTCAAGAACACTGGGGCGACCTATCAGAGAATAATGATGGTCATTTTCCATGACTTCTTTCACAAGTTTGTGGAATTTTATGTGGATGATTTGGTCATCAAGTCGAGGAAGGAGAAGTCTCATCTGAGCGATTTGAGGAAGGTGTTTTCCCGTTGCAGGAAGTATAAATTGAAGATGAATCCCCTTCAGTGTGTTTTTAGACTAACAAGTGGGAAATTTCTAGGCTTTGCGGTTGATAGACAGGGGGTGCAGATGGATCAGGACAAACAACGGGCGATCTTGGAAATGACATGCCCAAGAACGGTGAAGGAGCTGAAGAGTTTGCTCGGTAAAGTCTCCTACCTTCGGAGATTTGTGCCCTGATTGGTCAAAATAACACATCCGTTGATGCATTTATTACGAAAGAACATGAAGTTCCAATGGGAGGAGGTTCACCAGGAGTCTCTTGATGGGCTGAAGAAACTGCTCATTTCACCACAGACCATGGTTCCCCCGAAGGCAGGAGTACCGTTGTAGCTGTACCTCACATCCTCCATGAGGTCTGTGGGAGCTTTGTTGGCACAAAAGATCGGTAGGCAAGAACGTCCAGTCTATTACCTCAGCAGGATCATTCATGGGCCTGAAGTCAGATACAATAGCTTAGAAAGGCATTGTTTGGCCTTAATCTTTATAGCGCAAAAACTTAGGCATTATATGTTGTCTTTTACAATTCAAATTGTAACTAGATGTGATCCAATTAAGTATTTTCTAGCAAGAATGATTTTGATTAGTAGGGCAGCTAGGTGGTTCCTCATCCTATCTAAACATGACTTGAAGTGCGTGTTTCCTCGCGCGATTAAAAACCAGGCATACGCTGATCTATTGGCTATCTTCCCCTCAGGAACGTTCGAGCCACCCAAAGAAGATATTCCAGGAGACAATTTGCAGGCCAACCATCTAGACGCAACGAACAAGGAATGGACAATGAAGTTCGATGGTTCATCGACAAAAAAGAAAGGAGGAGTAAGGGTTATTCTTTCGAAAGGAATGGAGGAGATTTGCCTTTCTTACAAGCTAGATTTCCCTTGATCTAAAACCGAGGCAGAATATGAAGCATTGGTGTTGGGATTGCTAGAGGCTCTTCGAAGGGGGATCCGTTCACTTTGCATTAAAAGGGATTCAAACTTGGTGATTTAGCAAGTGAATGGAGAATACGCGTTGAAACATATGAGCCTAGCACCATACAAAACAATCATTCAGAGGCTCCTCGACCAGTTCCATTAGACCAAGATCCAGAGGCATCCCAGAATGATGAACTGTCACCCAGACGCATATGCCATTATTGCCCAGAAGATGATCATGAGAAACGATGCAACTACTGTCATGATCCAACGAACAACAGCTCCCTCGATGATACAGTCAATTCTACTAATGGAAGAGGACGCAAAATGGAGGGGAGAGATTAAAAGGCAATTGGAATCTAGGGTAAGAGCGATGGGGCTGATAGAATTAGCCCAATACTTAACGAATCAGGGAAACCTTTACTTTAGAAATACAGGAGGGTTGTTGTCGAGATGCATCGGTCCAGAAGAGGCAGGACAAAGATTGAAGAAAACACACGAAGCGCACTGCGAAACAATTGAGATACCCCTCCACCAAAGGATTCAAAGAGAGGGGTATTTTTATCCTAAGATGGAAACAGAATGCGGCGGAGCTACAACAAAATTGTGATAAATGTCAGTTGTTCTTTGAGGCAGTCAAATGTCATTTCGTGGAGGCTCAGCCTGACTAAAGACAGCCCTACCTCGACTTCATTAAGGATGGAGTTGTCCCAACGGAGAAAATTGATGCGATGAGACTCCGACGAAGGACCCCGAGATTCTATGTTTAGGAGGGGCAATTTTATCGAAGGGGATACTTCAATAGGCCTTTACGTTGCATCACGAGAGAAGAGGAAGCGGAGGTCCTCAAGCAGGCACATGATCCGACTCATATAGGAGGGGCCAGGTTCTATGACGAGTTGATGACTTTGGTATACTATTGGCCAATGATGGAGAAAGATTCGACTGAGTTCGTTCGAAAGTGTAGGGCTTGCCAACTTCATGGAAATATGATCCATGCCCCATCAGTGGACTTACACTCCCTAATAAAGCCTTAAACTTTTCATACTTGGGTGTTCGACCTGGTAGGGCACCCTTTTCGAGGGGGAAGATATGGATATTAGTAGTAACGGAGTGCTTCACAAAGTGGGCAGAGGCGATACCACTGAGAAGGGCAACAACAGGAGTGGTGAGAAGCTTCATCAGAGAGTACATCATTTGTCATTTCGGGATCCCAAAGGTTATCCTTTCAGATAATGGGACCCCTTTCATTAATTTAGAAGTAACGATGCTCACAGATAAATAGTCCATTGTCCATCACACTTCGACGGTGGCATACCCAAAGGGAAACGGTCAAGCCTAAGCGACTAACAAAACTTTGGTCAATATCTTAGACAAAATGATGGAGGATTTCCCAGGATCATGGGACGATAAGATACTAGCCGTATTGTGGGCATATCGAACAACTAAGAGGAAGCCCACACGGTATACACCGTTCTCTCTTATCTATGGGGCCGAGGTGATTCTCCTTGTAGAGTTTGAAGTCCCCTCTGCTCGATATGCTTTATGAAGTAGCATACTCCCCTAGAATAGACATGTGCAGTTGGAGGCGTTGGACGGACACAGAGATAATGAGATGCAAAACTTTCAAATGTATACGAGGCAACTCTCCAGGGCGTATGATAACTTAGTGAGACCAAGGAAGTTCATGGAGGGGGACCTCGTGTTGAAAGCAACAGTGAAACATATCCGGGGGCTTCCTCTACCCAAGTTTGTAGCAAATTGGGAGGGTCCTTTCGTTGTGAGGGAAGATCATGACTCAGGTTATTGCTTAATCTCTAAGATAGAAGAAGACATGCCATTTAAGATTAACAATAAATGGTTGAAAGCCTATCATGTGTAGACCAGTTATGTTTGACCATTGATGTAGTTGGCTGTTATGAATACACAAGTTCTTTGTTTTTATGAGTGTACAAGTTTTTTTTTTATGATGGCTCAAGAAGAGATGAAAGAATTACAGTATTTCACACTTCATAATATAAGCAAACAGTTGTAATACAAAGACATGGCATAAGGAAATAAATATCTTTTTCCATTCATAAACTTTGGGGGCGTTACAAAATTGGGAGCTATTGCCCAAGAATTACATGAGAAGAAAAAAAAAAAAAAATATATATATATATATATATATATATATATATATACAAGTTCATTCGTCAAGAAGGAACCACATATTCGGAGAAGAGAAAAAGTCTCCAGGGAGGCTCGGAGAAGCTGCTTGGCAAGACCGTTGAGCGTTGATAGAGACCTCCAACCTTGTCTGCTCATGTGTGCGCTCAATCAAGAGTTTATCTCATTTTGACTTGGCCGCACGTAGAGCTTCTTCGAGGTCCCCCACCTCTTTGTCAATAGTTTCAATAAGAGGTGCCAACTCGGCCAACTTAGCTTCCTCGACACTCTGATCCTCCTGATGTTTTTGCAAGAGCTCCCTCTAGCTGTCCAACTGTTGCCTCTTCAAACTCTTCAAATGCGCGATGAGTCAGTCAAAATGGAAATCGTCATGACCCAATTCCCTCAGATAGCCCAAAAATTAGTTGAGTAGGGGTCTGGTAACCTATGCAGTTGGAGTATTGGCGATTTCAGCAATGACGGTGGCCATGCCTTGAAGCCTGTATCTCATAACTGAGATGTTTGAACATAGGCAGTCCACTGTGAAGGTTACAGGATGATAGCTCAAAAGTTGCTTAATCGCCAAACGGTGGTTGGTAGGCATTTGGGGAGAACGTTGAAGTACCATTAGGCAAAAGGCGTGGGGAGCTAGGTTGGGCAGAGGAAGCTCGCACCTAGATTCACTCTTTGCAGCAGCACGATGGTGCGAGGAAGTGGGCGAAGGAACTGGTGGAGAATCCTCCCGAGCAAACTAAAAATAGTTAGAGGAAATAAGGAGTTTATGAAAAATCTTAACAAGTGTTTCGTTGATTAAGTCACTGATATAGGTGGAGCTTATGAAAATTCTTAACAAGTGTTTTCGTTGTTAAGCCACCGATATAGGTGGAGTTTATGGAAAAATCTTAACAAGTGTTTTCGTTGTTAAGTCACCGATATATGCGGAGTTTATGAAAAATCTTAACTAGTGTTTTCGTTGTTAAGTCACCAATATAGGTGGAGTTTATGAAAAAAATCTTAACAAGTGTTTTCGTTATTAAATCACCGATATAGGTGGAGTTTATGAAAAATCTTAACAAGTGTTTTCATTGTTAAGTCACCGATATAGGCGGAGATTATGAAAAAATCTTAACTAGTGTTTTCGTTGTTGAGTCACCGATATAAGTGGAGTTTATGAAAAAATCTTAACTAGTGTTTTCGTTGTTAAGTCATCGATGTAGGTGGAGTTTATGAAAAAATATTAACAAGCGTTTTCATTGTTAAGTCACCAAAATAGGTGGAGTTTATGAAAAATCTTAACAAGTGTTTTCGTTATTAAGTCATCGATATAGGTGGAGTTTTCGAAAAAACCTTAAGAAGTGTTTTCATTGTTAAGTAACCTACATAGGTGAAGTTCGAGAAACTAAGAAATACAGGGAAAACTAGAAAACTATCTCAGCAGCAGTAGGAGCGGGAACGGGAGTCACCACGGGAGCCATAATGGTAGAAACCTTTGGAGGCGGGATCATTGCCTCAGAAGCCTCGACGGGGTCCGTGGCGGAAGAAGCCTCAAAGGTGGTAGGCAAACTCCCCTCGCCGACATAAGGTACTAAGGCCAACACGGGCGCATCATTGGAAGAAGACGCTGGACCTTTAAGAGATGCCCCAATGAGAGCAGTAGCACCAACCTGGGCCTAGGAAATGAAAAGGCCACTCAGAGCAAAGGGTGGAGAAAGACTTGGACAAAGATGCAAATATAAAACCAAGTGTTAGACGCAAGTGGAAAAACACAAAAGAATTAGAGGCATAAATGCACCTAACTTACCCCCATTATGGCACCGAAAAGAGGAACAACAATAAGGGGTCTTGACAATGCAGGGGGAAGGAGAATGTTAGCTATCAGTGATGCCACTTCCACATCAAACGGCCCAATAGGTTAGGGATGATAAATAAAACAAGGAAACAAATAAAAGATGTAAGACTTGAAAAAAAATTTACCTGCGGGGCACTCTCTTAGACCACAACGAGGGGCAGAGACACCTTTTGCTCTGATGGAAACTCAGAGGATACAATAGTAGTTGCCTCTAGTTTCCTAGGCACTTCAGCAGACTCAACGGTGGAAGCCTCCATCGCAGCTTCTTTGGCCCATTGTGAGGATGAATGGCGACACTAGGTCAGACTTATCAAGGGGGAATGGGGAAGAGTAGTGTCTGCTGGAGAAACACTGCAATGCCCCCCCCCCCCCCCCCACACAAATCGGCTAACAGGGGGACTGGGGGGGGGGGGGGGACAGGGCCTTTCTTCTTCAACTCATTACACCAAAATATTCTCTTATTAATAAATGAGCAGATGCAACACACCTTAGGATAAGGGGAATAAAACAAAATACAGAATGCACACATACCTCAGATCCAGAGGGAGATCGAGAAGGTATAATTACTGGTGAAGGAGGCGAGGAGGCAACGGTAGAGGAAACTGGTGATGGAGGTTTCTCAAGTGTTTGCCTCTTCTGGATCTTGGTACCCAGCGTTTTCTTCCTGGAGCTCGTGAAACCACCAGTTTTAGGCACCCTCACCCTTCTTCTCTTTTTTGCCACTGGCTCCGTGGGATCAACCACGATCGTAGGAAACGCGCCTGGAGGAGGAACGACGATAGCGCGCCATTGAAACTCAGCATGAATTATGTCGACTTCATCTTGCACCTGCCTCCTCAGCTCTTCAGCCATCTCTGGAGACATAAGAGGGGGAACGGAGGCAATAGGGAATGCCTCCAAGGGAATTTGCATTTAAACTTGGGCCTTAGACTTCTTAGACTTGGACTTCTTGGCCTTCTTAGCAGGTGGCTAAGAAGGCCCTTCTCCCGTGGAAGATTTGGTCGAAGGGGTAAATGGTTTGGAGGCTGCAGCGGACTTGGGTTTGGGCGAGGCAAAAGGGATCATGGGGCTGTATGGAGGAAGTTCAGTGGGAGGTTCTTTGGGGGTATGTCTTAGGGGTATGTCTTAGAGGTAAGTCAACCCCGAGAATGGAATTGCCCTTCAACCCCAGCTCTAGGGCAGAAAATAAAAGAACTGGAGGATACACGGGATCCCCTTCAATGAATTCAGCAATTTGGGCCAGTTGCCTCGACCAATACTTTATCGAAAATAGAGGGGTCACGTCCTCTTGCCTGGTGATACTGGGGATGGTGACTCGCCCAGCTAGTGTAGAACTCACTCCCCACGTGACAGTTGAGGAGAATAGAGAACATGCCTCACCAAAGGACACCTTGGGGTAAGATAATTGAAACACCGGGCGAGGGGCCCCTTGATCAAAGCCAAACTGACGGGTGCATTATCTAGGATTGGCTGGACCACTCTTGCCCCATGTTTGAAAAAATCACAAATATAGAGAAAACTATCCTCCTCATATGGCCTCATTACAAAACTTAAAAAGTCATAAATAAAGGAGGTCAGCTCCTTTCGGCTCTGCCTCTTAAGGTAAACAAAGGAGCGAGGGGGCAAGATTGTTTCCCCCGAGGGAGGACGGTTAGTCTTAACTACTACATCCGAGAAGCGCATATAGAGGAAGCCCGTTAGGAGGACGTTGTTGGCAAAATTGGCTAGGTTGTAATGACCAAGAGATCACTCCATGTTAAAAAGGGCTCTATCAAGCCATGTGTAGAGGGGTCCCAAGGCAATTGCAGCTAGAGGGAGCTTGATACCCCGGGCCAAACAAAGGGATATGTTGATGAGATCCCTTTGAGGCTGTTCGTTGAGCTTTCCCATTAAAAAGAAGCGAGAAAGAATGACAAGGATATAGGCAGGAAGCGCTAGTGATGTACCTTGTCCAGGGGAAGTCTCAGAGGAACTACCTTCAGAAGGATCCTTAAAGAAGTAGTTGATAAGAGGAGTGAAGGTAGCTTTGTTTGAAGTACCGATGCACTTTCGACATATATGGTCCAACTCCAAACGGTCATCAGTCTCTTATGCATCCAGGGCTTCATCGGAGTAGGGTTCATGGACTGTTGCCTCAAGGCCTAGGAGCTTGCACACGTCCTCTAACATTATTGTAAATTCCCCTATGCAGCGATGAATGTATGAGTGGTAACGTTCCTGCGAGATACCAAAATGGGGAGGGAAACATTATTTTTGGAAAGGGTGAACTCACCAAACCACTTGGCTCGATGAAGTCCAATCTTGGTGAGGGTATCAACATAGGAACTCTGCATAGAGGAGTTCCAAGCAGCAAAATAAGCAGGAGAGCCCCTAGGACCTTCAAAGTCGACGTGGGACCATGGGAAGTCCCCTCGCTTAAGGCAAAATCTAAGAGTCCCCTCGGGGGGAAGAAAGTCCTAGTCATCAGAATTCTCCTCTTCATCACCAAGTGTCATGGCATCATACTTGGCATTAAAAATGCAACTCTTACAAAACCTAACAAAGCCATCACCTTTGCCAAAAATGGGGGACCGATGGTAGAAACGCAACTCTTCTTGACGAGCAGTAGTCAATAAGGCGGCGACAACGGGGGTGGTGGATGGAGCATTGGTGGCAGGTGTGGCGGGGCTTCTTGAAGAAGCCATCATAGATAACAGAAGTTGGAAAAAGTTGGGTAAAAGAAGGTTTAGGAATGAAGGTGGAGGAGCACAACCGCAAGTGGTGGCGCAAAAGATGAGACAAGGAGGAGACTGAGTAAAGAATGGGGCAACAATGGAGGTCACACAGAGTTCGCACAGAGTTTCTCTCTCTAAGGGAATATGGGAGCTTGAAGAAGATGAAGAAAAGAGAAGGGTTTGAAAAAAGAAACGTTTGAAACTTTTTAAACCTCTTAAACCTATCGTTTGAGTTTCCCACCACTGCACGTGCAAGGCCGCCTATAATCAATTCAAATGAACACGTGGCACTCCGGGAAGTGTTTTGACAGTAGAAAAGACAGCGCTACATCATCTACGAAGAGATGCCTGGGGAATAAAAAAGGTTGCCTTCCTAATCAAGTTTGAGTTTTGGTGCCAATTTTTTTTTGTCAGACATCTCCAGTAACTCCCAACGGAAAAGATGCCCCAATGGTTCAAAAATCAATAATGTCCCCTTGCTACAAGTCCAAACGTTGTTTAAATTGTGACTCAATTACATTGGGGAGAATTTCTGCTTTTTTGAACATAGTGAAGCATTACGAGGGGGAACTTCACTTACCAAGAATCAGAACGAGTATTTGAGAAGGTTAGATGGCCTTTCGGGAGACGTTTGAATAATGAAGCTAGAACGGTTGAAGCGCAGTATAAGGAAAAAGTGGCGATGTCCCTTCGTCAAAGCCCCAACGAGACATAGTGCTTTGGCTCAGTTACATATGGGAACATTTTACTTTTTTTCTGAAGATTATAACGCTGCGGTTCTAATGAAAGAAAGGAGGCCAAAATTTTTACACACAGAGAAGGTTCATCGGATTGAGAAGTTTCGTCCAAACCTTTCTTGCTCTAATAAATCTCTCCACAAAGGGGAAAATATAGAGGGGGCTTAAAGGTAATTTTGAGATTAGAAGTAATTCCACATTAGCAACAGTTTTTTGGGGATTAAGGCACCATGGCAGCTCAGCGTGGCAGCTCGACGTGGTATCTCAGCATGGCAGCTCAAGCGAGGCAACTCAGCATAATAACCTGTATTTTAGCTTGTTGTATTAGTCAGATTGTATCTTTATTTATATTGACTGTCATCTATAACGGTTGTAATCATGTAACGAGAATAATAAATAGTTTTAGTGTGAGGTCAAATGGTACTCGCGAGAGACCAGACTTGGCAGGGCCTGAGAGAGCTTTCATGCTCTACCGAATGACCTCATCGTGGGAACTTTAGAGGGACTTGGTTTGGAGGATTGATAAGTGAGGCACCATTAGGGCTTCTCCTGACCACCTGGTAAAACACCGAAGAACCCTGACCGTGGAACCTCGGGTGGAGCAACTTAGAGTTCCATCAGGCGTTGAGATGTGAACCTAACAGCCCTATACTTAATGTCACATCAACTGTAGGTGATGTCACTAGCCAGCTAAATAATGTCAGACCTGCACTTGAGTAAACCACCGTGGTATTTGGGATTGTCAGGCAGTTGGTGAGCCACCTCTGCGACAATAGCCCCCTGACACACAGTGATTAGGCAAAAGGCATGTCCTGGCATTTAATGTTTATGATGTGGAAACAACTAGCGCATCAGTCATTTAATGTTGTGACATAAAGTATGTGGGATGTCTTTAATAGTCTTTAATGACTGAGTTGCCTCGGGGATGGTGTGGGGGGATATTTAAGGACCCCAACCACCCCTGAGGAGAGGATGATCTTTTAAGAGTTTAAGAAGTTATTACTAGAGAGAATACAAATCAGAGAGAAAGAGTTATTACAAACCAGAGGTCTTATTCACCCGCCAATGTCATTTATTACGAAGCTTTTAATATGTGGCAGAGATTCTTAAGAGTGTTTAGTGTGTTTACCTGCCTACCAAGTTGTATCTAGGGTGATTACTTTTCTCTCCCTCTAGCTAAGTTACTTCTAAGTTCATTACTACTCTCTGAGTTATACAGGAGATATTTGTAATATTAAACTGAGTCTTATCTTCATTAAGTTTGTGTTTGCATGTTCTATCACTAATCAAAGGTTTTAGCCATTTAAAGTATCATCACCATACTTCAAAGGGGTTACGCATCCATCTTATCTAAAGTACCCTCTTACACCCTTCAAAAGGCTAGTGTATAAACTAAGGAAGGTATCATCAAAGTGGAGTCTGAACCAAAGAAAGTGATTTTACAGTTCATTCCCTGAAAGTATGAGAAGTCTGCTAGTTCTATAGTCTCAACCATCAACGACATTTCATAACCTTCTACTTTTTGGGCACCGAAAAGTCATCCTAATTCTACTAAGAAAGAATACACCGAGATCCATGCTCCCCTGTCCAAAGTCTACCAAACCCGATTAAGACAAAATGTCATCAAACCCATGGAGCCCCTCCATTACCAAATACACTCCCTAGAGACTTCAAACTTGATGTTGTGATTTTCACCAATCCTTAGGCCATACCACCGACTAATGCTTTTACCTTAAAAATGTGGTCCAAGGCCTAATTTACATGGTATCATCGCCCCACAAGCTAACCCTAAATCCAATACCACCCATAACCTACTTCCAGCACATACAAATGTCATCTTTATAGAAAGCAACCCAAAATTTGACCTATCTTCTCAAATCGTGCCCAACAAAACACCGATCATCCAGTCTCACCCAAACTGCTTAAGGTTTTTCCATCCTTTCTTCTACACCCTAATTTCTTCATCAATCATGTTTTGTCACTCCTTATAAGGTCCTGCATTACCGTCAGCATCCGATCTGAGGGGGGAGGCATGAAGTTACCTACACTATTAGACCAACTCTTGGATTTGGTGATGAATTTAGCCACTGAAATGTCTGTTGATTGTCATAAGTTCAACGACTTGTTTATGGAGGCCCAAAAGTGGGCTCGGGAATCATACGAATGGGTAGTACCCATTTAAGAAGTCAGTCTTAATGATATGGTACAGATCATGGTTGTTATGTTTAGACAGATAAGTGAAATCTGCAGTATCTTTGAGTTGCTCACAGTTTTTGAAGCTTCAGGTATGGCTGGCCCGTTCAGTCCTACAGTTCCCCATTGAGTAGGAAGATTTATACAATGAAGCTATTGATTTGGTCGAATGTATTAATTACTCTTAGAAAAAGGTTATAGTCGCCATCGGATGGGGGATGATTTTGACGGCTCAGATGATGAACCAAGTTAGGGAGAAGTTAGTCCAGTAGCCAATCTGTGTGGAATGATCTACATTCAGGATTTTTTACGAGAAATCAACGAAGCGTCCATTCATCCCAAAATATATTAAGCCATGAGGTTCTTATTCTTTCCCACCTCAGGGTACCACATTACCCGATCAGGGTGGAACTATAAATATTCGATTCCTCATGCAATCAAAACGAATAATGGAAAGGGAATGGTTGAAGAACTTCTAATGCCAAAAATGAACATTGAAGAGAGAAAAGGCCTTGATCGGCTCAAGAAGACCCAAGCCAATATGACCCTATGGGTAATTTTCATGTCCTCTTAGTTGCACCAAAATGCCTTGATAAAACTCCACATTAGACCCATAGACCCTCCTTCCACTACTCTCGAAAAAGCCTTAAATATGGTTGTTTCCTTGAACTCTTCCAAACTCCTTTCCATTTATTAAGAAGAGATACCAAAGTTAGACCTTGATCACAATTATTCTCTTAACATCTCCATCAAAGTCTTGGGAAATACAGTCCCACTATCACTTCTTGACAACGGATTTGCTCTCAATGTCTGTCCTCTTAGAACCTTTAATTTTTTAGGACTGAAAGTCTGTGATCTCACTCCCACCTTTGTTGATGTGCGTGCTTATGACAATACTCACCAAGAAGTAATAGGGTACATAAAACTCAAACTAGGGTTTTTCCCTGTCAATCCAGTCACAAAGTTTCAAGTCATAGACATATCTACATGCTTCAATCTACACATTGGCCATCCATATCTCCACAATATTAGAGAAGTATTTTATTTTCTTCATCGAAAGCTGAAGTTCTTTACTAAAGGCCAGGTTATCACCATTTTGGGGGATGACAACAGCATAGACAATGCAAGCACCAGCAACCCAGTATTGGAAATTCAACCTGGGACCAATGACATGCTCCTCTCTGATTTCAGAATTGACCCCCTCCCTGTCCCAGTAAGGGACAATTTCAAAGATCGAGTCCATCTATAACAACCCTTATGGAAATTTCAATGTGATTTAGATGTTTAAAAACATGCATTTCATTCCCGAAATAGGGCTACGACGATGTTAGTAAGGATCCTTAAGCCCATAGTCTTGATGGATGCCATACCCGCATGTGGCTTGAGTTACCAACTTTTACCATATGAACTCCAAGCACTCTGTCGATCAAGACCAAAAAGAAGCTTGGAAGATAAAAATACTATTTTAAGAGACTCTTTGAATGAAAGTTTTTTCAAGGAGGGTGAAGACTTAACCTTCTGTAGATTCCCTAAATCGTGGTACGACTATGTTGACAAGAATATGAAATCGGGGATAGAAATCATCTTTAAAGGCAGTAACTCTTGAGTCAAAGACCGCAAACATGAAGTGCAACCTCTCAGAAAGAAAACCATGGAAATTACGAGAGACTCTGAGGAAAGAGACTTAAAAGAATACTTTGACTTGTAGACACTGGGGTTGAGTCTCTGCATGATCTGCTCAGATGTCGTACCGTCGGACCCATTCGCATAGATCACAATTGTTGACATGCCTTTCCTAAACTAGAATGTCATCCCAATCCAGTCTACTCTGATTTAACCCAACTTTGTTGTTTACCGTATTCGAGTCTCTTCACATGTTGTTGTTTTTCATTTTTCTGACATCAATGTAACTGAGATCTCTTTTAGTGAGGTTCTCAAAGATATATTTCCTGAAAGTGAAACATATAAGGATTTTGAGTATCTTGATGTGCCTTACATTAATTGTCTTGATTAAAATCAAACCCTTGAAGATTAATAAACAACATGACCGCATTCAAATTAATGGTGATGAGACTTTTATTATTAATCTCAATTATAGGAGCCACCAACGCGAGATTAGGTTAGGGTCCACCCTTAATGAGCATGAGCCTGCAAAATTTGAATAATTAATCAAGGAATCTGTCAACATCTTCACATGGTCCTATGATAACATGCCCAAAATTGACCCAGAAATATCTCAGCATAAGATCCCGACATTCCCAAAATGAAAATTAATTAGACATAAGCTAAGAAAACTTTGTGCCAAATGGTTGCTCAAGGTCAAAAAGGAAGTGGTCAAACAATTGAGTATAGGTTCCATTTGCGTAGCCGAATATCCAACATGGCTCGCCAACATCATCCCTGTGCCAAAGTCTGAAATAAAAGTCCACATTTATGTTGACTATCGGGATTTGAATAAAGCATCCTAAAGGATGATTACCATAACCCAACGTCAATATGATAATGGATGACATGACTAACCACACCCTAAAATAGTGTGTCGACGGATTCATCGAATATAACTACATTAAGATGCACCTAACCATTAGGAGAAAAATTCCTTCATAACTACACTATCCTACCAATCGAACTCAATAACGCCGAGGCTACCTACCAAAGGGATTCCATAACCATCATGCATGACCTTATTCATAATGAGGTCTAAGGCTACGTAGACGATAATATCATTAAATCTAAGACTCGGGAAGGTCATATTCCCGCCCTCAAAAAGTTCTTTAAGTGACTGGAACAATACCAGATGAGGCTAAATCTATAAAAATGTGTTTTTCGGCGTCACGAAAGGAAAACTCTTAGGATTCATGGTCAATGAGAAGGGAATCGAAGTAGACCCTGCAGAGATGAAAGACATACATGAAATTACACCACCACGGAGGGAGAAGGAAGTGTGAGGATTCCTAGCTAAACTATAATACATTAATCGGTTCATCAGCCAACTGAATTCTATCTGCGAACCCACTTTCAGACTCCTCCGAAAAGACTCAACTAAAGTCTGGAATGAGGTCTGCTAAGAAGCCTTTGACCAAATCAAGAGATACCACCTGAAATCTGGTGCTTTTGCCTTTGCAGCCAGGTCTACCACTCTTTTTATACTTAATCGTAATCGATACCATAGTATGGACTTTGCTATCCTAATACATTGAAGAATATCGTAAGGAAAGAGATTTCTATTATTCTAATAAAAAACTGTACGGGTACGAAATTAACTACACTTCATTAGAGAAAGCGTGTGTCTTCCTAGTCTGGGTCATGCAGAAGTTACAACACTACATGCTTGCCTTTCCCATCAGACTAGTATCCTTAATGGATACTACCATATATATTCTAAAAAAGCCCGCTCTGTCCAGCTGAATGGCCTGTTGGTTGATGTTTCTAAACGAGTTCGATATTGTGTATGTCACGAAGAAATATATAAAAGGGAGAGTCATCTCCAACTACCTTATTGATTACCCTATGAAAGGAATCGATGTTTAGGTCTCTGAATTCCTAGATGAAGACATCCTATGCACTTCTTATGAGGACCTCAGATGGAAAATGTTCTTTAATGGAGGTGCCAACTAAAAGGATATGGCATTGGGATACTGTTGATTGACCATGATGACTCTCCCACACCATTACCATAAAATTAGACTTGCCTTGCACTAACAACATAATTGAACACAAGGCATGCACCGTAAGACTCAAAATCTCCCTTAAGAAAGGAATCAAGCACCTAAACATTTATGAGGACTCTGTGCCCATCGTCGAACAAGTCCTCAGAAAATGAAAAGTTAAAGATGAGAAGTTCCTACACTTCCACGTCCACCTAGAAGAAATGGCCAATTAGTTCAAAGATGTCACCTTCCAATACCTTCCTAGTACAAATAATAGTTTAGCTGATGGCCTTACAACCCTAGACTTCATGGTCGATATGCCTGAGGGAATAACAATAGCCCCTCTCCTGATTCAAAAATAAGCCATGCCCACCAAATCTTACCACATTAAGGTTGTTACCGAAGAAGATCCCGAAATGGCTGAATTACAGTACTATGACATTTGGCGCATCCTCAAGCATGGTAGGTATCCCCTCGACGCGGATCAGAAAGACCATGCGACCCTTTGCAAATTGGTTGGCCAATATATCATCTGTGATAAAGCGCTTTTTAAGTGAAACATCTATGGAACCCATTTGCATTGAGTATAAGGGTTGATATTTAAGGAATGATGAAGAAATTCCACAGTGGGGAATGTGAGCCCCACATGGGGAATGTGAGCCCCACATGATCCACAGTAGAAATCGTTTATGACCCCACAGAAAAATTCAAGACGAATTGGAGAGACCCTACATTGTCAAGAAAATTATGTCAGGAAATGCCATTATGCTCATAGACCTCGATGGGAAAGAGATGGTGCATCCAATCAACCTGGGTCATCTCAAGAAATTTTACCATTAGTCTGAAATCTTGGCGCGCTATGATTCTTCTTATCCCCCTTCTATTTAGAATTTTATTTCTCTATTTTCTCCTACTTAGAATTATGTGGGATCTGATCCTCTTAAAAAAACATTTCTTTTTAATATGAAACTCAAAAAAATTTCAAAACCCCCTGAGGTACATAGGCATCCCATACGACATACATGGTATTGGTCCCTTTCTTTTTCACAAAATGCTTTTCTTTTCAACCCCCGAGAACAATGGTCAATCTTATCATTTACATGAACAAAAGGATCATGTATGCCTTTGGGATTGGTATAGATAGTTAAAAATGAAAAACTCATCAAAAAGCACAACAAAATGTGATCAAAATCATTTTTATTTCTAATAAAGGAATACAGCTGTTATATGAAGTATCTGTGAAGGGAGTCAAACAGAACACCCCTTATTCACTAACAACACCATCTTAAACAAACCTAATCCATACCGGCTTCATAAAAATTATCCACAATTCCACAGAAGAATGATAAACCCTAAAATAAAAATTACCCTAGCTTCACAAAATATTACCCTAGCTTCACAAATAATTTCCTCAACTACCAAAAAACCCTGTTTCATCATCATTCCCTGTCCCCGAAGGTCCCTAAGTGTCGCACTCCTGGTTAACACTCCACATACTCTCCATGGAGTGATATTCCCTGACAAGCTTGGATGAGACCACGACACCCTTCTCCGTAGTGCCGAAGGCGATGAGCCACCTTTGCCTAGTCTCTTCCTCCATGATCTTATCCATTACTCACTTCCACAACTACTCCAGGTAGTCCCCAGACACATGCCAAACCCTTCCTACAGATTATGATGGAAGGGTAGACGGTCAGTGATGCTGCCACAAGGTGTCCAACATTACCTGTAATGATTCAGTCAGGTCCTCCACCAAGAAGAAGTTCACTATTCGAGGAGGCACAAGTTGTTCTCATCGGAATTGGCATAGAAGACACCAGAGAAAGTAAATGGAAGTCTGATTGACAACTAGACTTTTTGTATATGTGTCGTTGTTCAAAGCCAAGTTAGTAAAAATCCTCAATTACCTTCAAAATATAACAACTTCAAGTGTAGAGGTAAGTAAGGGTATCAATCCACTTTCAAGGTTGTAAATCAAATGGAACAAATTCAATTGTAATTCACTTTTCATTTTCTTTTTGTGCTTTTTCACTTTTTCTATTTTTTTAGCTTTTTCAATATTAAAACAATAGGGTGAGGTGAGGTCTAAACTAAACTAAACTAAAAAGTGAGATGAAAATAACTAACTAGAAAGTGACTAAAAGTGGAAAATAAAGTCTAAAATAAAAATAAGAGATAAAGTGAGGTAAATAACTGTGAGAACGATCATGGAGTGGGATTACACCACAAATTTTAGTTATTCTAATTAATTAATTTAATTAATTGAATTCTCCCAAATTAATATCAAAATTACAAACCAACTCTCGTTGCAAGTATAATAGTAATATTTTAGAAAATTAAGTTTAACACCCCACAACTCTAGAAAAATAGATCTACACTCCCTTTAATTAATCACCCGCTAGGATCGATCGATTAAAATTTATGTAAATCTTAGAAAATAATTTTAGAGTTGAAATTCAAGTTATAATACCCCACTTAAGAAACCCCTATCTCTAGTTCGAATCTAAAATGGGTATTAGAATTAGAATTTTGATTTTCTCTCGAAAATCATTTACCATCTCTCGAGGCGTAAATCTAAGGATGGGGGATCAAAATTAACATTCAAAGGGACTTTTCAAGTTATTAAGCTAATTAAAATAAAATAACATTAAATAAGGGGTTTACCCCACCCCTTGAAAGGTATTTTAGCCTAACATGATATGAAATATGACCAATTAATAATCAAAGGCATAAAAATAATGAGAAGATAAGAGAACAATCAAACCAAATCTCTTTGAGAAAGTTGAACTCTACTCTTCCAAATTGAAGCATACAATCCCTCCAATTGAGAATCCAATTGATTTGAAATTAAATATTCACTCAATTAACTCTCTTACAATATTTAATCTCACAAATATCTAACAAAAATAAAAAAGAATAAAATAAAACTATTTACAAATATTTGTACCTAATTTATTCTAACCTAGCTCTCTACTTTTCTCTAGAATTTTCTCTCTCTCTTTGATGATGATCTCTCAAATGGGGTCTTGTGTCTTCTTTTATAGTAGGCAAGGAGAATGGGGGATAAGGTGTAATTGGGTAAATGGCTAGGAGGTGCATGTGGATATGGTGTGAGGTCATGTGAATGAGAATAAAATCTCATATGGTGAGGGGTTATTTTGGAAATTGGTTTTGAGTGGTTAGTTGGGGGGTAAAATGGGTATTGGGGCTAAATGGGTTATTTGTGCACATGTGGGTTATTCGTTATTTGGTTTCGTTTATTTTTGGCTTTGGCTCTTTTGGCGGGTGGAAAAATCATGTATGGTGTGGGAATGGGATATAGGTTTCAAGGTGAAATGGGTCTTCTTGGTTTGGGGTTTGGTGGGTGGCAGGGACATAACCGGTGCGGGTCAAAAATGGTTCCGGGTTGAACAAGATTGTGGGTCTAGGCCTGCTGGCCGGATTCGGTTTGAATCGGGTATAGAAGGTCGCATAGGGGGCAGCGGTGTTGGGGCGGAATGGAGTTTCTCCGTGAGGAAGTAGGTTCGGCCGTCGGAGGTTGGTTGGGGACTGCCGGAGGGGGTAAGGCAGAGATGTTGCCGCCGGAGGCAGGAAGGCTGCAGACGCTGGCCGACGATGGTCGCCGGCGAATCGGATATGGGACATGAGGGGGACGGGTTTGGGTTTCGGATTCAGATGGAGCGAAGGTCGGGGTAAGCCCCGATTTTGGGGAAAGCCACCACCAGCTGTGGTGGCGGATTTAATAAGGTATGGGGGTGGTAAGGAAAGTGGAGAGATGAGAGATGGAGGTTGATTTTGTTGGTTATGGAGGTGGTTTAGAATAGAGAGAGTGTTGGGAGGTGGAAGAGGATAGGGGTCTAGTTGGGTGTGTTGAAGGTGTATGGTAAGTTGGGTAAGGGCGAGGGTTTAGTTAGGTGTAGGTTAGTGTATAGGATTTGTGTCTGTGTGTGTTAGTTTGAACCCTTAGAAATAAAACTAAAACTAACTAGTAAAAATAAAATTATAAAATAAAATAAAAACCTAAAAAAAATAAAATCCTTTTCTAAAATAAAACAAAGTCTCAAATAAAATTGAAACTAAAAAGAAATAAAATTAAAAATAAAAATAAAATCTAATAAAACATAAAATTAAAATCCTAAAAAGAAGATGCAAAATCTAATAAAACTAAAAATACATGAAATCCTAAAAATTCTAATCCTAATAAAACAAAACAAAAACTAAAAACTAATTGAATAAAAATCAAAATACTAAATAAAAAGAAATAGAAAAATAAATAGAAAATAAATCCTAGAAATTCTAAATAAATCAAAAATAAATCCTAAAAATAAAAAAATGATTCAAAACTAAAAATCTAAAAAATAATAAAAGGGCACAAACTATCACACGGAGGCTTTGGGGTAGGTTTAGGTAGGCTAGAACACTGGACCAGGGTATTGGAATTGGTTTTAGCTCCATATTGCGCACAATTGCCTTGAAATACGCATTTGAACACCGCAACGTGCATTTGACCTACAAGATAAACATTTAAGCGCATAAGACCCATATTTTCGAGATTTAGCAACTAAAGTACGTCTATTTGGTGTATAAATTGTACAGTTTTGGGTGCTTATCACACCACCCCCAAACAGAGCGTTGCTAGTCCTCGAGCAATAAGATAGAGAGAAAGAGAAAGATAAGTAACCAAAAGTGTACCACTTTCGAGGGCACTTGTGATTGCACTTAGCATGTGCAACAAGCCTTTAAACCTATAGGTTGCCCTACAGGACGAGTTGTGTCTCGTGAGGGTTTGCAGGGAATATACCCACAAAATTCTTTATTTGCAAAAATTTATTGAAGGGAAGTCAATCTCTTATTAGACATAGAATGATCGCACAATCCATCACATGAGAAAATGATTTGAGAAATACAAACTAGAATGTGTAAAAAGATTAAGCTAAGTAAATACACAAGGCACATCCTTCCTAGAACTCAACGTGTGTAGTGTGAATCAGTCAAAACGGGTCGAGTATCATAAAAGTAATTCCTAGATTGCCTTTTCGGAATCAATGCTTCAACTTCAAATCTCACTGGATTATATCTCTCTCAAACGAACTCTCGAGATTTGGGTAAGTGTATCGCTCTTGTGTGTGAGGAGGTGAGTAAGTGTAATCAATTTCAAACGTCTCACACACACATAAGAAAGAACGAACCATTTGAAAGAAAATTGATCTCATGAAAGAATGCTAACCACTATAGTGAAAATATCGAGTTATTCACCACGTCGAATTTCATTTGCCCAAACACGTAGGAAAAATATGGATGATAATGGGTGAGGGGGAAATGAAATGGGAAGGATGGTATGAGGTGTGGTATGATGGATGTGTGCTATATGGATGTGGTATGTAGGATATAATGGTGATATGAATGATGATATATAAATGGATATGATAGAAGAGTGTTCTATACTTGAAGAACAAATGTCTTTATTACAACAAAATAAACTACAAACTCTTTCTTTTTCTTTTTCTTTTTTCTTTTTTTTTCTTTTCTTTGTCTCTATTTTTTCTTCTTTTCTTTTTTTTTCTTCTATTTTTATGTTTTTTTTTCTTTTCTTTTTTTTTTCTCTCACTTTTCAAACCAACAATGAAAACATTTACATTTGAAATCACACTCTTTTATTTGGAAATGAAAGATGATATGGAGATGATAGGTGATGGTGTGGGGAAATGTATATGGATGGCGAGGGGAATAGATGGGAAGGTAATGGGTGAGTGAATGGAAATGTGATATGAAAAAGTGGTAAGTGTATGGATGAAAATATAGTATTCGGGAAAAATTTCAAGACACGTGTTTCTTACAACTCGAAAAAGATGTCATTCTCAGTGATCAAGCCAAAAATAAAGAATAATGAGATCATACAATAATTTAAGTGCGGACCCAAACGAAGTTGAATCAACTTATGACTCGGAGATTGCGTAAAACTCTCAAAAAGGTGAAAGGCACGAATCTCACGGGCTAAAGTCTCTACTAGTGATCCTTAAGGTTCTCTTTAGAATTGTAGTACTCCTCAACTCTAAACCGTAGTGACATGATAAGTGCGTAAATTTTTATTGAGTCTAGGAATTCATGGTGAAAAATGCCTTGCTACGTATTACATAAGCTATTAGAAAAAATATTCTCTAGCTTGATTCCTAGACATTAAAAGATGGATGATTGAAAATTCACATCAATAAATGAGATGAAAGAAACTGCACGAAATTTTGAAAATCAGGTTCAAAAATCAAAATTTTTCAAAAAAGGTACGATTTTGATAAATTTTCCCACCCCCAAACAAAAAGGAACATCGCCCTCGATGTTAAGTAAAATGATTTTTTAAAATTGAGAGCATAAGGTAGGATAGATAGTACCAGAATATACCGCTAGTGAAGTGGACAGATGAAGCCAAGAATAAACCCGAATAAATGATAAGAGAAAAAAATGTGTGTACAAGTCCATAACATGGTAAATCATAGGGTGATGTGAAACACCACCCCCAAACAAGATGAGACTAGTACAAGATACGTGGGCTGCCTCCCGATAGCGCTAAGTTTAATGTCTTCAGCCTGACCGATGGAATCTCACCCTAAAGATAAGATTTATGATGGCGCGGGGTGGCAGAAAAATTTGGGTGATGAGAATCACCCCCAAACAAGACTGAAGCGTCAATGCACCTGTATGGCAAAGTGCATCACACGATGCAAAGCATCGGTGGACCATGGGCGGGTGGGTATTAGGGTAAGGGTGACTAGCCACCGATCACGGACTTTATTGAGCCGAAATGTGAGGGAAACTAGGGTCCTATAAGCATGGTGCTCAAGTTGGCGAGGGAGGCAAAATGGTTTGGCAATAGTGATGGGGAGGAGATCCTATAAATCACACGACCATTATATAAATGGGCGATGATATTGGTCGCACCGTGACACGCTAGGGAGATGTCGAGAAGAAAAATCAACACCACAAGGAAGTGGCGAGCATAGAATAACAAGCTCGGTGTCACGGTGGTGGAGAGTATCACCACAAATACTCTCGTAGATGGAAGATGGTTTCAGGTTAGGATCTAAATATGTAGATGGAAACTTGAAATGTGCAAAATCCAGATCCAAACCAGGTGGTGGGGTGGAAAGGATAATGGGTGGGTCGGGTGGGACAAATGGTGTATCGGGTGGGATAAACGGTGGAGGAAGATGATCTAACTCAAGCGTGGGAGACACACACTCATTGGGAGGAGTAAATGAATACTCACAAGGGAGTGTGGTTTCTAAAGATGGAGTTGTCAACTTCTCCATAAGAGTAGCATCGGTAATTGGGGTGGGTGGGTAAGACGTGATACCAAGATCTAAGATAGTGGAATCACTAGAAATATCAGGCTCAAAAGGAACCATGCATGGAGGAATAGGATCCAAATCCGGATAGTTAGGAACTATCACGAATTCTATCTCGGGAAAATGGTGAACACTTGTAGACGGAGCTAACCTAGGATAAATTGGTTCCTCGGGAACACAAGGGTGAAGCTCAATAGGTATAGACTCGGGCATTGTTTTGGATTCGACGGGAAAATGAGTGGGAACCTCAAAGTGGGGTGCATTTGGACATGGTGGAGTATGATCAGGCTCACTATCGAAAGGTAAGTGAACACAATTGTCGACTTGGGACCCGGACCATGGGATGGTCTCAACTTCGAGATTCTCGGGGTGGTAGGGTTGGTCACACTCAGAATCCGTGTCACAAGAGGACACATCATCGTCACACTCGGTGGCAACGATGGGTGGGGCCATGGGAATATCCGACTCTCGCGCACACTCCTATTCATTTAACCTTTGTTCAAGACTTTGGAGAGCTTGAGTTTGAATTGCTTGCTCTTGCTCAAGTATGAACTTTTACAAGAGGGTTTCGAGAGTGGAGGTGGATGATAGTGGTGGTGGAGTGGCGGGTGGTGGCGGTGGTTGAGGTGTACACAACTCGCTATAATTGGTATTATATGGAGAATACTCATATGAAGTGTGTGGGGTGGGGCCAAGTTCATCATACACGAAAGGATCGCTTTTGTGATGGACAAATGGTTGATACTCATGGGGTGTGTAGTGAGGGAACTGATCGTAAACGGGTGCACAAGGTTGCCCTGATAACTGTTGGAACGTCTGAGGATCCAAAACATAGGGTTGGGATACGTATTGCGTGGAAGGGTGATCAAGCCTCCACGAATAACTCGGGGACTCACACAACTCGAGATTAGGTGCATCGGGATAATGGTCCGAGGTGGGTTCCGGAACAGTGTCATATGGATACACATGGTCCATAGTGGGTTCAGATGGATATGACAAGTATGGACACTCATGGGACATGTGATCAGCATAATAATAGTGGGTGCACAATAAAGGATGAGACACGCCGACACTTGACACCGAGGGTGATGGAATAGGAGGTGCATGCATGGATGGGTCAAGAGTACCAACGGTACTCGTGAGAGAGGTGAAACGACTAAGAATATCATAAATAGACGGCGCGGGATCACTCTCACACGTGTCACGTGTCAATGGAAAATGATCAAAGTAGTCCCGTAAAGGACGTTCTTCGGCCATGTGGAGAGAAATATATTTTTCTGATTTTTTTGGAATTTTTTCAAAAGGAAAGAAAATATTTTTGGGATTTTCTAAAAATAATGGAAGAAAATATTTTTGGATTTTTCTATAAAAATGAAAGAAAGAAAATATTTTTGGATTTTTTTGTAAAAAATAATAGAAAAAAATATTTTTGGATTTTTTGGAAGAAAAGGTGGGGAAAAGTGTGGACTTAGAATTTTGGACGAACCAGCTAAAACCGACTACCGAAAAATGGAATTGGACACACACACAAGTCAAGAAAAATTCCTAAATGGCACATAGCCAATTTTTATCTTTAAATTTAGTGAGAGGGTAGTCAAATTTTAATTAAGTCCGCGGACGATAAAAAATCACGAAAATCTAAGTGATCGCCTTTGCAAAATTTTCTCCTATTGGGCCACCTAGTGAATGGATTTTAAATTTTAATGATGGCTAGGGTAGCACACAAATGGTAAGCGAGTGAGTCGGGTGATAAAATCCCTTCTCGTGTGTGACCGGGTGTAGGTATTAGTAATTTAATTCATCCACCATTCAAAAAATAATTTGCGAGAATAAAATCAAACAAGAGCACAAAAAAGAATTGACTCATTAAGAGGAGAGGCGTGAGGGTGTAAGAAATGTACCTCCCACGATTCTTAGGCCGTGGGGAGATCACACCTATCTCAGTCGTCTCCGGGAGTCCTACCGACCCAAGATAGAGGGGCGTCTAAATCCTCGCCTTTGGACGCCTTCTCTATACCTTGTCCGGTTTCCCTATCACAATTGTCTTCGATTATTACAATATTAAATGAAAAATAAATGGTGTCTCTAAGCACCGCAATTCAAGCCAAGGATAAAATAATCCTAAATACAAGCCTTCTAAAGTAAAGAAAAATGGTACTAAAATGCAACAAAATATAGGAAATAAATGAACTACAAAACTGAATCCGCTCCGAGTGCTTCACGTTCCCAAGAATGGCAACGACACCATTTGATAACTTGACTTTTCATCTCCTCGGCAACGGCGCCATTTGATAACTAGACTTTTTGTATATGTGTCGTTGTTTAAAGCCAAGTTAGTCAAAATCCTCAATTACCTACAAAATATAACAACTTCAAGTGTAGAGGTAAGTAAGGGTATCAATCCACTTTCAAGGTTGTAAAGCAAATGGAACAAATTCAATTGTAATTCACTTTTTATTTTCTTTTTGTACTTTTTCACTTTTTCACTTTTTCTAATTTTTTTTAGCTTTTCTATATCAAAACAATAGGGTGAGGTGAGGTTTAAACTAAACTAAACTAAAATGTGAGATGAAAATAACTAACTAGAAAGTGACTAAAAGTAGAAAATAAAGTCTAAACTAAAAATAAGAGATAAAGTGAGGTAAATAATTGTGAGAACAATCAAGGAGTGGGATTACACCACAAATTTTAGTTATTCTAATTAATTAATTTAATTAATTGGATTCTCCCAAATTAATATCAAAATTACAAACCAACTCTCGTTGCAAGTGTAATTATAATAGTAATATTTTAGAAAATTAAGTTTAACACCCCACAACTCTAGAAAAATAGATCTACACTCCTTTTAATTAATCACCCTCTAGGATCGATCGATTAAAATTTATGTAAATCTTAGAAAATAATTTTAGAGTTGAAATTCAGGTTATAATACCCCACTTAAGAAACTAAATAAAACTAAGGGACTTTTCAAAAGGGACTTTTCAAGTAATTAAACTAATTAAAATATAATAACATCAAATAAGGGTTTTACCCCACCCCTTGTAAGGGGTTTTAGCCTAGCATGATATGAAATGTGACAAATTAATAATCAAAGGCATAAAATAAATGAGCAGAGAAGAGAACAATCAAACCAAATCTCTTTGAGAAAGTTAAACTCTACTCTTACAAATTGAAGCATACAATCCCTCCAATTGAGTATCCAAATGATTTGAAATTAAATATTCACTCAATTAACTCTCTTACAATATTTAATCTCACAAATATCTAACAAAAATAAAAAGAATAAAATAAAACTATTTACAAATATTTGTACCTAATTTATTCTAACCTAACTCTCTACTTTTCTCTAGAATTTTCTCTCTCTCTTTGATGATGATCTCTCAAATGGGGTCTTGCGTCTTCTTTTATAGTAGGCAAGGAGCATGGGGGATAAGGGATATATTGGGTAAATGGATAGGAGGTGCATGTGGATATGGTGTGAGGTCATGTGAATGAGAATAAAATCTCATATGGTGAGGGGTTATTTTAGAAATTGGTTTTGAGTGGTTAGTTGGGGGGTAAAATGGGTATTGGGGCTAAATGGGTTATTTGTGCACATGGGGGTTATTTGTTATTTGGTTTGGTTTTTTGGCTTTGGCTCTTTTGGTAGGTGGCAAAATCGTGTATGGTGTGGGAATGGGATATATGTTTATAAGGTGAAATGGGTCTTCTTGGTTTGGGGTTTAGTGGGTGGCAGGGACATAACCGGTGCGGGTAAAAAATGGTTCCGGGTTGAACAAGGTTGATGGTCTAGGCCTCCTGGACGGATTCGGTTTGAATTGGGTATAGAAGGTTGCATAGGGGGCAGCGGTGTTGGGGCGGAATGGAGTTTCTCCATGAGGAAGTAGGTTCGACCGCCGGAGGTTGGTTGGGGACTGCCGGAGGGGGTAAGGCAGAGGTGTTGCAGCCGGAGGCAAGAGGGCTGGAGACGCTGGCCGACGATGGTCGCCAGCGAATCGGATATGGGACAGGAGGGGGACGGGTTTGGGTTCCGGATTCAGAGGGAGCGAAGGTCGGGGTAAGCGCCGGTTTTGGGGAAAGCCACCACCAGCTGTGGTGGGAGATTTAATAGGGTATGGGGGTGGTAAGGGGAGTGGAGTGATGAGAGATGGAGGTTGATTTTGTTGGTTTTGGAGGTGGTTTAGAAGAGAGAGAGTGTTGGGAGGTGGAAGATGATAGGGGTCTAGTGTGGTGTGTTGAAGGTGTATGGTAAGTTGGGTAAGGGTGAGGGTTTAGCTATGTGTAGGTTAGTGTATATGATTTGTGTGTGTGTGTGTGTGTGTGTTTGAACCCTTAAAAATAAAACTAAAACTAACTAATAAAAATAAAATTATAAAATAAAATAAAAACCTAAAAAAAATAAAATCCTTTTCTAAAATAAAACAAAGACTCAAATAAAAACTGAAACTAAAAAGAAATAAAATTAAAAATAAAAATAAAATCTAATAAAACTTAAAATCAAAATCCTAAAAAGAAAATGCAAAATCTAATAAAACTAAAAATACATGAAATCCTAAAAATTCTAATCCTAATAAAATAAAACAAAAACTAAAAACTAGTAGAATAAAAATCAAAATACTAAATAAAAATAAATAGAAAATAAATCCTAGAAATTCTAAATAATTCAAAAATAAATCCTAAAAATAAAAAATGATTCAAAACTAAAAATCTAAAAAATAATAAAAGGGCACAAACTAACACACGGAGGCTTTGGGGTAAGTTTAGGCTAGGTTTAGGTAGGCTAGGACACTGGACCAGGGTATTGGAATTGGTTTTAGCTCCATATTGCGCACAATTGCCTTGAAATAGGCCTTTGAACATCGCAACGTGCATTTGACCTACAAGATAAAAATTTAAGCACATAAGATCCATATTGCCGAGAATTAGCAACTAAATTACATCTATTTGGGGTATAAATTGTACAGTTTTGGGTGCTTAACACTGATGAAGGCTAACCAACCACACATACCGGTGATCTCCTAGCTGCAAAACAAGCTACAAATCTCCCCACCATGGCACTAACCAACCACAAATACCGATGCTCTCCTAGCTGTAAAATAGTCTACAAATATCCCCACCATGTAACCAACCAGCGAAGACACCGGGCTCCATGCTCCACAAACTAGTTTACCTTGTTCTCTACTCATGCGCCGAAATTAAAGAAAGGCCAAATAAAGAAATTTGACACACCCGCCAAGGGATACTCAGGAGGGATCGCCTGATGAAACTTGCTTGCAAGCCACAAGAACAACATCAACGGGCTCTCCCTCAGAAAATCGAAATGACCCTCCTTCCAAGCATCGAGACCCTTCAGGGTCTCTGTCGGCACCACTGCTGCATAATTATGGTGGTAAAATATCCATGTCGCTATCGCATCCACTTGGGGATCAGCTGTCATGTCCCCTATCACCAGTAAAAGTGAAAAGGATGAACCCCAATTTTAAAATTCTCAAATCTTTATTACCACAAAAAGATAATTTATTTTTAAGTATATGCGGAAGCGGCGAGATGATAGTTCAAATAAAAACAACAAATTTTAATTTCCTTTCAAAATAAAATCAAACAAAGTGAAATAAGATTAAATCCAAAAAAATTCAAATTTCACTTAAACCAATTAATTTAACCCAAGTTCTAGAAATTTGCCGAAGTCATATTTTTAATATTCCGAAATTAGGCCAAACCTAAATTTACCAAATTAAATTAAATGACTTGAATTAAATTAACATAAACATTACCCAACTTTAATGTAGCACCAAATTAAACATTAGTAGTGATTAAATCAAATTTTATCTTTTTACCTAAGCATGCGTTCTAGGTGATATAGAAAGAAAAAATTAAACAATGAATCACTACGCTACGATGTATGAGGAAAAACCCACAACGAGAAAAAATTTCGGACGACCCTAGCCTCAAATCCACTAAGTATGGTTTTTACACATACAAGACAGTAGACTTACAACACTCGACTCGATCCCTCTCAAGACCCGACGCTCCTTCTTGTATACACCTCCGCCTAGCGAATAACCCCGAAGCTCCACCGCGGTCTTGGTATCCACCGATCGAACTTTATATGGTCACCGTCACCCGCACTAGGAGCCTTTCTCCAAGTGGGTAAATCGATGCAAACTTCTTCTTCTGTGTGGGATTTAGAAGCAAACCTCAACAATCTCTTCTTTAATATGTAGAGATAAACCGGTGCCAAACTCCATGCAAAGTATATATATATATATATATGTGGATGAACTTGGATTAAACAATATGGGTGAAACAAAGTGTTTAAAGGATTTTTCTTGAAAAATGAACACTCAAACTTGAAATTTTTCTTAGGAAAGATGAACTCTCAAAACTCTCTCTAGAAGATGTAGGATAGTGAAAAAGTTAATTAGAAAAAGTTCACTTTCGCACATACGAAGTTCGGTCAAAAGATAGTGGGAAAAGAAGTGGGAAAGTGGGTCAAAACCTGCTCAAAACTGCCAAAAACTATTCTCGCCAAAACTCGTTCGAATGACATTTTTGTTTGAATGAAGTCTTGTTCGAACGAGGCTTCTAACGAAGTTTTAGTGTGAACTAGTTAGAAATCTCGTTCGATCCATCATTCTCGTTCGAACGATACTTCGAACGACATTCCAGTGGCCTATTTGGGAACTCGTTGGCAAACTCGTTCGAACGACATTATTGTTCGAATGACAAACTCGTTCGAACGAACTTCCAGAAAGTTTGAAAAATATGTTTTTAGCCCAAAAAATTTATATACTTTATTTTAAAGTTTTAAATAAACCGTTCACCCAAAGAAACATGTTCCAAGCTCCTATATATATTTACAATGCATTCATACCTTAGGAGTAAACGGAACATTGTTGATGACGTAGAAACGAGGCACATTAAACTCAGCAATTTAATGAAGCTTTATACTCTTGGCCACTACGTCTTCAACTTTAGTATGTCATAGGCTTGAAGGATGATCAATAACTCTATCCTGTGACTAAAATATTTTTGTCCGGAATTGAGCCAAAACTACAAAGGACTCAATTGGAAATTTGTGTCCTTACAAATCTCCCCCTTTGGCTATTCCGGGACAAAAACTAAAAAAAAATACTAAAGGGTCGTCAAGCTCTACTAGACTGACAAAAATATCCCACCCAAAATAAAAATACAACGCCTGACACAAACAACCCAAGGATCAATATCTTTGCCCGATGAAAGTTGCCACTTAGAATATAATTCCTGCACACTTAAGAAAACACATTAAACTTATAGGGAATATCAAAATATTAAATGCAATTAAATAATTACTTCCCTAAATTAATTATCCCCTTTATCAACTATGATCAACCTAAGAAGATAGCGACTCCCCCTAAGTTAAATCTCCCCCAAACTAACATACGATTACAATAGGATTAGATACTATTTCTCCCCCTATCATTCTCCCCCTTTTTGTTCAGGAATAGACAAAGGCTAAACAATTAATAATTAACTTATCTTCCCCAATTAAAGCATATACACCCTCTAAACTAAGCAAGGGATAAATAGAATGGGATAACAAGCTAAAAAACATGCAATTATGAATATAGTGATGAGAACATTAAAGTACGTAGGCTACAAAATCATAACTAATCCATACAAATGAATACCAACTGTGATGCGAAAAAAAATGATACCAAATTGATAAATAAGATTCTAAGAATATGATATCAAACAAACTACGCAACAAACAAGGTACCAATTATTAATTGAAGCATAAATGGACTAACTAAACATGGCAAAGACTTCAACAAAATATCATATACATGTATACATAATTGATACAAGCTAAGTATAAGTACACACATATAGATATAAACACCAAAATGACATCAAATAAGATGAGCTTTTCACACTCGTATGGAAAAAATGTGTCATATGGAAACGGAAGTGTTGGGATGTGAACTAGTAACGATTAAATTTAGACCCAATCACTTCAAATATGTTCACGGAGTTCTCAATTGATTGCAAACTTCATCACATTTGAATATAACCTCATGTGACAATATAAATTGAACTCAATGAATAAACATACACAATGCATACAAGCCTAGCATGTTGCTGATTCTACAAACCAATAGAGTCATGACATTGAAAGCTCAACTAGGATAAACAGACATTGTGCAAACCGCTGATATACCATCCAATATCCCTCAATAAGCATATATTAATTTTGAATGAATATATCAATTAAACATAGGCCTTGGCACTTATTTTTGTTTTTAATGCCATGATTCTATATATAGGCCTTTAGACCACGTATTTCTTTTAGGTCCAAACAAACAGTGGCTTACTATTCGCAAAGGATAATAAATCCTTTCGGAGCCCATCCCCGTGCACATTTATATATATAATTTTTTACTTCACACAAATCTCACGTGAAACGGATTTTGACATGCACTAGTCCTCCTAGGTCACAAATATGTAGATGACAAGATTGGTAGGAGAACACCTCACAAAACTCAATATACATATGAAGTTAAAATTTAGAAAGAGCTTGAAAAGAGGCATATAAAAATAGAATCCATTTTATCAACACAAAATCCAACTACTCCATGTAAGCATGGTAAAGAACATAATAAGAGTTGACAATCTAAACCAAAAGTTCTAGCCACATGGGAGCGAAAAAGATGGGATTCAAACACAAGTATTTGCAACATAAAGTGTGTCAAAATAAAATATGCAAAATAAAATCTTTTTGAGTTTTTTTTTTTGACATTTTTAACCAAAAATAAAAAATATATACTCAAAAGACAAACAAAAATCATTTGAATTTTTTTTATTAAGCGTAAATTACCAAGAGATAAAAACCCAAATGATAAACAAAAATCTTTTTGTATTTTTCATTTAATGCAAACTAAAATGAAAGAAATAATATACAAAAGACAAACAAGTCATGACTTCATATGAAATAAAGTAATGACTAGAAAATGACTAAACACGCATACACCTAGCTATGATATATAATATAAAGCACAAAAAGCTAGTGTATGCAAAGAAAACTAACACATTCAACCTTTATATTTAGAAAGTGAGGAAGCATGTGATAGTAAATGAGAATCAAAAACCCTATTTGGTAAAGCTACCAAGCCGGATCTCCTAACCCAAACTAATGACCAATGACTATCTCGGGGTGTAGGAATCTTGACTACCTTGGTTTCCTTACCATGGGTTTTTCTAGGACCTCGTTTAAGATAAAAATAAAATTTTCTAAGATGACCTTTTAGACCACAATGTGCACAAGTAAAAACACGTCAAAAATTGGGACCTAAGGATTGATCTCTAAAGGCTTTCCTAGGTGATTCTCTTAAAACATTGGTTTTGGCTTTATGAGTAGATTCATTACAAGTATCGAAGCCTAAACCACGGGTGTCATTTTTTATTTGGACCATGCCTAAGATTTTATCTAATTTTTCGGACCTACATTCCAAATCAAATTTGACTTTTCTAGAGTCTTTTAATTTATGTTTCTATTCTAAGATATTAGACTCTAATAAAACATTTCTCTCTTCAAACTCGAGAATCTCCTTTTTCAAGGATTCCATTAAACCTCTAAGGCTATCTCTCTTGCCTTCTACATATTCAAGCTTCTCTCTAAGAGTTCTCTCACGTGTCCTAAGGTCTTCTACCAACATACTATCATCAATTACCTTGACACGCTCTTTTAAACATGCTTCTAACTTCAAATTTACTCTTTTTAATTTAATAGATTTATCATATAATTCTTGAAAAGCATTTTGAAGTTCACTCACATTAACCTCTTCTTCATTTTCACTCTCTCTTTCTTCTTCACTCTCACTACCATAAAAAATAAGGGAATCAGAAACTATGACCTTGGAAGTGTCATGTGTTAAGGTTTCATCAATAGATGAGTTCTCACTATCACTCACATGACTAGACATAAAAGCCACAAAGTTGGGATTAGTGGGATTATAAGGTCCCTCTTCTATATCACTATCACTAAGGGTTGCATTAAAAGACATTGGTTGCTTACCCACTCTCCTTAGTTTAGTGGGGCACTCACAAGCCCTATGGCCATACCCTTCACAACCAAAACACCTATTTAACTCGTCCTTATTTAAATTTTCTTTAGAATTTTTAGGGATCCTCTCGGCTTTGTCATTCTTAGAAGTTTCAAATTTCTTAAAGTCATTTTTAAATTTAAGATCACTCTTGCTCTCCACTACTTGTTTTTCCTCTTTCTGCGCTTTTAAAGCAACGCCCTTTTCAATTTTAAAGGAAAACATGTCCAGTTCATAGGTTTGTAAATCACCTACAAGCTCTTCTAATTTCGTAGAGGCTAAAGTTGGTAAAGAATTTAAAATGGTCACTTTTGGAATAAATCTATCGGGTAGGGACCTTAAAATTTTCTTTACTACTCGATTGTCGGGTATTTTCTCTCCCAAGTTAAAAGATGAATTTACAATATCGGAAAGTCTAGCACAAAATTCATCAAAAGTTTCTTTTTCATTCATTTTGATGGTTTAAAATTGTGTGGTGAGGTTTTGGAGTTTCGAAGCTTTTACGACACTTATACCTTCATGAGTGAGTTGTAAAATATCCCAACCTTCTTTAGCAGTTTCACACGTCATAATGCGATGGAATTTATCAGGTGTGACGGCGCTAAACAAGGCATTTAAACCACGGGAATTAAAATTTGAAAGTTTAAATTCATTTTCACTCCATCTGTCGGCCGGTTTGGGAACACGTTCATTATCTACTAAATGAGTTGGTGGAGACCACCCATTAACTACAGATAACCAAACCCTCTCGTTGATAGATTTAAATGCCGATTTCATACGCTTTTTCCAGTACGCATAAATAGAAACGTCAAAAATAGGAAATTTTGAAAATGGGAAAAATTCCATTTTAGCCAAAAATATTTAAAGGATCTTTAACAAAATAATTTATCGTTTTGGCTCTGATACCAATTTGAAAAGTATGGACCCCAATTTTAAAATTCTCAAATCTTAATTACCACAAAAAGATAATTTCCTTTTAAGTATATACGGAAGCGGTGAGATGATGGTTCAAATAAAAACAATAAATTTTAATTTCATTTCAAATTAAAATTAAACAAAGTGAAATAAGATTAAATCCAAACAAATTTAAATTTCATTTAAACCAATTAATTTAATCCAAGTCCTAGAAATTTACCTAATTCATATTTTCAATATTCCAAAATTAGGCCAAACCAAAATTTACCAAATTAAATTAAATGACTTGAATTAAATTAACATAAACATTATCTAACTTTAATGTAGCACCAAATTAAACATAAGTAGTGATTAAATCAAATTTTATCTTTTTACCTAAGCATAAATTCTAGGTGATATAGCAAGATAAAATTAAACAATGAATCACTACGCCACAATGTACGAGAAAAAACCCACAACGGGAAAAAATCTCGGACGACCCTAGCCTCAAATCCACTAAGTATGGTTTTTACAGATACAAGAAAGTAGAGTTACAACACTCGACTTGATCCCTGTCAAGTCCCTACGCTCCTTGTTGTATGCACCTCCGCCTAGCGAATAACCCCGGAGCTCCACCGCGGTCTCGGTATCCACCGATCGGACTTTATATGGTCACCGTCACCCGCACTAGGAGCCTTTCTCCAAGTGGGTAAATCAACGCAAACTTCTTTTTCTTTGTGGAATTTAGAAGCAAACCCGAACAATCTCTTCTTCAACATGTAGAGATAAACCGGTGCCAAACTCTAAGCAAAGTATATATATATATATATATATATATATATATATGTGGATGAACTTGGATTAAACAATATGGGTGAAACAAAGTGTTTAAAGGATTTTTCTTGAAAAATGAACACTTAAACTTGAACTTTTTCTTAGGAAAGATGAACTCTCAAAACTCTCTCTAGAAGATGTAGGATATTGAAAAAGTTAATTATAAAAAGTTAATTTCCGCACATATGAAGTTCTGTCAAAAGATAGTGGGAAAAGAAGTGGGAAAGTGGGTCAAAAACTGCTCAAAACTGCCAAAAAACTATTCCCGCAAAAACTCGTTCGAACGACATTTTCATTCGAACGAAGTTTCGTTCGAACGAGGCTTCTAATGAAGTTCCTGTGTGAACTCGTTAGAAATCTCGTTGGATATCTCGTTCTAACCATCATTCTCGTTCGAATGATACTTCGAACAACATTCTAGTGGCCTATCTGGGAATTCGTTGGCAAACTCGTTCGAATGACATTGTTGTTCGAATGACAAACTCGTTCGAACGAACTTCCAGAAAGTTTGAAAAATCTGTTTTTATCCCAGAAACTTTATATACTTTATTTTAAAGTTTTAATAAAATCTTCCTGAAAATAAAAATAGTTTTAAATAAACCGTTCACCCAAAGAAACATGTTCCAAGCTCCTATATATATTTACAATGCATTCATACCTTAGGAGTAAACGGAACATTATTGATGACGTAGAAACGAGGCACATTAAACTTGACAATTTGATGAAGCTTTATACTCTTGGCCACTGCGTCTTCTACTTTAGTATGTCATATGCTTGAAGGATGATCAATAACTTTATCCTATGACTCAAACATTTTTGTCCGGAATTGAGCTAAAAGTACAAAGGACTCCATTGGAAATTTGTGTCCTTACAAAAAGCCTTGCAATAAAGCCCAAAGAAATAGCTCCGACAAGGCTGGCATCATCAAAGTCCCTATAGGTCACTGAATACATAACTTCCTAAAGAGAAATAGTACCTCCATTAACCAACAACCGAGCCTTCGAAGGAGAAATATGGAGAAAATCCACCAAAAATGCTCGAAAAAATAAGAAAAATCGGGAATGGATGCAGCGACACTAGGATTAACCCTTAACACTGCTGAAAATTCCTCGTAGGTATGACCGACCTAGTCCACGTCAAAACCAAACACATGGTCCGCGGGATACCAGAACTATACCATCGCTGCTAGCAAGTTCCAATCTATGGCTCGATTATTCCACAGAGAAACTCGGGGCAAGATGAAAGTATCATAGTCAACATTGTAAAGGCACATGGACTTTAAACCTTCAAGATAAAAGGATAATTCTTCATACATAAGAAGTGGCATTAGGGGAGTAGAAAATGAGAAGAAGAAAAAAGAAATACCGGTGTTGGTGAAGAAAACACGCCCCATACCCTTACTTTTATACCAAAAATCCTTGATAATTTTTTTTTATAAACCTATTTAATTTTAAGCCCTACAGAAGTACACATGTATGCAGGAAAGTTCAATCAAAGAAAAGGAGTGATTTGACTTGACCCACATACCGATCGGAATGTGAAGGGGTATGCCGATCGTTAACCCCCTATTTTGGATAATTCCATTTTTCCACTTTTGCCCAAAATCAATTTCGAAAAACTCTTTTTTTTTAAAAACTACCACCGGGTCATTCCTTTTTAGTTAATAAATATTTTCCTCAATATTATTTTCATTCTCAAGAAAAATTCTTACTAAAAAAATCTTTTTTGTTTTTTTCAAAAGTAAAAAAATTCTTGCTTTGAAAAGAAATATTAACCCCCCGGTTAATTACTCTTACTCTTCTTTTATAAAATAAATAAAAATTTACCTTTCAATATCATTTACATATTTATCTCTATAAAATAAAATAATCTCAATAAAAATTAAAAGATCATATAGGATAGGTCACTAAATCAAGAAAAATACCAAAAAAGAAAATGCATTTTTTTCATATATATTGTTGCATGATTACATTTTTGCAAGACAAAAAGGAAAAACAAAAAATACAAAATGGAACTTCGCCTAACCCTCAACCTTCCCCTCAATCCTTAAACTCCACGATGAACATGCTTTTCTCGACAATGAGCAGTGACATTTCCACTCCCAGAGTATGAACCCTTATCTGAGGTGGCAGGTGGCACAAAGTAGGGACGAGGTGACTTCTTGATATACTCAGACATGGAGGACATACAATCATTCATATCTCGTAGCCAGTTGGTCAGTACCCAAACATACTACAAGCAAAGAACAAAAAAAAGACAAATAAGGCAGTAAAAAAAGAAAATAATAGAAACAGAAAAGAAAAAGAGAAGGAATAATCCTCAGGCCAACGGGCCTCATTCGTTAGCCCCGTCAACCCAGACACTATTGCATGAGGACGATGCAGCACACTGAGTGACTCCCCATTATCTAACCGAAAATTATATATGCATCACACTGAGTGACTCCCCATCAATGTACCACCACACATGTTGTGGGACGATCCCACCAGTGCACAGGTATCCCTACCCGAAGCCGTGGCAGGTGGAGGTACATTCTCCACGTCATAAATATAGGAGGGTATAAACCAACTCATCACGAAGTCCAAATAATCATAGCTCGCCACTGTATTCGTGTAGTGCGTATAGGGATCGCCTATCATTGTTGTTGCACTATAATCTCTGACATCACCCTCACTTGCCTTATATACAATGGGGTGAAGATGATGGGACCACCACCTCCTCCTCCACTATCTTCCTCACCCCCCTCTCTCCCAGATACCAGACATACCTGAACGCGTGCACAATCAACCAACCCATCTGCATATGCATGCTAGTTGCCCCTATATCTCGCCCAGTCAACTCTCAGGGGTAGAAGGTCACCTACAATCTTCAATAGAGAATTAGTACCTTCTCAAGAAATAAAGATGCCAAGATGAATTCAGAAAAAAATGTATGATAACCTGGTCACTCATCAAGGCATTCAAGACTTGTCACATGTCCGCCAAAGATAAGGACTGATTCGACTGTCGATTGGACTTCCGCCATTGAAACATATAGAGAAGTCCCCCATATCCTCTTCCTTCAGTGACATTAATACGCATTGTGATCAATCAACTCATAGAACCATGTCTGTAAAAGACAAAAATCAGCAATGAGAATAAAAGAAGAATGCAAGGAAATTCATAAAAAGAAAAAAATGAATCCAAAATTATCTTCAGAAAGGACGTGGCTCCCGTAAAAGTTGACCAAAAGCATAGGCTATAAGAATCCAAAGACTAATTCTCTATCATCTTTGAGAGACGCCAACTAGATGTCAAATAACGTCCTCAGATATGGAAAGAACCAAAGATGGATATTGTCACTGCTTTTCACCACCAAGAAACTACCAAGCAAATGAAAAATAAATAGAAGGGTCGCCCGTATCACCTGTCGCCCGACAGTCACACCCAAACTCCTCCTCAAAATCGTCTCCCTTAAAGTAAAAATCTAGAGAGAAACCCCTGACACTTTACTACCCACGTCCCTCAGAGCTGCATTCACTACCTTTGGTGTCACCCTCAAAATGAGGTCCACCATAATCTAGAACCCCTCCCAATCTGGCCCCAACAGCTGTTGGACATCAATGGGAGTAACAATCATCTCCCCGAATTCAAGATGGAAAGTGTGGGTAGTGTCCCACCACCTCTCCCCAAGAGAACATAACTCCGCAGTGGAACGCTGTAAGGACATATTTTATAAATGTTCATATAGAATCTAAGAATTTGTTGTTGTCCTAGATCACAGTTAGTATGTCGTATACCGTTACATCTCGTCACATCTTCATACGTTCTACCTTGACATCCATCATCCGAATCCTTAGAAACACGCATCATCAACAGGCACCCATGATTGACAATGTGCGTCGTGCATCTTCAACCAACTCTATTCCCACTAACTCCACTATGCTAAAAGGTAAAATGTTCAATTGGAGTTATTAATATTTATGTATTTGTTTAAAATGTTTTTATAAAATGTTTTTATCAAAATTGAGGCATTTTTCTAAGTAAAAAACTTAATTTTTTAGACTTGTTGGCGAGACTTTATAAAGAAGAATTTTTTGCTTGTGTCATTCAAACGACATAGCAATGTCGTTCCAATGACATTGAGACGTCATTCGAATGAAACTTCAAACAAAACACATATCGTTTGAAGTGTCGTTTGACGGTCGTTTCTTAGATGCATCAAACAAACCCATATTGTTTTGGTTTTCTAAAGTTCATTTGTAAGGTCATTCGAAGTTGCATCTGACGACATTATATGACGTTCAAACGACATGCTGATGTCGTTCGAACGACATGCACCGCCTCAATTTTGTATTCAACCTATAAATACTTGCTACGAAGTTAGGTTTTGTAAGTCTTTCAAAACTCCATTTCTACATATCTGATGTAATTAAAGACTTCATCTTTTAGGCCTTTAAACCTTTTTTGATTCACTCCAAAGTCCTAAATCATTCATGTGAGTCATTCTTGGCTTGATTATTCATTTTACTCATTTCGGAGTAACACTTGTGGATAAGAAGGCTATCTCCATTGCTAACCAATTTGGAGCTCTTGCGGGATCTCTTACTGAAGAGTTTGAACCGACACCTAAGGGTATTTCGTCGTCACAAAAATATTATATTTCTTATGTGTAATTGTAAGTTAGATATTTACAGTTTATAGAGAAATAAAAGGTTTTTCCCCTGCTGGGGATTTTTCCTCAAATATGTGTTGTGATTATGCATGCCATATAGTTCATATTAATGTCAATCACAATTAGATGCATGTTGCGCACTCTCAAATTGGTATCAAAGCCAATTACACAATTATACCGTGTAATTTTTCTACAAATTTTTTTTAGGGAATCGATTTTTTCAAAAAAAATTGATCTTTGAAAAAGCTTCACTTCAATGAAAAACTTGTATAATCGTATGCCAAATTTTGACGGGATTAATTATGATTATTGGAAGACCCGTATGAAATCTTCTTTAAAGGCTATTGATGAACGTGTCTGGGTTGTATGTGAAAGAGTGTGGAATCCTCCCTCTGTCACCATAGATAATGTGACAAACCTTAAACCGGTGACAAAATAGATTGAGGAAGAATTTAAATGGAGAACATATAACTCTTGTGGGCTAAGTGCAATTTCTAGAGCCATCACACTCGACGAGTTCCAACGCATCATGATATGTACCACGTTAAATGAAGCATGGGATGTTCTTCAACTTACCCTTGAAGGAAATAATGCGATTAAATAATCTAAATTGAAAATTTTAACTACTCAATTTGAAACAATTAACATGCTTGAATCTAAGTGTTTTAATCAATTCTATGCTCCCTTATGTGATATTGTTAATACGAGTTTCAATCTTTAAGAACATATTTCTGACTCTAGAGTAGTTAATAGGATTTTGAGATCATTGCCTAGGAATTTATCCCCAAAGTCGCTGTGCTAAATTCAATAGGAAATTCGAGCAATCTTAAATTAGAAGAACTCGTAGGAGACCTCAAGACATATGAAATTGGCATATTTCCTAATACGATTAAATCTAAAGATAAAGTGATAGAACTTAAAGCCCATGGTAGAAAATGTGAGGAGTCAGCTAAAAAGAGAGGTGATTTGTCTAAATGGAGAGTGAGAGAAATACCAAATTCTGAGTTTGATTTTGATTTAGACAATTTGTCACTGTTTGCAAATTCAAGAAATTTCTCGAATTAAAAAATAAGGGCAATTTCAACAATAAAAAGAATTTTGAGAAAAAGAAATTTGGAAAGAAGAATGATAAAGATAAAAAGTACATTCCTAAAAGAGACAAAGAGAGATGTTATGAGTGTGACGGTAGAGGTCATAAATATTTTGAGTGTCCAACTAGGTTGAAACGTCAAGATAAAGGCAAAGCTGCTTTAAATGCCTCCCTTAGTGATGATAGCGAGGTCAAGTCGGTGGATTCTAGAGACGAGTCCAAGCATGAATGTAACTTCACCGCATTCATGGATAATCAAGTGAGTACAGATAATTAACCTCACAATAATGAGGAAGCTACTTCATAAGGACACCTCGACAGTGGAAGCGATGTGAGTATGGGGGAGGATGCTGCAAGTGAGAGCGAGAGTGACCTACGACCCGCCTACGTCAATTTGTATGCTGATTCATTTAAAACTAAAAAATATAACAAAGGGTTATCTTCTAGGATCATTTCATTAGAAAAGGACTTAGGAGAGATGAGGGAGAGAGATTCCTCCATAAGCATTTCCTTAAGACATAGAGATAAAGTTTGTGTTGAGAGAGAGAGAGTCTGTGTAGATAGAGAAAGATTATTTGGAGAGATGGATAGAGTATCTTTGAGAGAGATAAAGGGGACTTGACCAAGCAAGTGGATAGTCTTATGAGTGATCCCCTTGCATCCATGGAGGCTCAAAAGAAACTTGAAGCCCTTGTATCCCAACTCAGTCATGACCTTGAGGGAGCCCTGGAGGTCAAGGTAAAGATAGGGGACATATATGGAAAGATGGGAAAGATGTTTCTCACCCCTGCTTTAAGGTTTGGTGAAAGACAGAGAATAGGTTTGTACGGTGCTTCAACGTCTCATATTGCATCGAAACCGATTCCTGACTTAACAACAAATTCATATGGCCATCATTTAAAACCCCAAAGAAAGGTTCGACCAAGAAAAACAAGCCAAGGTAGACCTAAGACTGTGTAATTTTGTACTTACTACAAAAGAAAAGGCCACCTTGGGTAGTTTTTCTATAGTTTGGGTTGGACACGATGTACACTTGCTCCGTCATCCCACACTAGTGATTTTACTTGTCTTAGAGAGCACGTTGAGTTTCTAGTCACCATTTATCACATCTTGATGAAAGAGTTCCAACAAATGTGTTTGTCGTTAGTGGATACTTTTAACATCCTGGCTAGAACCAACAATAACATGGGAAAACACAAAGTTACCACCTCTTAGGTACCTAAGCAAGATATACATCCCTTATTGTTCATGTTTCTCTTAAAGCACATAATACCTCATAGTGGTATTTTAATAGTAGGTGCTCCAGGCACATGGCAAGTGATGTCTCTTTTTATACCTACCTTAAGGATCGTAAGGAACGTAAAGTCACTTTTACATATGGGAGCAAGCCTAGCATAGTAGAACTAGGTACAATAGAGATACCCGAGTTTCCTAAGCTAGAGTATGTTTTGCACGTCAAAGGTTTGAAAGCAAACCTTCTCTGCATTAGCCAGTTGTGAAACGCTGACTTTGTAGTAAAATTTGATGAGAAAGAGTGTAATGTTTATGATCAAGACGATAAACTTCTATTGCAAGGGGTGAGGATAGAAGATAATTATTAGGGGATTATGACCAAGTCCTCATTTGTATGCATCAGCTCCACCATCACCCCTATGGATCTGTGGAATCAACATTTAGGTCACATGAATTTTAGAGATTTGGAGGGCTTAACTAAAAAGGACGTAGTACGTGGCTTACCGTCACTTGGAAAGCCGATTTCCATGGTTTATATACTTTTTCAATTGGGAAAATAAGTCCGTCGTCCCCATAAAAGTTGAATTCTATTACCACTTCATGAGTTCTTGAGTTGATTCATATGGATCTTATAGGTCCTACTTTTACTGAGAGTTTGCGTGGTAAGAGGTATATCCTCGTGATGGTAGATAATTTTTCATGTTATTCCATCGTAGGTTTTCTGAGAGAGAAATCCAATGCTGTAAAGCTTCTTACGACCAAGTGTCGTATCCTGGAAAATTAACACGGTGTCACTATCAATAGAATGTGTAGTTACAACGACACTGAATTTAAGGAAGCAAAAGTGGATGTTTATTGTGGTAGCCTCGGGCTCAAACATGAGTTTCAGTCCTAAAGACTCCTAAAAAAATGGGATTATTGAGACGAAGAATCTTACGATTCAGGAGATTATGAGATCTATGATTCTAGGTCGTGAGTTGCTAGGAGATTTTGGCCAGAGGCGGTATCTATCGCATGTCACACGATGAGTAAGGTTTATCTTCGTCCACACACACTTCAAATGCCTTATGAATTGTGGACTGGAAAAACCCAACCTTTCATATTTTCCTGTTTTTGGGAGCAAATGCTACATATTATGGGATAGAGAGCAATTAGGAAAGTTCGACATCTGGAGTGATGAAGGAATATTATTAGGCTATTCATCGACGATTATAGTATATTGGGTTTGTAACGTTAGTAGCTCTATGGTTATGGAGTCAATAAATGTCACTGTGCAAGATGATGAACCGCCGACGTTTGTTGACCCTAGACTTTTGAGTGAGGATGACGCACTTCGATGTGATGATCCCACTGTCTCTCACACACCCAGGGTGAACCCTACTCCTGATTTAGAGGACACACCTACTTGGGTTCGCAGGAGTCATGATCCTTCTTTTATACTAGGATATCCCACATTAGTGGTCAAGACTCGTGCTCATCTAGAGAACGTTGTTAGATTTCTGTGCTTCACATCCATAGTAGAGCCCAAAGAACCATAAATAATCACTCAAAGATGAACACTGGATATCTGCTATGTAGGAAGAGTTGCTTTAGTTTTGAAAGAATGATGTTTGGGAACTTATCCCCTGACTAAGTGAGATGAACATGATTGGTACTAATTGGACCTTCGAGAATAAGATGGATAAGAAGGGTACCATTATCCAAAATAAGGCTAGGTTGGTCTCTCAGGGTTACACACAGATTGAGGGTGTAGACTTTGAGGAGACATTTGATCCTGTTATGAGGCTCGAGTCCGTCCGTTTACTGCTCACCATCGCATGTCATCTGCGCTTAAAGCTATATCATGGATGTCAAGAGTGACTTTATGAATGACATTCTATAATAGGAGGTCTTGGAATAATCAAAAGGGTTTAAATAGCCTTAGCACCCTAAACACGTCTATTATTTGAGGAAAGCCGTGTATGATTTGAAGCAAGCACCCTGTGCTTGGTACGAGAGGCTTACTTCATGTCTCTTAGCCCATGGCTTCAAGAGAGGGGGAGTTGATAAGAAGTTGCTTGTTAGGAGAGGAGATCATGCTATTTTGGTTGCCAAGGTCTATATGGATGGCATAGTCTTTGGATACACATGCTCCCGCTATGCTCATGAATTCGAGGAGGTGATGAAAAGTGAGTTCGAGATGAGCATGGTTGTTGGGCTTAAATTATTCCTTGGTCTACAGGTTCGTCAGCTAGAAGATGGTATGTTCATTTCCCAATCCAAGTATGCAAGAGACCTTATGAAGAAATTTGGTTTAGACTCCACTAAGAACACACGTACCCTGATGATTACCTCAATTAAGATTAGCAAGGACACTTTAGGTAAGGACGTAGGGCAAACCTTGTATCGAAGTATGATAGGTATTCTTATCTACTTGACTTCCAGTCATCCCGACATAGGTTTTAGTGTTAGAGTCTGCGCACGATATCGAGAGTACCCAAAAGATTCGTAGTTACTCGCTCTTAAATGTATTATCAAATACGTGAGTGGGACTCTATCATATGGCATTTGGTATTCCTTTGATACCAACTCCCATTTATCCGCCTATTCAAATGCCTTTTGGGACGGGGATGTAGATGGATGTAGGATCACTTCTGGTGGGTGTTTTTATTTTTGTTTTGTTATTGTCTCTTGGTTAAGCAAGAACTAAAATTTGATCTCTTTTTCCATAATAGCCGTCGGGAGTTGTTGCATGGAACTTCTGTGGATGAAGCAGATGCTGGAAGATTATGGGATATCATAGGATACCATAACTATTTCCTATGATAACATGAGCACAATACATATATCCCTCAATCCAGTCCATCATTCGCGCACAAAACACAATACGATACGTGACCACTTTATCCGTGAGTTAGTAGAAGAGAAATTCATGTCCTTGAGTTTTGTGTCCACTGACCTTCAGTTAGCCGATATCTTCACGAAGCCTTCAGATGACCTTAGATTTGAGAGTCTTAGTAAGTCTATAGGAATTTGCACAGTTGACTAAGGTGTTGTTACCATGTCTAGATATGATGCATTTTGTTATGTTTATATCATATGATTCCTATTGCTAGACTATGTCTTTTTGTAGTATATTTTCATTTTTTACATTTTTCGAAAAATACAAAAAGATTTTCTATTTTTTGAGAAAAATTGAAAAAATAAAAAAGATTTTATTTTTGATAAATTTTTTTGAAAAAGATAAAAAGATTTTCTATTTATATTTTTTTTAAAACACAAAAAGAGTTTCGTATTTTGTTTACACCTTTTATGGATGAACATTTAAGATGACCAAAGTCACATCTTCATTTCCATATTCCACATGACTTTTTGATAGTGATTTGAGATGCTACATCATTTTATCCATGTGCTTTATAATGTTTGGAGTCATTAAAATGCAATTAGTGATATATTTCTATATGTTTGTCTCCTTATCTCCTTTCATGCACACATGCACGGTTTTATTCGAATTTTGTACTTGTATGTCACATGTTGGTTTAAGTGTTTTCATCTCAATTCTTCCTATACAATGAACCATATGCGATAAAACGAGAATATTAATAGTAGTTCATGTAAGAACTGTTGCTCGTGCGAAATTTATTTATATATGTTGAGTTAAAATGGGGAAGGGCTACAAAAGATACTCATATCCTTTGCTATTAAGCCACCATTTAAATCGCGTAAAAAAAGTGTGGCATTATAAAAAGTAGCCAAGACCTAAAGAATTTAAAGGAGCCAAAAAAGTGTGGTATTAAAAAAAGTAGCCAAGACCAAACTAGTTTAGGTTGATATGATCATTCAAAAGAAAAGAAAAATCATATATGATCATTATTATATTTGAGGGAGTTCGGTTGGAGGTATATCAACGGGTTTGCACGTCCTTGAAAATCTCAAAAAAGCATCAAAATAATTCTGGGAGTTATTGGGTTGGAAATCACTTTGAACTTTGATTTATTGATTAGATTGAGTCAATTTCTTATAAATCCATTATTTTCACACCTAAGGACGATGTTGAGTTCATTCGTTATGAGTATCCAAAATTCATCATGCTTATATGCTATGATTGTTTTCATTGATTTTCCTGTCGAATTTTATCACAACCCTTCATTACGCTATCACCGACTTGGTTTTTTTAGTGTTCTTTCATGGTGTGATTCTTTGTTGTATATTTCTTTTTGGTAAGAAAAATTTTGAAAAATTGAAAAAGAGAAGTTTATTACCTTGTAACACTCTCCATATGCATTTCTTCGTGTTCTTCTTATTTGTCTATTTGGGGACATTATAAAAATGGGGAGAACGAATTATGGGGGAGATGCTATGATTTGATTACTGATGATTTGTTTAATAATTTTCTTGAGCTTAACTGATGTTGATTTTCTGCTTATTTTCTGCTTATCATTATATTTCAATCTTTTGCGCGTCACGGGTATTTGTTTCTTATATCATGTATGTAGGAACAAAGTTGAGGATTATTTTCCACATCTTGACGACGACTAAGAAATAATGGAGCATTGATGCTTTGAAGATGTTGAAGATATTTAAGACATGCTATGGGTTTTTAGGGATATTAGATCGTATGTCTCATTTTTTTGGGTAGCATAATTTGGATTTTTTATGAATGTACCGACATAGACATAGGGGGAGACTTGTAATGACATGTTTTGCAAATGTCCGTCTAGAATCTAGGAATTTTTCTATTGTCCTAGATCAGAGTTAGTATGTCATATACCATTACATCTCGGTACGTCTTCACACATTCTACCATAGCTTCCATCATCTGAATCCTTAGCAACACGAATCATCAACACGAACCCATCATTGACAATGTGCATCATGAATCTTCAACCGTCTCTTTTCCCACTAACTCCACTACACTAAAAGGTAAAATGTTTAGTGGAGTTATTAATGTTCACGTATTTATTTGGGATATTTTTATAAAATGTTTTTGTCAAAATTGAAGCGTTTTTTTAAGTAAAAAATTTATTTTTTAAGACCTATATGAGAGACTTTATAAAGAAATATTTTTCACTTGTGTCGTTGTCGTTCAAACGACATTGAGAAGTCGCTCGAACGACATCACATGTCATTTGAAGGGTCGTTCGAAGGTCGTTTCTTAGATGAATTAAACGAATCCGTACTAATTTAGTTTTTTGAAGGTTTTTTGTAAGTTCGTTCGAAGCTGCATCTAACGATATTAGATGGCATTCAAATGACATGCAGATGTCGTTCGAGCGACATGCCCCACCTTAATTTTTTATTCAGGTATAAATACCTGTTATGAAGTTAGGTTTTGGAAGTCTTTTTAAACACCGTTTATGCATATCTGATGCAATTAAAGACTTCATCTTTTGGCTTTTAAACCCTTTTTTATTCACTCTAAAGTCCCAAATCATTTAAGTGAATCATTCTTGTCTTGCTTATTCATCTTACTCCTTCTGGAGTAACACTTGTGAAGAAGAAGATTGTCTCCATTACTGACCAATTTGGAGCTCTTGTGGGATCTCTTGCTGAAGACTTCGAACCGACACCTGAGGGTATTTTGTCGTTACAAAAACGTTGTATTTTTTGTTATGTAATTATAAGTTAGATATTTACAGTTTATAGAGAAATAAAAGGTCTTGCCCCTGCTGGGGAGTTTTTCTCAAATCTATGTTGTGAATGTTTGGCTGTGCATACTACATAATTCACATTGTTATTAATCACAATTAGATGCATGATTAAGGGATTTAATTAAAATCTGGGCATAAAATTGGAATTTAATTAAACAGGTTTAAAAATTGAATGCAAGTGCACTCTCAAATGTAGTGTCTCATCCAGTGCCTTCGCCAAAGGGCCAAACCTGGTGTATGATACCATCTAGTGCATAACAACAGGGAGAATCTCCCAAAACTTCTTCAACCCAATCATCTCCCCGGACCGAATGCTTGAAGAAACTATGTCAGTCTGTAAGAAAACATAAGAAAAATCCCTCATTATCACAAAAAGAGAAAAGGGAAAAATAAATTGAAAGACCAAAAGTCACCATACTTATATAGACACTGTAGTTCTTCACCCTTAACGAACGATGTTATGCGAGATAGCGTAGCCAGGTTCGCTCATCACCAATAGGCTCAAACAAATCGAAATCATTCTTATTGCCCAATGCAAGCTTTAACTGCCACTCCAGGCCGACCAAGTCATCAACAACCAACAACTTATTGTTATATACCTTGCTTGAAGAGCTATCCACTAGAATTCTTGTAGGGGAAATGAACTAAGAACGGATTTTTAGATAGAGAAAATAGAATATTAAAATGCTTGAAGTTGTGAAAATGGGTAAGGATCGCCCCATTTTTATGAATGGTTAAAAGGCCTTCCTACCGACAGCCCCCAACCCATACCGATCGGAAGCTACGGGTTCCTCTTCCCAAGGAAGCCCAGGAGTCCGTTCCATTAACGATTGACACCCCCTCAAGCCTTTCGATTGGCAGTCCCCTAATATTTTTACACAATAAAATGCTAAAAAATTTCAGAAAAATTCCAAAATTGCCCGAAAAATTTCCAAAAAGTCCTGAACACTATTTCCCCTAAAGAAAATCATTTTTGGACTAATCTTACACTCTTATCCCCATTATAATCCCCAGTTAGACTAATCTTACACTCTTATCCCCATAATAATCCATAACGGATCCAATAATGTGCCCGCATCAAAGTCTACTATTATTCCCCATCCAGAACCTCAATCCTACATCAAAGTTCCAAGACAATACAATCCCTAGCAGAACCACAAGTGCATCTACACTCCCAAGATAATTTTCCCAGGAGATCTATTCCCAAGTTACAACTTAAGGTCCTCAAAATTTACCTCGGACCTCGAAATTTCTAATCACAACTCTAGGTCTTCAAAATTGACCTCGACCGACAGAATTGGTCACCCCAACTCAAGGTCCTTAGATCTAGGCCCACAAAATTGATTGTCATAAATTTAGGTTCTAAGAACTAACCTCAACCCTCAGAATTGGTCGCCCTAACTTTAGGTCCTCATAAATTACCTTGGCCCTCAAAACTGGTCAGTTTAACTTTAGATCCTAAGAATTGACCTCGGCCCTCAAAATTAGTCGTCACAACTTTAGGTCCTCAGAGTAGACCTCGCCCCACTGAATCAGCCATCTTCATCTCTTTAGGTCTACAAAATTAACCTTGAACCGTTGAATCGGCCATATTCGTCTCCTTAAGTCCTCATAATTGTCCTCGACCTGCTAAATTGGTCACCCTATCCCCTTTTAATCAACCTTAACACCTCCTCGCCCTAATGATTTGATCATCTTTATCCCCTTAGGTCCTCAGAATTGACATTGACCTGCTAAATTGGTCATCCTTGTCTCTTTAGGTCCTCATAATTGACTTCGACCAGCTAAATTGATCATCCTCATCTCCTTAGGTCCTTATAACTAACCTAGACCTCTGAATCGGTCACCCTCATCCTCTAGGTCCACATAATTGACCTAAAATTATCTTCCCAACATCGATGTGGTGTCGATCATTTAACAACCCTCACTTATTCAAGCTCTCTCATTGAGGGGATCTATTTAGGCACTCCATCCTAGGACCCCCTAAGAACCTCCTTAGGTCCCTAGAGCTCACTCATTCACTAAAAATCCTAGGTTATACTCCAAGTACCGATTTAGAGGCCACTGAACACTCCCAGGCCCCACTAAACTTCGATCTACTTTATCGTCTAAGCGAAAGCTCAACGAATCTTCAAAAGGATCTGGAACTCCTTTTCAACAGTCTGCCTCATTCAAAAATCAACCTTACGATTCAAATGAACGGTCCATTTTAGTACCGAAAACTGACCTAAAGGTTATCAGGCGCTCCCAATCCCTCTTTGACCTTAGTGAACTTACTCGCCTGAGAAAAAACTCATTGAATCCTTGAAGGGATATGAATCCCCTTTACAACGGTCTGTCCCATGCATGAGTTGGCCTTACGGTTCGGACAAATGACCCATTTTACATTAAAAACTGATTTAGAGGCCACCAGGTGCCTTTGGGGCCCATTTGACTCCGATCAACTCTCTAAATTGAGCGAAACTCGATGAAACTTTAAAGGGATTTGAATTCCCTTTCCAATGGTCCATCCTGTGAGCAATTCAACCTTACGGTACGGATGAATGACCCATTTTTCTTCGAAGGGTCATCGTTCAAACCCCATTTGACCTCGATCAACTCTTGAAACCGAATGAAGCTAAATGAAATCTCAAAAGGATATAAATACTCTTTCCAAAGGTCCATCATGTGAGTGAATCAACTTTACATCTTGGTTGAATGATCCATTTTCCTCCAAAAGATTTATGTCTAGTGACAAGCAGGCATTTTTAAGCCCTGTTTAACCTCAATCAACTCTTGAACCCGGTAGTGTCTTAATAGATTCTTGAAGGGATCAAACTTGTGGTATGGGGAATATGTGGTTGTTCGTCTAGGACCTAAATAATCTCAGAGGCAGGTGGTCCCATAACACAAGAAAAAGGATTCTAGGTTCATGAGCTTCAAGAGTTTCGTCTCGATGTCGGTGCATCTCTTGGACATCTGATTGAAGATTATCAATCTTAGCATTGAGCTGGGCTAAGATGGTCATTAGATCTGACTGAACATTTAGATTTTGATCTACATTCTCCTTGGATAGCTTGCATAGGTTGATCCCAAATTCGGTTGAAGTAGAATAAGAAGAAGTGGAGCTTCAGGGTGGTTTAACGAAAGACCGAAGCAAATAGGGAGCCGGGACAAAGTCAGGTATACAATCAACCTGAGAGGAAAAAATGATTTGGGGTTTATATTAAAAGGAAAAAGGGAGAATTTTTTTGTATTTTGGAAAAAATGGGGAAATCATGTTTTTGATATTTTTTGTATTTTTGGTTATTGAGGAGGGAAAAGGGAGAGGAATATCAGTATGATTATTATCATTAAGTTTTCACTTGTATTATGTTTTCCTGAATACAAGAAAAATGTCGAAAAGGACACGATCTTGGGCAAAATGGTGTTTAAAAATATAAGACACAATTTGAGTTATTTCCAGGCCCACGGATGGGGTTCTGTTTTTAAAAAAAAAGCAAAATAGCAGGAAAATTTGGGCGGTATGCCTACCCAAAATTTCGGTAGAGTTTCGCATGGTAGCCTGCAAACTAATTATAAGTGACCTAAGGTTGATGCCTATCTGAGATTTATGCATTTATTGGGTTAGTGGAATTGGCATGACTTCCACGAAATACCTCTTTCCAATAAGGGCAATCATTCATCGGTACATGAGGGCAAGCCATTTGATAACACCCATTGTAGAAATGAAGTCTAGTCCTCTAATAAAAATCTCCAGCGGAGTCGCCACAGTGTCCATCTATGGTCGAATTCCCTCCGACGCACGTAGATACGGGTGTCAATCGTCATCAAGTTGGGATAATATAAAGAGATAGAGTCTCCAGCCTATTTTTCTCAAAATAGGAAAAATAATATTGCCACCTCGAAAGAATGGCATCAAGGTCAAACTGATGCTTGCGAAACCAAGTAGTTCAAAGGTACGGGAACTAAGTTATGGAATGGAAAGTTGTTAAGCACCCATTTTTCCCTTTCGGTCTCTCATGGTCTAATCTTAATCTTCTTCTTTTAGACTCCGTTATATGTGTGTGCATGTGTATTATATAAATAGCGAGAGAATGGAATCACCCAAATCACGTCATGAAAGAGACATAGTGGATTCATCTGTAGGAGGGTTCCCCCAAATAATTGATAAAAAAAGTATGATGCAAGTGTTCGTCGAATCATAAATCACAATGAAAAATGAATGTGCGTGTCGAACGAGACACACGTATGTAGGAGTATAAATATCATAATATATATATATATATATATATATATATATAATAAGATGTAAAAAAGGAAGGACTCGAATCTCGGGATTGGCCCAAGATGTCTACATATCCCAAGGGTTATCAAAGTCCACATAGTTCAAAAAATAACATAAGGGTGGGGTTAAACCTATAAATCCAAATGTGGGATTTCACTTATGTGTATGTAGATAAAAGTGTGTTGTAAGAGTGAAAATGCAAAATAGAAATCCCACTTTTGTAATATATGGATAAACCCTCTTTTTCTTCTCTTTTGGGTTTTTATGAAAATAGATTATGTGAAATATTACTAATAAATATTAGAGATTAGTGGATGTGAGATAATGAAATAAAAGCACGAAAATAGAAATAAGGCAAATAACACTAAAATTAAATAATTAGAGAAAGGGATGGAAAATAAACCTCCTTATGTAAACTTGTTGCTGCATTTGGGATGCGAATGTACTAAATTTGAAGTGGTATGGAGGTGGTATGAATAGGTGGGATGAATTACGTAGTGTGGTAAGGAAATGAGGTAGAGAATGTGGGAAAATGGGATATTTAAGAAAGAAAAACACTATGAATTTGAGGATAATGTTTTCTGACTTTCTGAGAGGGATCTCTTGTGTCTTTTTCAAGGTAAGGTCAAGGCCCCTTTTTATAGACTCAATGGGGTGTTTATCATCATGGCCCCTAGTCTATGTATTAACATAAGGTCTTCCTTATGGGCAAGGAAAAGTAAACCTTGCCAACAGGCAGGGTGTTTTAGGTTCCTATAGGCAATTCGAAATAATTTTTTCGAAAAAACGGGCATAAAATGCAAACCGTAAGTTCGAATAGCTCACGATCGGGACCGTTAGAAAGAAAATTTAGAGAACTTTAAGAATACATTGATCCACTCCAGGGTCCAAGATTTAACTAATGTAAAATGGGACTCGAAAGAGCCCGATGGTCCCTAGACGGGAGGTTTTTAGGGGAAAACGGATCGTTTGTCCAAACTGTTAGGTCGATTTGCACATGGGGTTAACCATTGAAAAGGGAATTCAGTTCCCTTTGAGATTCCATTGATATTTCCTTGGTTCAGAGTGTTGACTAAAGTTAAACAAGGTATAAAAGTTCCCAATGAGTAAAACATATCGTTCCTCAAACCTCAAGTCCGATCCGCGCACGGGATAGACTGTTGGAAAAGGAATATAAAGCCCTTAAAAGATTCATTTAGCTTCTCACTGGAGAGTTGACCGGAGTCAAATGGGGATTGGGAGTTCCCAGTGGCCTCTAGATGGGTACTCGGAGTAAAGTGGATCGTTAATTCGAACCGTAAGATCGATTCACGCATGGGATGTACCGTTGGAAAAGGGATTCAGAGGACTTTGAATATTTATTAAGCTTTGCTCAAGATGGAGAGTTGAACGAAGTCAAATGGGACCCGGGAGCACTCGATGGCCTCTAGATTGGTACTCAGAATATAGGTGTTTATGGTGAATGAGTGAATGCTATAGACCAAAGGAGATGCTTAAGGAGGGTTCTAAGATGGGGTGTCTATAGTATGATTGCAAACCAACTATAGGAACAAAAAAATAATCACAAATAACATACATATAGAAGAAATACTGTAATACTCGTTCTAGCTTATGAGATGGGCGGGGAGGTAATAACAGGGAGAGAAGGCTAGTTATGGGAGTAAACACAAAAATTTTTATGTTCATAATAAATATGCCATAAATGGGGAAGATTAAGTTAATTTCCATATGGAAGATTAAGTGATTCTCCATTTTGACAGCTTGTTAGGGGAAGATGGAAGATTAGAAGATGAGGGGTTGAGAGTATGAGATAGTGAAGATTTTTTTTAGAGAGAGTTGTTCTATAAGATAATGAAGGGGTAAGGCATGGGAGAAAATATGAATGAAATGAATGATCTTGGAGGTTATTCTTGAATGAACATATTGGAGGAGGCTATATTCATCTTTTTACCATTAGAAAGAGGTTACCTTATTGTTAGGTAATAGTAGATATGTATACAAATTATAAATACCATGAAAGTCTTTTTTTTTCCTAGTGTATTCCGAATTACTAAATTTTATATCACCACACGTTACTATTGTATGTGTTTTGGTAATTTATTGAGACTTACTATGATGATTGAGCTGAAATTTATTTATTTTTCTAATTGTATAGTTTTCTTTTTAAGTCTCCATGGTCTACTTTTGTGAGTGCACTATAATAAAATCATCCCTATAAGTAGTTTGACCATCCTAAAAGAGTTTTAGGATGGATTTTATAACGAATCAAAGTCGTCCCTGATAATCGGCGTCATAAATTTATTTAGAGATGAATTTTGTCATACTAAATAATAATTTATAGATGCTTTACATTTGGCATTAGAGACGGAAAAAAGTCCGAAAAGGTATTCCCGCAAAAAAAAATTCGCTCCTGCGCAAAGAAGAGGGACGATTTATCCATCTCAAATAGTCCTCAGATTCTGTAAAAAGAATTAGGACAATATAAAACCATCTTAATTGATTAAAAAATGGTACAAGTAGTTTTAGTACTCTATGTTGTATGCTATAATGATAAATGACATTTAATTTGAATTATAAGTCAAGCCATTCAATCATAAACCTAAGAAATCAACTTTGTTCAATGAAACACATATCCAACAAACCAAAATAAACGTTTAGATCAACAAGAACAAATTATTATCTCATCCAAGTTAAAATACTTAAATCATTAGAAAATCATGCTATTTAATATGAAATTAAATTGTCAAACCAAAAATTGTCCCTAAATTAATATGATAAAACATATAATATAGTATCCATGATAAAAAACTTTTCTCCATGTCATAAATATGGTAGCCACGTTAAAAAACTTGTCTCTTCAACTACTTGTTCATAACATTCGATTAATAAATAATCATTTATCAAAATAATATTATCATAAAATAAAATTTACATTGTAAAATAAAATAACTCTAAATATATTAGTTAATTATATTAACAACTATTAACAATTTTTAAAAAAATTTGGCAGAGTCTTCTTTGTTTATACATGAAAACCAACCTATTTAATCGATATAATTATGTTCAACAACATAACAATAATCCATCAATTTCAATCCCTTCCACTGATTTAATACATTAGTGATTTTAAATATAAGTTTCAACACTAAAGTAGTTACAACAGAGTCATATCCGAGTGCTGAGAAATGAGAATGCCTAATCAAGTTCCCAACAACTGCATATTGGAAGTACTTAGGGAATCATCTGATGGTACTGGGAATCCTGCATTTTGCATCATACTATTTTTTTGTGGTCTGGGACATTAGTTTTTTCATCTTATCTATCGCTTGACGATGACGATTCTCTCCCTCCTTAATCCTCTTTTACAACTGTTCGATATCACTCTCATAAAAGTGACAAGTCCCGAATCTTATAGATATCGGTCAGATATATTTATTACCCTTTAATTTTCGAGTCTCCCTATACACACTAAGATTTTCGATAGGAAAGTTAGCTTTTTTTTATCTATTGTTCTTGAAGTAAGATAAGAAAAAAAACATATTATGAAAATAATTGTAATGATTCAATTCAAAACAATCACCCTCAAACTAAAAACATAAATGAATATGTAAAGAATATAAAATATGATGTTAATCTTATATACAACTTGAGGAACCAATGTTCTCCTAATCCTTGGGTGGGCATAAAGGTTTTTCCTATTTTCAGTGTTTTGGGCCGCCACTCACTATAAAATACGGTAAATTGTGTAACAATTTTGATACATATAAACAATCAATGTAAATAAATAGAAAGTATTTCTACATGTGTCATAATGCATTATCTTCTTCACACCAAGGAGTCACTAATTGGGACATTGATTGGGATCAACTTGGAGAGGTACATTTACAAGTCACTCATTATCTTTTTCATATGCCTCATAAGCCCTTTATTATATGATGCCTTAGCACCTCTAAACATTGTCCACCATTGAAAATAAATTGACTTAAATCCTTGTGGGGCATTTTATTAACCTAAGAACAAAAGAATATAAATAAAATAAAAATAAATCATTTTAATGATGTATTAATATAATGAAAATAGGCAATTACCTTAACACTCTTCCAAACTATATCGAGAGTTTCCTTCGACATTTTTCTCCAGTCTTCAACATTCAAAGGAAATAATGACCATTGTCGAGCGAAGTATCCTAACATACTCACAATATTATTCCCATTGGGTTCAAATCATTAACAGTCACGATAACACCCAATTATCAATTTTTTGACCATTGTCCCATTCATTCCATGGTTTTGCAAACCCTTTTTGTTTCTTACTATAAGAAGGATCACTTTAACCTGATTATGGGGTAGCCTCAATACTACCTGATCAAAAGACAAAAGAAAATATTACATGAATAATTACCAAAGTAAAACATGAAATAGATCCAACAATACTGAAAGTAAATATTTATGGCAGACTTTCACAATCCTAGCAGATTTTTTGGCATATTTTCACATTTCTAATATATATTTTGGTGTAGAATTTTATTGTAGCAGAATTTATTTGTCAAAATTTTTTTGACTGATTTTTTGGTAGAATGTTTTTACCAACTTAAAGAATAATCTTAGACTGAGGAATGGAAGAGACAATAAGTAAGATGCAAGCCTTATTTAGGATGTGAACGGATAAATTTAAATCTTTCAAGTGATAAATTAATCTTTTTCTTTCCAGTGCGATGGTTTATTTGCTAGATACTGAAGATGAATTCTTCACATCAAATGTCTTCCATATAAGGGAGTTAGCAGGATGTCTCAACATGCCATCATCAATTCATGCATCAGTATGGCAATTTATTAGTGGAGCATTATGCACTGAAAAATAAAATCTTTGTAATCTTGGCTTCAAAGGAAAATACCTTACCTTTTCACCGCAATGTTCGTACCCTCGCCATTATTGAGATCTTTTTTGAACCTCAAAGCCGCATAAATTTTGCATTTCTCGAGATTCTCAGTCTCATTTTGAAATAACATACAACTATTAGGACATGCATCCCACATTTCATACTTAAATCCTAATTCTTTCATTAATTTATTGTCTTGATAAAATGATTTTGGAATCTTTGCATTAAAGAACACCTTCTATAAAAAAAATATCAAAAGCGTAAAATAATGATTTGTCCATCCATTTAGTTATTTCAGGTGCAATAGTTCGACAACAAATGAAAACTCGATAATGCCCTCGGGACAAATCTCATACAACTCACTTTTTTGGCTCTTTTAAAATTCAAAAATATAGTGGCAAGTCTGCATCAAGCATGACATGATCTTCGATGTTAGGTTCTTCATCATTTCTTATATCTTCCTCTCCACACGGAACCCCCTTCCATCCTGAACCATTGCAATCATGTTTTCCCCTGATTTTAGATCGACTAGTGCATCATCAACAACCATACCATCTCTCAAACTATTAACGTTGACAATAAAATCACCAAAATATTCCCCATGATGAATCCAATTGTTATAACTCTTTTAAAAACCATACATCTCTACGTTACCCGTCACAGTTTGTTGAAAAATACCACTTAAGTCGTTTAATTCAAGATTAAACAGTTTAAATGGGTCCAATTATTTTTTTGAAGAAACACTTGAATCAAAACAAACAGCTAACACAAGATGTGTATAAAAGATTATATGAATGAGTTATTTAAGGTATTGGTATACCAATTTAGAAAAATAAAACTTAAATATGTTCTAAATCATCACAGCCTCAAGAAAGTGAGGAGAGGAAGAGTAAGTACGCAAGTAAACAAGATTTTAATGTGGTAAAACCCTACCCAATTAGGGAAACACCCACGGAGGTCTCTACACCTCAAAAAAAATTCCACTAAAATAGAGTAGTAGGTTACAAACTATATAACAAACTAAACACACAAGTGTGACACCCCGCCTAATAAAATACCGGGTGATCAGTCCTATACCAAATTAAAATAGGAATCCTAGTTAGATCATCCTTAGCATCACTGTCGAAAACCTTTTTAAAACTTACTAACCGCCTAGTATTCCAAAAGCTGGTGCCAATTTTAACTTTTTAATTACACAAAACAGTACATGCGGAAATAAATATAAACCATTCACCCCACTGAATAATTAATTACACAATTTGCCGATTAAACCACCGGCCACCAAAGAAATAATCCAATACAAATATCCAACACCGAAATAAAATAAGTCTGAAAACTGAACTGAAAGTTTGGGCAACATGCCCTAAATGAAACTGAAACTGATAAGCGATTCCTACTCTAAGAATGAATGAACGATGCGTCTAATCCAAACTCCTGCTAGCATCCACATATGTCGCAGCTCCGTGTCCCTGGAATAGAATATCAATCCTGGCGTCCCTGTGGCTCGACACCTAAAAGGTTTTGAAAATAGTTTTATAGCAAGGGTTAGACCCCAAAACATTTTGAAAATATTTAGCAAGTGAATTAACTGCAGTAATTTAAAATGCATGAATGCGCTTCATATTTAAGTTATTGTCGCACTCTTTTGTGGACATTCTCACCCCACCACTAATGTACACACCTAATGGTTACCTTAGCCCCACCTAGTTGCACTATTCCGTCCATCTAGTCCCGGTATAACCTCCCCTTGCCATACTACTCTAACCCGGGTATAATGATTCTTGAATTATAAGTTATATCACAATTAACTTAATTAATTCCTCTTAAATAGTAGCATATAACCGTGTCACAAGTTATATAAAGTAAATACATCACACACTGTATTATTATTCGCATATAATATTTACTACTATTATACACGTACCTTTACTACAACATCCACACATATAACATACATATATCCATCCCTTCGATTATACCCTCGCCGGATGATTCCCTCTAAAATGCTATCTCACTAGCTGTGCTCACAAACCTAGTTCCACAAGCTGGAATCGCTCACCAACTTGGCCCAAAATATAAACGTAGTGGAGGCGGTCATATTCCTTCCTTGAAAGTGAGATAAATCCCTCACCCATATATACCGGACGCTATGACCTGGGGATATACTCGCCCTACTCCTCAAGCTAGGGGATTCACCCACATCGCGCAACCTCCCTTGATAGCATTAGAGTATATAAATTGAATAAATATCTAGTCACTGATATTTAATATCACACACAATATATACACGTATAAATACACTATCACTACATCGTATATATATAATATAAACCCCGACTTTCCCATGTACTCAAAATCCCGTACTCTGTGGCCTGACTCAACACAATTAATTTTCTCACTTAATAATTTATCATCTTCCCAAGTCTATGGTCCGACTCTAATATAATTATTTCACACCTCAATTAATATAATACTTTCCCTGAGTCAATGGTCTGACTCTAATTAAATTAATTAAGACACCCATTAATTTAATACCTCTCCGAGTCTATCGTCCGACTCTAATTAAATTAATTAACACACTTATTAATTTAATACCGCCCCTAGTCTATCGTCTGACTCTAATTAAATTAATTAACACACTTATTAATTTAATACCTCCCCAAGTCTACAATTCACCTCAAATTAAATTAATTAACACACTTATTAACTTAATACCTCCCCGAGCCTACAATCCGACTCTAACTAAATTAATTAACACACCCATTAATTTAATACATACCCGAGTCTACAATTCGACTCTTATTAAATTAATTAACACACCCATTAATTTAATATCTACCCGAGTCTATAATTCGACTCTTATTAAATTAATTAACACACCCATTAATTTAATACCTACCCAAGTCTACAATCCGACTCTTATTTAATTAATTTACACATTAATTAATCAACAAAAATCCGAGTCTGTGGTCCGACTTTAATATAATTAATTTACACATTAATTAATCAACACAAATCCGAGTCTGTGGTCCGACTCTAATATAATTAATTTACACATTAATTAATTCATACCAAACTGAGTCTGTGGTCTGACTCTAATATAATTAATTTACACATTAATTAATTTATACCAAATCCCGGATCTACAACCCGACCCTAGACTAATTAATTACAACATCAATTAATTTAATACTTTTTCGAGTCTACCTTCCGACTCTACCTTCACTAATTAACACATCCATTAATTTAATAACTTGGTGTCACTCAACCATTATCCCTGGACTCACTTACTTGGCCCGTAACTTAATATTTCCCGAGTCTATGTTCCGACTCCAAATTAATTACTCTCTCTCAATAATTAATTTAATACTTTGATGTCACTTAACCAACATACCCGGACTCGCTCACTTGATCCATTTTACATCTCATAATTTCATTCCCACATATTCGCCCACAATGTGTCGCACATTCATCACCATAATTTCATAATTATATTTACCTATAATTACCAACATACCCGGACTCGCCCACTTGGTCCATAATTAAATTGAATATGTTTCACCCAAAATTTTCACTTTAAGTCTCAACTCTTAACTTAGATTGCACATTCCTAATAGCTATCTTTTAGGCTCCTAGCTATTAATTTCTCTATAATTTTTCACCAAATAAAATTATACCCAAAATCCAAAAATAAAACAAGGGTAACCAACAACCCGACCTGGCAAAGAATTCCGATCCACGATCGATCGATGACTCCCTACCTGGGTAGCTCTCCTTCCCCACTGAATTCCACCATTAATGAAATCCAAGGTTTGTAAACCTTAATTTAAACCTATAATCACATCACCCCATCACATAAACATGGTTAATTCACATCCCACACATCATAGGGATCTTAAGATACACAATTTTCTCCACTTACTTTCATAATTTCTCGAAATGGGTTTTCCATTAAAATTCATCAACTTGGTTCTACCAACCAACTTTCAAATCCAAATCCCACCCGTTTATATTCCGGATTCTCATTCAAATCAGATATCCATACTCAGAGATATACAACACAACAATTTTTAATTTGAATCTCATTCAATAGTTCCATGAACAAAAATCCCATTTTTGTACCCATTTATCCCCAAAACGAATTTTGGTTTACACATCACTATGATATGAATTGATTATCATCAATTTAAAAATCACAACAATTAACCACTTGCCTAGAATTGTTCGTAGTATCTGATCAGTTGGTGTAGTCCCTTAATTTGTCTCCAAAATCCCCAAATTGGCTCTTGATTTGCTTTCCCCCAACTTTCTTCTCAAACCCTAGGTTTAGAGGTGTGTTGACTGTCGTTCCCTAATCTCTCAATCAGGTTAAAAATACTAAATCCCGTTTTTGGCCATGTGGGCCTAATTAAAAAGGCCCAACTCACCCCGTGTGGGCCCGGCTATGCCCAAAAATACCCCGAGACCTAATTACTACATCCGGATACTCTTTTCTGACTATCTTGACCCATCCGGACGCAACCGCGCACTCGAAATTGCCATTCGAAATACTTTTTGACATTTCCAAATTTCGTCCTCAAAATGTGACACACGAGATTTCGAACCATTTAAACTTAAAGTCGCAAATTATAATTAATTCGGCGCACTCAATTAAATTCTCCAACTCATGAATTTAAGTTTCTCCAAATTTAAATATTTTTATAACTCCCAAAAATAATTAAATATTTAATCCTCAAAATTACTGGGTGTTACATACTCTCCTCACAAAGGAATTTATTCCTCGAAATTAAGATGAGCGTAATGTTCCAAGCTTCGCATATTACTCTCTAGTCATTTGCCTACAAGCCCTCTATATCTATCCCATCCGCTTCTGACCATACGTTACACAAGAATGCATTTAGATTACCCAGGGCGCCCATACACCCTATACCCGTGCTTAACCGTAGAAAATTTGCCTTAATTAACCCGGGTGCCCATACACCCTAACCCCGCGCTCTACCGCACGAAAGTTACCCGACTATGCTAGTCGTAACCCGTAATTTAACTTCGAACCCGTAGTCATATCACACACACATACACACACACACACACACATATATATATATATATATATATATATATATATATATATATATATATATATATATATATATATATATATATATACACATATATTTACTGCCCGGGAACCCAACCCATGTGCTAACGTCCAAATATCTCCCCATAAATACTTGTCTCTCAACACAAAAGTATATACGCTTACCCTCATGCTACCAAGGACAACATAAAATATCGCGCCCTTACAATCACTAGTCCTTGCGCAAAATAAACCCCGAGCTATCTCTCTTTGCTCGAAAATAAATCTAACCACCCTGATTCACTTCAGTAAACATCCCCACTTACCGGGATAAAATGTGAGAATACAAAACCTCATTATGTTCTATAGCACCACGGAATACAACATATATATCCACATATACATAGGCTATACGCCCTCTCCGGTGATACCTAGTACCAACCATACCCTGGTGTCGCGAACACCAAAATTTTACACCACTATCCACCATAGTTAAATTTCATCGCTATCCAGCCGATTTTTAGGAAATGTTATCAACCCTACTCCCATAATTCTTGAAAGTAGTAACCTCGCATAATTCAAACCTTCACTCAGTATACACCTTCACTCTCCCGTGAATAACACCAAGGAAACTCCGCTACCCTACGGAAAATTTATCCACATACTATGGCTGCTACAGCCAACGCACCCACTAAGTTCGACTTACCCGCAAACTCTAGTGAAAAATAAGTCTTATACTGTGACATCCTCGTTGTCACTCAAAAATACACCCCACGCCCATAGGGTAAAAATAATTACCTCCATACTCCAGCTGCAACGGCTGATCCTTGGGTTTCGGAGCATCTTCTCCCTGCCCGAATGTGCCCATGACTTGCTTTAGTGGGTGTACATTTAGGACCTCATCTTGTAGTTAACCCCTGCATCGCTTAAGGCAATATCTCTTCATGTGTCTAGCTTTCCTCACAAATGAGACACCTTCTAATACATTCACCCTGCCACTGGTTCCTTCCATGCCGACCTTATTGAAATTCCTGGCCATTCTGCCGATAGCCTCCAGTTCTAAATCGTTGGGCATGATTTCCCTGCCGAAAATCCTGCCCCTGATCTCCCCCAGTCTACTGCTGGGATACCCCACTGGTATTGTTCCCTCCTGCCTTATCCGACTAGCTAGTTCTCACTCCCCTCCCGCTTCCTTTCGCGTGGAAGCGATATTCCAGACAATGCCGGAGTGTTGCGTTAACGAGTTCAGTATAAGCTACTAATGCGTATTTACCAATTAAATGTTGTCAGATTCTCTAGACTAACTGATTAGGCACACATTCTTCATATTTATCCCCTTAATTTCAGTATTTTTTTGATCCCGTGCAGTGTAAGTAGCTTCAATTTGTCTCGTATTTATGCTACTAACCTTTTTTGTCAAGTATTTTTTGTTTTGTGTATTTCTCATGTGTTTTACAGGTATTTCATGCAAGTTAGTGCGAAAGAGAATGCAAAACAGTGAAAGAAACCAAGAAATGGATAGTTGAAGGGCATTTTCGTAATTTTTCAGCCTTAGTCCGGAGGTGGGGCCAACTAGAAAGTTTAAGAGCTCTAAATTACAAGAACACTGGAAAAAACGTCACCTCAATCTGAGCTACGGTGAAGAAGTTACGATATTTTGAAGTTGCGCAATAATGAAGAGAAATGGGCCGGTCCGGTCATGCGAAATCCTGACATTTATTATGAAGATTAAGAGGTGCATAGCTTGTAAAAACTTGCGCAAAAAGTAATTCTAGCTGTCAAATTTGTGCTACTTGGTTCTATAAAAGACCAAGCCCTACCTCATTTCAAGGGGAGTCGAATTCTAGAGAGTATAATAGAATTTTAGAGAGAGAAAGTCAGATTTTAGAGTCTTTTTAGTTTTCTTTTATAGAAATTTTCATAAACCCTAGTTTTTGAAGTTTGTCTACTATTCAAGATTCAAAGTTCTATTCAAGATTCATCATTCATCCATTGCAAGTAATTTTAATTTATTGTTTTTAATGCTTTCCTAGTTAGTTTAATTAATTGTTGATTTCTAGTTTTCCATTCCCAATTCAAGTCATGTTCTCAATTTTCTAGAGTTAGTTATGAATTCCTACACTTTAATTTGTAAGTTTTATTTTGATTTCATCATATTAAGCTAAGTTTTTAAGGGTTGGGATGCATGTACCCATCCCAATGTAAATTACTTATGTAGAAAATAGAATTTAAATTTAAAATTTGAAAGAGTCGTGCGAGACAATTTTACAACCAATGTAGATCTTTTAATCTCTCTTGCCCTAGGTACTTGGGATGTTTATGAATACGATGTGCGTATAATTATTTAGCACCTCTTTATATTTACCTTTGATTTCATATGGTGCGGGCTTGATCCTCATATATGTAATGCTTAGGATCTATAAAGACTTGATTCATTCAAATTTATAATTTACAATTCTAGGATTCTATACGGTAAATTACTAGGGTTAGGGGGATTGTATTCCAACCTACTTTCTCATTCATCTTAATTAATTTAACTTCTTTATTTACTTATTTTTTTCCCTTTTCAACCATCATCATCTTTTTCAATTTTTCTTTAGAAGTAATAAATCAATTAAATTCTATCAACCATTCCCCGTGGATTCGATACCCAGACTCGCCACTATACTCCTTAAGAAGTGTAGTTACAAGTTTAGTTTTTTTTTGTATTGAGATTGGAAGCCGATAACAACGACTAGCGTATTACACGGACGCTCGGTTTTTTCCCTTGATCAAAATGGCGCCGTTTCCGGGGAGTGTTTGTTATAGATAATAATTGACTTACTACATTGTAAAAAAAAAAGTGAAAAAAAAATTTGAAAAATATGGGTGTCACGTTCTTGTATTGCCCAATTTGAAATGTCTTACTTTAACTCTTTTGGTGGCTTTAATTGTTATGCTAATAGTGGGGAGGAGGCACTCAAGACTTATGAACATTGGATCAATATCACTAAAGATGATTCTCATAAATACAAGCCTAGTGCTAAGGCAATCCAAATTTATCAAAATCAATTGCTTGAAGAAGAAAGAGTTGAAAAAGAATATCGCGAAAAAAATCATTACTGGGAGCAAGAGTTAGATGCATTATTTGAACCCAATGAGGATTTTTCTTCCGATAGTTTTGAAGATGAAGTAAGCTTTCAACCAAATGAGGAATTTGAGGTGTTAGAACCAAGGAATCCTACTTTGGAAGAACTCTTGCTTGTTATAAAAAAGCAATCTTATGACCTTGCTGCTACCGAGTAAAAAATTACAGCAACTTGCAAGGAGTTGAATGATTATTTGGACAACTTAGAGAAGGTCGAGACTTGTGCTTCACCTAATACTTTTGAGAATGAAATCATTGAGAGTGATCCAAGTTCTTGTGAATATCAACCTTTTATAAATATTTCAAAACCTATTGAGGTTGAAGATTATTTGTCTCCTTGTGTCCCCACTATTATCGAACCATTAAATCCATCACATGAATTAGGTGAATGTATTATGGGCCATACACTTAGACGTGTCACTCCACAAGATCCAACTGAAAATTTGGGGAGAGAAGATTTTGAGGACAAGCACTCTATGCTTAAATTATTTTCCAAGATGGACTCTTTCTGTTTGTGTGATCCGCTTCCCATACTACTTGAAAAATCTTTGGGAAGTGATTCTATTTTTCTTGGATCCCAATGGTACTTGTCCCCATGTGCACTCAAATCCCACATTATCCCCTAAATTTTTTAATTGGTGATGGTGCATTTTTAAAAATTTTCACATGCCTTCCGTTTTTCAAACGGAATTCTTATTTTTCGGGAGGCATGCATCATAGTGAGGGTACACCATTAATCCCTCAAAGTCAAATTGTATTTTGGGTGGACCCTCAAATTTTTTGACTTCTAATGTATGATTTATTACTATTTTTTTTTTATTATAGTTTAGTTTCGATAGTTAGAGTTTTAGTTATTTTTTTTCTATGCTTGGTTCTAACGTGTTTTGTAGATTCAATGGACTCGCACTCATCGGGGATCGCTCCATTTGGGTAATATCTTTATTTTCCTCTCTTTATGTTGTGTTCTTGATTCGCATTGAGGACAATGCAGCATTTAAGTTAGGGGGTGTGGGATATTCTTCCCGTTTATTGTTTAGATTCATTGATTCAATCACATGTTTGTTCTAAGTATATTTTTTATTATTTTCAACCAAAAAAAAAATTAAAAAATTTAGAAAAAGCAAAAAAATATTTTTCTTCAAAATAAATAAAAATTGGAATTTAAATTTTTCAAAAATATCACCTTTATTCTATTTAAAGTCTCAAATTGTTAAATCTCAATTGCACTAAGCCAAGATTGACCAAAGATGGAAATTGAAAGAAAATTGACGACTTTACATATAAGTGTGGAGATTGATCAAACCCGGTGAGATGTTGAGCCTTTCAATTTTTTTGAGTTTTTAAATCAATCCGAGTTTATGATTAACTCAAAGTTCTTTTCAGCGTTTTAATAAGTCATTGATGATCTCAATCCTTTGTTTTGATCGGTTATGAGAAATGTGTGAAATGTTGTCTCGAAATTCGTGCTAAATATATCTCTAAACTTAATTAATCTCGAGATGCATATGGTAAGGTGATTAGCAATTTGGACAATGAAGTAGGCCCTCGTTTGTTACCCAAAAATATTATCCATAAAAAGTTGTGAAAAACAAAATTATCCCTTTGCAACCCAAGTTGAGCCTAATAAAATATTTTCCTTTCATTTGATAACCCGAAAAAATTGAAATAACCTGGAATTGTGAAAATTGAGAAAATTCATCAAGTAAGTCCAAATTGTGCAACAAAAAGGGGCAAGAAAAAAACATATGAAAATTGAAAAAAAAGAAAGAGAAAAATGAGCAAATGCCCAAAAAAGCACTAATGGACGTCATAAGGACATTTTCCAATTCCGAACATTCCGTCCATTCCCAATTTTACCGTTTACACTTTTTAACCCGAAAAGTCCTAACCGAGTCCAAATTGCGAAATTGGTTACCGCGTGGAGAGCTAAGACGTGAAAAGATAAAATGAGATATTAAATGGTGTGAAATAGAGGTGATGTTCCCATTTCCTAATAACTGTATTCCGATGATGAAATCTTTTCACCATATATTTCCTTCTTTTCAATTTTGTATGCATGAATTTGTGTCCATTATATTTACTCTTTATATCATGCATACTGAGATAAAATAGCCACAATTCGAGTGATTCGTTTGTGAGTGCATCCGTAAGAATTTGAATCAAAATGAATTTTCAGAAAGTAACGTAATGCTCAATCGGTGGAAATTTGAGGTTGAATTTTTGGCTTTGCACACACACACACACTACGGTTTGAGACATTTGAATATGAATTTATGGTGATTATTTTTTGAAAAATTTAAATTGTACAATTTTTAAATATTTTGATATTTATTTGAGGTAATAAAGAATTTTGTGGGTATATTCACTGCAAACCCTCACGAGACAAAACTCGTCCTACTAGGGTAACCTAGGAGTTTAAAGGCTTGTTGCATATGCTCAATCCAATCGCTTGCCTGCGAAAGTGGAATTTTATTTTAATAAAGGAATTTTCAAGAGTGGAATTTTGGTTAGATTCATTTACATTGCTCGGGATGCGCAAAGTTCTAAGTTAGGGGGTGTGATTAGGCACACATTCTTCATATTTATCCCCTTAATTTCGGTATTTTTATGATCCTGTACAGTGTAAATAGCTTGGATTTGTCTCTTATTTATGCTACTAACCTTTTTTGGCAATTATTTCTTGTTTTGTGTATTTCTCATGTGTTTTACAGGTATTTCATGCAAGTTAGTACGAAAGAGAACGCAAAACAGTTAAAGAAACCAAGAAATGGAGAGTTGAAGGGCATTTTCGTAATTTTTCAGCCTTAGTCCGGAGGTGGGGCCAACTAGAAAGTTGAATAGCTCTAAATTACAAGAACACTGGAAAAAACGTCACCTCAATCTAAGCTACGGTGAAGAAGTTACGATGTTTTGAAGTTGCGCGATAATGAAGAGAAATGGACCGGTCCGGTCATGCGAAATCCTGGCATTTATTATGAAGATTAAGAGGTGGATAGCTAGTAAAAACTTGCGCAACAAGCAATTATAGCTGTAAAATTTGTGCTACTTGGTGCAATAAAAGACCAAGCCCTACCTCATTTCAAGGGGAGTCAAATTCTAGAGAGTAGAATAGAATTTTAGAGAGAGAAAGTCAGATTTTAGAGAGTCTTTTTAGTTTTCTTTGGTAAAAATTTTCATAAACCCTAGTTTTTGAAGTTTGTCTACTATTCGAGATTCAAAGTTCTATTCAGGATTCATCATTCATCCATTGCAAGTAATTTTAATTTATTGTTTTTACTGCTTTCCTAGTTAGTTTAATTAATTGTTGATTTCTAGTTTTCCATTCCCAATTCAAGTCATGTTCTCAATTTTCTAGAGTTAGTTATGAATTCCTACACTTTAGTTTGTAAGTTTTATTTTGATTTCATCATGTTAAGCTAAGTTTTTAAGGGTTGGTATGCATGAACCCATCCCAATGTAAATTACTTACGTAGAAAATAGAATTTAAATTTAAAATTTGAAAGAGTCGTGCGAGACAATTTTACAACCATTGTAGATCTTTTAATCTCTCTTGCCCTAGGTACTTGAGATGTTTAAGAATACGATGTGCGTATAATTATTTAGCACCGCTTTATATTTACCTTTTATTTCATATGGTGCGGGCTTGATCCTCATATATGTAATGCTTAGGATCTATAAAGACTGGATTCATTCAAATTTATAATTTACAATTCTAGGATTCTATACGGTAAATTACTAGGGTTAGGGGGATTGTATTCCAACCTACTTTCTCATTCATCTTAATTAATTTAACTTCTTTATTTACTTATTTTTTTCCCTTTTCAACCATCATCATCTTTTTCATTTTTTCTTTAGAAGTAATAAATCAATTAAATTCTATCAACCATTCCCTGTGGATTCGATACCCAGACTTGCCACTATACTCCTTAAGAAGTGTAGTTACAAGTTCAGGTTTTTTTTGTATTGAGATTGGAAGCCGATAACAACGACTAGCGTATTACACGGACGCTCGGTTTTTTCCCTCGATCACTAACCCATCCATAAACCTTGCTTTCTTTCTCCTTTCCTCTCTTACCTCATCCGGTACAAAATTTACCAACGAGTGAATTCTTCCTCGTAATCGGCCATTGAACAGTCTCCCCAAGTCACCTTTCTAAATTTTTCTCCTCATTTCGGTCTCAACCGCTGAAGGAAAAATGCGTGCAGTAGAACCACACCCCAAAACCCTGCAATAGCTAGCGTATCCCTTTTTTCAACTGTGGTGATCGACTCCCACCACTGTAGCGCTGCTCCCACTAAAATAAAAGTGGCTAGCATTTGCTTTCGCACCTTATCGAAATCTCCCATGCGTAGGTGATACTGGATATCTCTCTTCCTTGACACGCTAGCACTACATCTGAACCCCCTCGCAACTCTGGTGGGTTCCCACTAAAAATAACCTCTCTTTCTTGCTTCCACCCCGACGACCCCGCGCAGGTCTGAACATTCGGCGCCACTAACACTTATGGCTGATCCCGTGGAAAGTACCCTTCCATTGCGACCACCGTCATTTCAACCGCCTGCGCCACTATTTTAGTTACCTGTGCTGCCAAAATCATCTTCGACAGATGCTGCAGTAACTCTTGCTCCTGATGAGCCTCCCTCTCTCATCTCCCCCTGCTGCTCTAGCTGCTCCCTCTCCTGGGCAACATCTGGAATGAGAATCGAATCGTATGAGTTCACTTCTCAAATATAAATTTGGCAGAAGAACATAAATGCGCATACCTATGAGAATACAACAATCCTATGATAGGGATCTATATCGAAGATTGCTAAGCCAAAACTTGAAAAGCCGCACAGATCCTAAGGACGCTAGAACCTGATGCTCTGATACCATCTGTGACACCCCGCCTAATAAAATACCGGGTGATCAGTCCTAAACCAAATTAAAATAGGAATCCCAGTTGGATCATCCTTAGCATCACTGTCGAAAACCTTTTTAAAACTTACTAATCGCCTAGTATTCCAAAAGTTGGTGCCAATTTTAACTTTTTAATTACACAAAACAGTACATGCGAAAATAAATATAAACCATTCACACCACTGAATAAAACTCAACTGAATAATTAATTACACAACTTACCGAATAAACCACCGGCCACCAAAGAAATAATCCAATACAAATATCCAACACCGGAATAAAATAAGTCTGAAAACTGAATTGAAAGTCTAGGAGACATACCCTAAAGAAATCTGAAACTGATAAGCGGTTCCTACTCTAGGAATGAATGAATGATGCGTCTAATCCAAACTCCTCCTAGCATCCACATCGACCGCAGCTCCGTGTCCCTGGAATAGAATATCAATCATGGTGTCCCTGTGGCTGGACACCTAAAAGGTTTTGAAAATAGTTTTATAGCAAGGGTTAGAACCCAAAATATTTTGAAAACATTTAGCAAGTGAATTAACTGCGGTAATTTAAAATGCATGAATGCGATTCATATTTAAGTTAGTGTCGCACTCCCTTGTGGACATTCTCACCCCGCCACTAATGTGCACACCTAACGGTTACCTTAACCCCACCTAGTTGCACTATTCCGTCCAACTAGTCCCGGTATAACCTCCCCTAGTCATACTACTCTAACCCGAGTATAATGATTCTTGAATTATAAGTTATATCACAATTAACTTAATTAATTCCTCTTAAATAGTAGCATATAACCGTGTCACAAGTTATATAAAGTAAATACATCACACACTGTATTATTACCCACATATAATATTTACTACCATTATATACGTACCTTTACCACAACAGCCACACATATAACATACGTATATCCATCCCTCCGAGTATACCCTCGCCGGATGATTCCCTCTAAAATGCTATCTCACTAGGTGTGCTCACAAAACCTAGTTTCCCAAGTTGGAATCACTCACCAACTTGGCCCAAAATATAAACGTAGTAGAGGCGGTCATATTCCTTCCCTGAAAGTGAGATAAATCCCTCAACCATATATACCGGACGCTATGACCTGGGGATATACTGGCCCTACTCCTCAAGCTAGGGGATTCACCCACATCGCGCAACCTCCCTTGATAGCATTAGAGTATATAAATTGAATAAATATCTAGTCACTGATATTTAATATCACAACTAATATATACACGTATATATATACTATCACTACACCGTATATATATAATATAAACCCCGGCTTTACCGTGTACTTAAAATCCCGTACACTGCCTGTAATTTTTTGAGTCTGTGGCCCGACTCAACACAAATAATTTTCTCACTTAATAATTTATCATCTTCCCGAGTCTATGGTCCGACTCTAATATAATTAATTCACGCCTCAATTAAAATAATACTTTTCCCGAGTCTATGGTCTGACTTTAATTAAATTAATTAACAGACCCATTAATTTAATACCTCCCCGAGTCTATCGTCTGACTCTAATTAAATTAATTAACACACTTATTAATTTAATACCGCCCCGAGTGTATCGTCCGACTCTAATTAAATTAATTAACACATTTATTAATTTAATATCTCCCTGAGTCTACAATCTGACTCTAATTAAATTAATTAACACACTTATTAACTTAATACCTCCCCGAGTCTACAATCCGACTCTAATTAAATTAATTAACACAACCATTAATTTAATACATACCCGAGTCTACAATTCGACTCTTATTAAATTAATTAACACACCCATTAATTTAATACCTACCCGAGTCTATAATTCGACTCTTATTAAATTAATTAACACACCCATTAATTTAATACCTACCCGAGTCTACAATCCGACTCTTATTTAATTAATTTACACATTAATTAATCAACAAAAAACCAAGTCTGTGGTCCGACTCTAATATAATTAATTTACACATTAATTAATCAACACAAATCCGAGTCTGTGGTCCGACTCTAATATAATTAATTTACACATTAATTAATTCATACCAAACTCAATCTGTGGTCCGACTCTAATATAATTAATTTACACATTAATTCATTTATACCAAACCGAGTCTGTGGACCGACTCCCAGTTAATTAATTTACGCATTAATTAATTTACACCAAATCCCGGGTCTACAACCCGACCCTAAACTAATATATTACAACATCAATTAATTTAATACTTTTTCGAGTCTACCCTCCGACTCTGCCTTCACTAATTATCACATCCATTAATTTAATAACTTGGTGTCACCCAACCATTTTCCCCGGACTCACTTACTTGGCCCGTAACTTAATATTTCTCGAGTCTATGTTCTGACTTCAAATTAATTACTCTCTATCAATAATTAATTTAATACTTTGATGTCACTTAACCAACATACCCGGACTCGCTCACTTGGTCCATTTTACATCTCAAAATTTCATTCCCATATATTCGCCCACAATGTGTCGCACATTCATCTCCATAATTTCCTAATTATATTTACCTATAATTACCAACATACCAGGACTCGCCCACTTGGTCCATAATTAAATTGAATATGTTTCACCCAAAATTTTCACTTTAAGTCTCAACTCTTAACTTAGATTGCACATTCCTAATAGCTATCTTTTGGGCTCCTAGATATTAATTCTCTATAAATTTTCACCAAATAAAATTATACCCAAAATCCAAAAATAAAACAAGGGTAACTAACAACCCGACCTGGCAAAGAATTTCGACCGTCAATCGATCGATGGCCCCCGATCGATCGATCGATCATACCTGGGCAGCTCTCCTTCCCCACTGAATTCCACCATTAATGAAATCCAAGGTTTGTAAACCTTAATTTAAACCTCTAATCACATCATCCCATCACATAAACATGGTTCATTCACGTCCCACACATCATAGGGATCTTAAGATACACAAGTTTCTCCACTTACTTTCATAATTTCCCGAAATGGGTTTTCCATTAAAATTCATCAACTTTGTTCTACGAACCAACTTCCAAATTCAAATCCCACCCGTTTATATTCCGGATTCTCATTCAAATCAGATATCCATACTCAGAGATATACAACACAACAATTTTTACTTTGAATCTCATTCAATAGTTTCATGAACAAAAACCCCATTTTTGTACCCATTTATCCCCAAAACGAATTTTGGTTTAGACATCACTATGATATGAATTGATTATCATCAATTTAGAAATCACAACAGTTAACCACTTGCCAGGAATTTTTCGTAGTGCCTGATCCGTTGGTGTAGTCCCTTAATTTGGCTCCAAAATCCTCAAATTGGCTCTTGATTTGCTTTTCCCCAACTTTCTTCTCAAACCCTAGGTTTAGAGGTGTGTTGACTGTCGTTCCCTAATCTCTCAATCAGGTTAAAAATACTAAATCCCGTTTTTGGCCATGTGGGCCTAATTAAAATGCCCAACTCACCCCGTGTGGGCCCGGCTATGCCTAAAAATACCCGAGACCCAATTACTACCTCCGGATACTCTTTTCTGACTATCTCGACCCATCCGGACGCAACCGCGCACTCGGAACTGCCATCCGAAATACTTTTTGACATTTCCAAATTTCGTCCTCAAAATGCGACACACGAGATTTTCTACCATTTAAACTTAAAGTCGTCAATTATAATTAATTCGGCTCACTCAATTAAATTCTCCAACTCATGAATTTAAGTTTCTCCAAATTTAAATATTTTTATAACTCCAAAAAATAATTAAATATTTAATTCTCAAAATTACGGGGTGTTACGACAAGCAGACCTAATCTAAGTCCAGAATTTTTACCAACTCCTTTGGATTATTATGACTCCTTTGAAGGTTCTGATGTTAAGGTTATTCTACCAGATTTTTAATCGCTTCTCCTTTTAGCTTTACGTGGACTCTAAAGTCAAGAATCTCTCTACCAACACTTATTTAGTTTTGTAGTGTGAAAGTGTTGTCATGTGATGTGCCTAACATATGCATGAAACTCACACACACTTATACAGAGAATATTCCTAAACAAATTATAAATTTCAAACTAATATGATGTTCGAGATTATGAATCACAGTTTGTTGAAAAGCTCATACTATTGATCTTTATATATATCCACAGACCTCGAGGTTACCTTGCTATTAAAAACAGCCAAGGTCCTAAACGATTTCCTTGTTATTTACAAAGTTATTTCACAAATTGTGAAATATGAATACGAAAGTGTAAAACACCAATAAAGGTCTTAACTAGATCCGAGTCTGGTTTTCTCTAAACTGAGAAAAAAAACAAGATTTGTTGGTACTGATTTTGATAATAAACATTTGAGGATAAAACAACTAATAAATATGGATTTCTTGAAAAAAGAAATCAACCTAAGAATATTATACGTGTTTGTATCACAAACAGTTTAGATCTGCACTTTCTATGAAAAAAATGAAATTAAAACTTCGTGAATGCTAGAAAAGAGATTAAAGACGATAGAGGATGGATCTTCTCAACTGAAGAACAGACTCAAACTCACAGGTTATTTTTCTGAGTAAAAATCAAGAGTTTGGTTTAGAGTTTTGTATTCTCTCTCTCTCTCTCTCTCTCTCTCTCTCTCTCTCTCTCTCTCTCTCTCTCTCTCTATTCTCCCTTTTTTCTCTCAGAGGTAAAGTGATCCAAAGATCGTAAACGTCTCACATATGGCCTCTATTTATGCTAGAGTATGGAAGACTCTGGAAGGTCTGGGCAAAGAAACGATCAAGATTAATTACAAATGATCGATGAAAATCTTACGACTAAAGATGGACTGCTTTTAAAAGCATTTTGATTGGTTAACTCAGTTGTTACAAGGATTGTGAAAGATAACATGCAGATCGTAGATAATATAGATCCAAGGGTTCTTAATAAATCTTAGATATGTAAGACTAAAGAAACACAGATCTAATCGATATCTCAGCAACACATGTAAGTTCTTGACAAAGTGAAAAATGCGTGTTTTAGATTTTTAAAGAATCTCAATTTTCACCACAGAATTCTCTGCTACTTTTGAATCCTACCCAAGCGAGTTTTTAGGAGAAAGGGGTAATTATAAATCAACCCATAAAATAATTAAAACCAAATTTTAAATGATTAAAAAAAATTATAAATTCCAAAAAATTATTTACCATATCCCAAAAATTATTAAAAAAAATTATTTTTATGGGATTTAACACACCCTTCCCCCCTAAATTATGAAGAATGCAACAAATGAATGCAATCCTAGGTGCAGTGTTGTTATTCTACCTTTGAGACTTTTAGAGGAATTTGATATGTAGTGTCTAAGGCTCTTTGGTAGACAAAATTATGAGACAAAATCTCCTTTGAGTCATTAAGGACTCGTAGGGATACAAAAGAAATAAGAAAATCCTATTCCTATACAAAATTCTAACTACCCCATATCCTTGAAAATAAAATTACATTACTCAACTAAATACGAACCAATACCCTAACAACATTCTGATAACATGAGGTATTGATCTCCAGAAAATAAGATAACTAAGATCAAGCTTTTTAGATGCAGTACTCAAAATAATGTCCAAGTGGAATTAAAGCTTCTCCCCCATTTTGTCTCAAATGGACAAAGGTTCTACACACAGATAGGAGAGAGAAATATCACAGATACATTACAGTTATTCCATAACCATCCCAAATGATTTTTGTAAGGATTCAAATCGTATACTGTCCAAGGGTTTAGTGAATAAATCAGCTAATTATAATTCAGTAGGCAGATAATTAATCTCCAATTCTGTTGATTCGACTAACTTGTGTATAAAATGATGCCGAATTTTAATATGTTTAGTACGAGAGTGTTGAACAGGATTTTTGAAAATATTAATCGCGCTTTGATTGTCACAATAGATATGTAATTAATCTTCAATAATACCACAGTCTCTTAACATTTGTTTTAGCCAAAGTACTTGAGCATAGCAACTGCCTGCGGCGATATGTTCAGATTCAGCTGTGGATAAATGAAGTGCAATTTTGTTTCTTATTATTCCACCCTACCAAATTATTACCGATGTAATAACATGCTCCTGATGTACTTTTACTATCATCGGAACACCCAACCCAATTAGCATCAGTGTAGCCAATTATCATGCTAGATGTGTTATTTGTGTACCAAAGTCCTAAGTTGAGAGTTCCTTTAACATATTTATAATTCTTTTAACGCAAAGTAAATGACTCTCTTTAGGATTATTTTGATAGTGGGCCATACACAAACATCATACATAATATCAGGACGGGAGGCAGTAAGTTATAAAAGACTTCCTATCATACTACGGTATAAGGTTGAGTCGATGGATTTCCCATTATCATCTTTTGATAGTTTAACCAAAGTACTCATGGGAGTCCTAGCATCTTTGACTGTTTCTAAACTGGTCTTTTTGACAATCTCTAAAGCGTATTTGGATTGAGATACAAACAAACCATCTGAATTTTGCTTAACTTGAAGACCTAAGAAGAATTGTAACTCCCCTGTAAGTGACATATGGAATTCTTTATGCATAATGTCAGAAAACGTTTTGACATCTGTTGGGGAGGTAGATCCAAAAATGATATCCTCTACTCTATCAAAGTGTTTGATCAAAAGAGTTTGATCATTCCCTTCTCGTTTAAAACCGTTGTTTAGAAGGAATCTAGATAAACGTTCATACCAAGCTCTAGGATCTTATTTTAAACCATAAAGAGTTTTCTAAATCCAGTAGACGTGATTTGGATGATGAGGGTCAATGAATACTTTGGGTTGTTTTACGTAGGTCTCTTCAGTCAAGATGCCATTAAGGAAAGCAGATTTAACATCCATTTGATAAAGTGAGAAATGAAAATAACAAGCTATTGCAAAGAGTAAGTGAACAGACTCAAGGTGATGTGACAAATGCAAAAGTTTCCTCAAAATCTATTCCTTCAATCTGAGAGTAGCCCTGGGAAAATAATATAGCTTTATTTCGAATAATCATCCCAGTTTATTCTGTTTTATTTTTGAAAAGCCAACGTGTGCCAATAACCCTTTTATTTTTAGGCGGGTGTATAAGATACCATACGTCATGAATGAAAAATTGAAGAAGTTCCTCCTACATAGCACTTATCCACAATGGGTCATTCAGTGATTCATTAACATTCTTTGGTTTTATAAGAGAAATAAAGCATGCATAATGAGCAAGATTACGTAGTTGGTATCTTGTACGAACTAGCTCAGTAGGGTTACCAACTATACTATCTAAAGGATAATCTTTGGAAACTCAATTAGGCACTTTAGGGGTCTCAGTTGGTAAAGAATCATCTATCTTTGGAGAATCATAAGTTAAAGTGTTTTCATATTCATCCACTATAGTTGGTCCTTTGATCTCACTCTCTACATTAGTGTCACTTACAACCACATTAATTGATTCCATAAAGGTTTTGGTACGAAGATTGTAGACACGATAGACTCTACTATTTGGAGAATATCCTAAGAAAATAGCTTTATCTCCTATGGTTTCATATTTAAACATATGTTCTCTATCCTTACATACATAATAAGTACTACCAGTGGTTCTAAAGTATTTTAGGTTAGGTTTCTTCCCATACCAAAGTTCATAGGATGTTTTTTTGGTATTTTTCCTTAGGTATACTCGATTGATTATATGACAAGCTGTACAAATGGATTCTACCGAGAAATGCTTAGGTAAGTTCTTCGCATGAATCATCACACGGGACATTTCTTGAAGAGTCCGATTTTTATGCTTTGCAATTCTATTTTGTTAAGGTGTCTTAGGGGCACTAAATTCATGTTTGTAACCATTATAGTCACGGTAGTCGATGACACCTGAATCTATAAATTCACCTCCTCTATAACTATAAATTCTATCTACTTGGGAATCCTTTTCATTTTCTATACGAACTAAAATTTTCAAAAACATGTTTCCGATTTGTGTTTTAAAAAGGCAACCCAGGTAAATTGGGTGAAGTCATAAACCATAACTAGAATATAACCGTTTCCACAAAGACTAACACTACAGGAAGGACCCATTAGGTCCATATAGATGAGTTCAAGAGGTTTAGTGGATAAAAATTCTTTAACTTTCTTATGGGGAGCCTTAACAATCTTTCCTTCTTGATAGGAACCACATATGATGTTTAAAATTTTTTTGATCTTAAGAAGACCTATAACTATGTATTGGGAACACAATTTACTAAGGTTGTCGTAATTAATATGACCCAACCTATTATGCCATATCTCATTGCCATCCATTCTGGAAATGTTACAAACCTTTGTACTTGGATTGACTATATAACAATTATCTAGAGTATGGAGTCCTGTAATAATGCAATCACCTTTTTTATTTAAAATTTTGTAATTGTTCTTTGAAAAGGTGACGGTATGGTTGGAGTCACAAAATTGTGATATACTTAGTAAATTATCTTTAAGACCTTTGACCAAAAGAACATCCTCAAGAATAGGTAATCCTTATTCATGGAGTGTTCCTTTACCAATAATCTGGGCTGATACACTATCTCCAAATAAGACTTTTCCTCCGAAGAAGTTAGTTTTGTTTGAAAGTTTGGTATCATCCCCAATCATATGTTTAGAACATCCAGAGTCTAAATACCATCCAGATGCTGTGTGTTCAGCTTTAAAGGAACTTATCACAATGTTGTGTTTCACCTGGGTTAATAGTTCATCTTTTCTAACCCAAATTTTGATCAAACTTGCGAGCTTCAGTCTTTTCTTTAAAAGATTTTTGCGCATGTTTATGAGGATTATAAACAGTTTAAGCATTTGGTTTAGAAAAGAATCTAGGATTCCTTCTTATTGATGACCTATTATTATTTGCTCTTCTCCTCCTATTACGATAGTTATAATTCTTGTTTGGCTATCTAGGTAGGACATAATTATTTTGGCTCCTCCTAGAATAGTTGAAGTTATGGTAAACAGGAGAGTGATAGACATATTTATATATATGTTTGGAATAGTAACCATCAAGGTAATGTCCATAGACATCACAATAGGAGCAGTAAAGATGGATCGTAGAAATCATAATCTTAGGAAAATTATCAACCAAGAACTTGTCTAAGTTTGGAGCTCTAGAATTATTCCTAGGTGGCATAGGATGAAATGACGAATCAACTTGTCTAATAGGAGCATAGACGTATTTAGACTTATTTTTAACATTACACTTAGCGTTACTTGATTCACCAATGTCTAACTTTTGTTATTTCGAGTCAAAATCATTTTTCAAGGTTTGAAAGTCTGGACAAGTTTCAACAGGTCTTTTGCCACCAGACATAAACTTGATAGGTTCAAAAGTTTTAGTTTGCTTGGAATTGTTAGGGCAAAAACCTATTCCAGTTCTGTCATCAGAAATTGTCTTACTTTCAGCAACACCGTCTTCAAAACATTTTGAGTTATTTTCAAATTTTGACAACTTTTTAAAGATTGTAGATGTCTTTTCTTTTGTTTGTTCCAATTCTAACAACATCCCTTTGTATTTCTTTTCTAGAATTTCATTTGAGTCAGACAACTCTTTTAGTTTTTGTTCAAAAGTTTTAGTTTCATTCTCATGAGTTAGACATTGAGAAGTGTACTCTTCAGCATTCTGTTTGATCATAGGAATTAAGGTTTATATCTTATATGTAAGGTCTTTGACAATCTTTTCAAGTCTAGTGATTTTCTTGAGTGTTTTTTATTACAGTGTGTGAATGTCAGGAAGGTCCTCATTATCAAAGTCACTAAGTGTGCAGTGTGCAGTGTCCCCTAGAGATTCATTTTTAGGACTCACACGCCTATTAGCATCAACAATAGATCGTTCCCTTTAACTCACACACACCTCCTTTTAAGCATTATCAGCATTTTTAAGTAATAAAGCAGACAAATCAGTAGGGATAGCATCATTCAACATAGCATGATCAGATTCCTTATCATCGGTGTATATTATTTTGGCAAAGAAAGATATATAGGGGTCATAAGGATTAGACGACTTAGGTTCCTCAGTTTCTGATTCACTTGAGTCATCCCAAGTCTTGCACAAGTTAGCCCTAGTGTTCTTGTTCTTACTCAAATTATATCTATTGTCACTGGCTATGTGTCCTAACTTTCCACATCTATAGCATTCAGTGTTCTTAAGGTCTCTACTGGGTTTGTTGTTAAGTCTTTTCTCATGAGGCCTATTATTAGAGTTGTTTGAATAGATAGGTTTGCCTTGGCTATTTTTTAATTTTATTTATTAATTTCACAATTTTCTTGAAATGTTTAGACATTAAAGAAATTTGATTATCCAAGCTCTCTAAATTACAATCCTCATCAAAATATAAGTCGATTTCAGGCAAATGACATTCAGGTTTAGTCAACTTAGAGGTAAAGACAAGATTAGAGGCAACTTGTTTCTTATGGGTCTGTATTAATTGCTTCTTAAACTCTAATTCAATTTCCACAGTTCTTAGCTTGCTAATGAGGAGTTCAAGTGTAAGGTTTTGATCGTCCATCTCCTCAATTGCATAACACTTATTGTCAAATTTTTGTGGAAGTGACGTAAGAATTTTAGAGAGAATTTCTTTTCTATCATAAATTATCCCATTATCATGTAGCTTAGTCACTATGTCTGTCAACCTAATGTAAAAGTCATCAAATGACTCAGTCTCAGTCATTACTAAAGTGTTGTACTGCTGGATTAACATTTAGATTTTAGAAACTTTAACACATGTGTCTCCTTTATGTGCAGTCACTAGGATGTTCCATGCTTCCTTAGAGGTAGTACAGAAAGACATCCTCTTAAATTAGTGTTCATTGATAGATATGAATATTGATTTTTTGCCGTAATTATTGTTAAGGGAAGTTTTTTTTTCTTCTTTAGTGAATTCACTTAGCAACTTCCTAATCCTCACAGTACTTCCTTCAGTGGATGGTTTAGTATGAAAAGTGTAGACATTATTAATTGCATAACAGACATCATCTCCCAATGTCCTTTGGATGAAAGCAACCATCCTCACATTCCAGTAAGGGAAGTTGGTTCCATCAAACAGAGGGGGCCGGGACAGGTTACCTAATCTCTCAATTTTCTCGTCCATAATTTGTTTTGAGAAAATAATTTCCGAAACTCAATATCTAAAAGAATTTATAAAACAAATGCTCTGATACCAATTGAAAAATACTACTTAAGTCTTTTAATTCAAGATTAAACAGTTTAAATGGATCCGAATAGTTTTTTAAAGAAACTCTTTAATCAAAACGAATAGCTAACACAAGATGTGAATAAAAGATTATGTGAACGAGTTATTTAAGGTATGGGTATACCAATTTTGAAAAACTAAACTTAAATATGTTCTAAATTAGCACGGCCTCAAGAAGGTGATGAGAGGAAGAGTAAGTATGCAAGTACACAATATTTTAATGTGGTAAAACCCCACCCAATTGGGGAAACATCCACGGAGGTCTCTACACCTCAAAAGAAAAATCCACTAAAATGGAGTAATAGGTTACAAAGTATATAACAAACCAAACACACAAGAAAACCTAATCTAAGTCCAGAATTTTTCCCAACTGCTTTGGATTATTCTTACTCCTCTGATGGTTCTAATGTTGAGGTTATTCTCCCAGCTTTGTAATCGCTTCTCCTTTTAGCTTTACGTGGAATCTAAAGTCAAGAATCTCTTTACCAACACTTATCTAGTGTTGTAGTGTGAAAGTGTTGTGATGTGATATGCCTAACAGATTCATACAACTCACAAACACACTTATACAGACAATATTCCTAAAAAAATTATAGATTTTAAACTAATATGACGTACGAGATTATGAATCACTGTTTGTTGAAATGCTCAGACTATTGATCTTTATATATATCCACAGACCTTGAGTTTACCTTGCTATTAAAAGTAGCCAAGGTCCTAAACACTTTCCTTGTTATTTACAAAGTTATTTCACAAAATGTAAAATATGAATACGAAAGTGTAAAATACCAATCAAGGTCTTAGCTAGATCAGAGTCTAGTTTTCTCTAAACTGGGAAACAAAAGAAGATTTGTTTGTATTGATTTTAAAAATAAATATTTGAGGATGAAACAACCAATAAATATGTATTTCTTGAAAAAATGAATCAACATAAGAATATTAAACTTGTTTGTATCACAAACAGTTTAGATCTGCACTTTCGATGAAAAGAAAATGAAATCAAAACTTCATGACTGTTGGACAAAAGATTAATGACAGTAGAGGATGGATCTTCTCAACTAAAGAATCCACTCAAACTCACAGGTTATTTTTATGAGGAAAAATCAAGAGTTTGATTTAGGGTGTCGTATTCTCTCTCTATCTTTTCTCTCTCTCTCTCTCTCTCTCTCTCTCTCTATATATATATATATATATATATATATATATATATATATATATTCTTCCTTTTTTTCTCTCAGAGGTAAAGTGATTCAAAGATCGTAAAAGTCTCACATATGGCCTCTATTTATATTAGAGCATGGAAGACTCTGGAACGTCTGGGCAAAGCAACTGTCAAGATTAATTACAAATGGTCGATGTAAATCTTATGGCTGAAGATGGATCGCTTTTAAAACCATTTTGATTGGTTAACTCAGTTGTTTCAAGGATCGTGAAAGATAACATGCAGATCGTAGATAATAGAGATACAAGGGTTCTAAATCAATCAAAGATATGTGAGAGTACAGAAACACATATCCAACTGATATCTCAACAACACGTGTAAGGCCATGATCAAGTGAAAAATGCGTGTTTTAGATTTCTAAAGAATCTCATTTTCCAACACAGAATTCTCTGCCTCTTTCGGATCCTACCCAAGGAAGTTTTTTGCAGAAAAAGGGTAATTATAAATCAACCCACAAAATTATTAAAACCAACTTTTAAATGATTAAAAAAATTATAAATTCCAAAAAATTATTTACCATATATCCTAAAAAAATTTAAAAATCACTTTTATGGGATTTAACGCACACACCTTAAATTATGAAATATGTAACAAATGAATGCAATCCTAGGTGCAGTGTTGGTATTCTACCTTTGAGAGTTTTAGAGAAATCTGATATGTAGTGTGTGCAGATCTTTGGTTGACAAGGATATGACTCAATTTTGTCACTATTTCCAAACTAGACAAGTGCCTATATAATGTAGACTCAAGTGACTCAAAGATATAGTGTGCTTGATTTGTGAGTTGTAGTAGACATTGTTTACACGTCTCCTGTATGGTCATTTGAGGCTAGAAGAAAGAATATCCTTATTTCTATATGCAAAATCAATAACGAATTGAACTCCATCGGCATATGCTCTTGTCGTCCTATCTCCTCCAATCCAACTCTTATCCATATTGATCTTACTGAACCCCTATCACACATCAAAAAAGGAAGGCGAATATAATAAGTACATTAAAACATTTAAACCTCTAAAAAAATTAATAGCCAAACTAATTATCTTTACACTAAAAAAAATTAGTAGTCAAACTAATAATCTTTACCCTTAATGAACCCCTATTCCATATATAATTCAATCTCTTTACGCTAAAAAAATTAGTAGTCAAACTAATGATCTGATTTTCCAAACTAATAGAGTCAATATTTTATAAAACAATATTTAAACCATATGTCAAGAGTTATATATGCACTGAGATTTAAACTTATATACACAAAAAGTGTCATATGAAAACTCGGTCTATAGGAGTGTCCCAATATGGGTATGTCACCTCTTACGAAGTATCATTACTTCATCGATTTAAACTAATCTACACAATAAAAAAACTAATCTCCATAAACTAATCTACACAACAAACAGATAAAATAATATGTTAAACCAAAATCAATTTATAAAAACTAAGTTGCAGTCTAAAAAAACTATTTTATGTTAAAAAAACACTAATAAACTAATCTACATAACAAATAAATAAACAAACTAAGTAATATGTTAAACTAATATGAATTAAAAAAAACTAATCTATAATCTATAAAAATAAAAAACTATTTTTTTCTTAAAGTGTTTAAAAAAATTGATCTGTAAAAAATCAATAAATTAATCTACATAATAAATAAACAACCTAATATGTTAAACTAACGTCAATTAGAAAAAAAGTGTAATTTAATAAAAAAAAATAATCCGTGTAAATATATAAACAAATCTGTGTAAAAAGTAGTAACAAGTAAATCTTTGTAAAAAGTAGCAATAAACAAATCTACACAAACTAATCTACAAAAACTAACATCAATTATAAAAACTAATCTGTAAACTAAGAAATCTATATAAACTAACATAAATTTAATCTGTAAACTAACAAATTTACAAAAAAATAACATAAAACTAATCTGTAGACTAATGGTGAAGATGGAGAAGAGTTATCCATGGCAGGGCAGGGGCAAAGGAGACAATAGGCGATGAGGGGGCGGGGGCAAAGGAGATGACAGGGGCAGTGATGGTGGGGCAGGGAGATAGTGGCAATGGAGGGATCGAGAAGAGAGATTGGGAAGAGATGGACATCAAAATGGAGAAGAGAGAGGTCAAAATAGAGAACAGAGAGATGAACCCAAATGGTTCTCTTAGAGAAGAGAGGGATAATGAATGAGGGGGAAAAATAAAGACGGAAAAAAATCTATCAAATGAGACGATTTCCCCTTTCATCCCTTTCATAATTTGCCAAATGGGACAGTTATCCATGGTATAAAATATTCTAAATGGGATAGGTTTTAAAGTTTCTCCCTTTTTAAATATATAAAATGAGATGGTTTTCTAAATCCGTTGTATGAAGTGACTAAAATGGCGTGGTTATTAAAATTAGTTGCTTATATTTGTCCACAAAAATAGGCGCTAAATATTATACTCACATTAAGGGAAGTAAATAAAAACTGTCCAAAAAAATATATCTACTTTAAGGGTCAGTAGTTAAAATCTGTCCCAAATAGTCCTTTTAAAGGACAAAATAAAACGGTCGTCCCAAGTAATACTGCCCCTAATAATCATTTTTATTGTAGCGGTGAGCGTTGTAGATTATTGACAAATTTGAAAATATATAGAGTGATAACGCCCAATTAAAATTTTAGTATCATTAGGAAATGTGTCATCTAAGGCGTTTATGACAATACAATCAAAAGTCTATATCCTGAGAAATAACCAATGTCCAAGTGTTAACAAAATTAGAGGCATAATAATAAGATGGGGCATAACCTATTAAAATGAAACTTCTATCTTAGTTTTATCATAAAGGATTCTTATAACTTGTTCTTAAAGGAGTTATGAAGTGTATGGAAACTTATGCAATATTGTTTGATGTTTTTGTTGACTATTTCTTACATGGTTGAAACAAATGCTATATGAAACATTTACTATTCATTATTTTTTCCTTTATGTACATTATAGTATATAACTACAATTGACATCAAAACCCAGTGTCGACATTTGTCGCTTCCACACGACAACATGTGTGCAGTTTTAATGACCCATATTACATACCCAATTAACTTATCCCCTTAAAACCCTTGTATTTCCCACTTTTCTTTACCTTGCTGATACTCAAAGTGTTTTTCCCCTTCCACTTCTCTTTACATGGCTATCTGCTACCCAAAAGTCCTGTTCACACTTAAGTTTCCAACTTTAACTCTTTGCCTTTCTAACTCCAACCGTCATATAGTGGTGCTAAAGTTAGTGTTGTATTTCAAAGATTCTTCTTACCCAACCTAGATCAATAATGTTGCCTGCGAGGTAATAGGACGGAACACCCACAACAAGTCCAGCCCCAAAACTTGGCCATTTCCACACCCATAAAAATGTTATCTAATTTTGTATCCATATTATTTTCTTTTACTGTCTACCCACCAAATTAGATTTAGTCTTTGACACACATTTAGATTTTTTTATTTCGTTGGGCATTGTGTTGTTATAATTTTCTATATATCTTATGCCTTATATATATATGAATAATTTTTATTATTATTATCGTAAACAAAAATACACACTTCTTTCTGTTTACTGCAATTTTTTTGTTGGAGATGGATATTTATGAATTTGTATACAGTTATTATTAGTACATTAAAGATTCCATTACAAAGTAAGAGCTCTCTCAACCCTGTTGAACTAGATTGAGGAGTTTTAGTTTTTCGACGTGTAAGAAATTTGTGTGTGTCTATTTGATTTTGTGTGCTTTGGTTTGGCATGCATATAGAGATGTAGTGATTTCTTGAGATGACACGAAGTCTTGAATCACGTTTTTCAAATCTTACAATTTTAAAATATTAAAGATTTAAATCTTCACAACTTAATTATTTTCTGAATCTTTCCAACTCGATTTGTTTTCATACACATAATGTGGGTTTTGTTCATGTCCCGCAACAATCTCTATCATTTAAATCAAGAGGATGTATGATGATGTTGTAAGCAGCAGCACCACCAAATAAGGTGTTGATAAGCTCAAGCTAGTAATAATAATGGCAGCACAAGTGTATATATATCTAATAGAATGAGGTGAGGAGAAGAGGAGAAACACTGGTATGTAAGTGGTTCAGCCAATTTGGCCTACGTCCACTGTGAGTGTGTGAGTAAGAGTCACTGAAATGGGGCACTAATGGCCTGTGATATAATCTCTGACTTTCTCTCTCTACTGTGTATACAAACAGAGTTCCTACTAGGGTTGTAATTTCAGATCCCTTACAATGTAGGAGATGATAAGTATATATACTGCTTGGGGAGTGTAGTGTACCCCCCAAGCATGTAATGAGCATGTATGTGAGAATCAAACCAGTGTCCTGTTGACACTTGGATGATCTCATGTAGATAATGATGACTAAATATTCCCTCGCGTGAGGGGAATGATTTAGTTATAACCGTCTAGACCACATGTTCCAAGTCTTTCATGTGTTTGTATGTGCTCGGACTTGTGACATCATTTGTAATAACCTCGGTCTGGCCGAGTACGAGGTTGGGGAAGTCTGATATTGTCGCTTTGTCCTGTCAATCATCAATATGACCTCGGCCTGGGAGACTGGCCGAGGTTAGGCTGCAATATCGGGTGAGGCAGAGTACGATGTTGGAAATAGCTTGACTCCATAGGATGTTGTTGACCTCGGCTACTTCCTAGTCGAGGTTGGTTAATGAGGAGCCGACCTTCTAGATGGCTATTGTAAGTTTCCTGTCAATTCGGCTGTGAGATAGGCCAAGGTTAGTGACCATGGGTATGAGGGTACAATTTTGGCATATCAATCAACCCCTAGCCCTTAGGCTCCTATATGAGTGGGTGACTGAGGGGGTATAAGAGTCAGGTTAATGAAGGGACGTTTTGATATCTTAGGGTTTGGAGTGGTACCTTTGACACAAGTCATTTACTGAAGTGGCTAGCATTTTTTCCAAGATATGATAGTTTTGGCAGCACCTTTTGAGTTCCCTAGGGTAATGATGAGGGTGTTGGAAATCTCACCCCATCATTGAGAAGGTTTAAAAACCCTTCTCTTACCTTATTTTCTCTTTCTTCTCCACACTTCTCCTGCCAAGGTTTTCTTTGCTGCAAAAACTCTCACAAATCCTCCATATCCAAGTTTGATCACTTATCTGGTTCCCTTCACATCTTAGGCTTGTAAGCCTTTGCTCTTCGCTTTTCGTTTCTCAGGTAACCTCCTTTGACCCTTGCTCTCCCTTTTCTTGGTATATTTGTGCATTAGTTCCTTTTCTGTTAGGTTTTTAGTTTTTTAGCGAGCAAAATCACCACTATATGGTGGTTATTAGGCCAGGGTTGGTAGGGTTAGGTGTTTTTAGGTTTATTTCAGGCTGCTCCGAGGTTATTTTAGCCTAGAACCCTTTCTTTTCTGTCCTCCGGTAACCTTCCAGTCATCTTCTCTGGTGACCCATCTTCAAGTGTTCTTGGTGATCTTATTTGAAACTCTTCAACTTCCAACATTTGACCTTTAGTTTAGGTAGCAAAAGTTGTGTACCTATTTGTAGTTTTTCCCTCAAGTCTAGTGTCATCCACCATATGCTCAGAACTTTGTACCAACTTATTGAAGAGTTCCCATCTCTGCGTGAGAATACCTTTGAAAATATTAGGTGGACAAAGTTAGCCCAAAAAGAGGCTCATAGGGATGAGGCCTTTCCCCTAAGACCAATATTTCCTCCACCCTTGAAGGTCATATACCCTGAACCTGCTGAAATCCTTGAGGTTCCTGAGTCGATGTCTGAGTCATCTTCCTCAGATCCCATGTCTACCTCCAAGGCTGCTGAGTCTGTAGACTTTTTCCAAGAGGCTATGGATTATTCCCCCAAGGTAAGTTTAGCCTCTAAGGAAGCAGAGTTTTTTTTATCGTTCATCATCCTATCAAGAGGCTATCACTTCTCGTAGGTCTTCCTCCATTGAAATCTTAGGGCCCAGTGTGAAAATGACCCCTCCTATTGACGCCATTCCTCTATCGGACGCTACCAATCCTGAGTTTGTGAAGAGGTTCTCTGATGGTTCCTGTCGATGGTAATGATGATGATGAAGGGAGTGAACTTGACACTTCTAAGGTTGATGGTCTTGAGTCTTTCGTCACTGAATACGACCTTCTCTCATCTTCAGACATCTGTATGACATTCCTTCATCCGTTACCTTAAGAAAACCCCTAAAGGATGAGAGGGCCTTTGACGGTCTAGAGGGAGAGCTCTGCATCTATGAGAAGATGTTCAAACTCGAATTACATCTCCCAATTCACACCACTATCCGATCTGTTATTTCTTATATAAACCTCGCTCCTTATCAGCTTTCCCCTAATGTCTAGAGGGTTTTAGTTGGGTCAATCATACTCTGGAAGGTGGTTCGTCATATTAACCTTCCATTTAGGGTATTCTTAGCTTGTTATATACCCTCATCCGCTAAAAATCACCCTGGCTACTATCACTTTGTATCCAATAAGTCTGAGAAGAGGATTATGCTTATGACTCAAACCTCTAACCACAATTGGAAGCCTCGATTATTCTTTGCCTCAGGGGCTTGGGAGTTTGGTCCTAATAAGGATTGTGGAACATCTGTTTTAAGGACACCTATGAGGTGGACCACGGTCTCTTTCTCGGCCAAAACTGACCCTGGATTAAGCTAGGATAATCATAAGAATGTTGAGGATCTTCGTAGTCAGGGAAAAGATGGTAACCTTGTCAAATACGAGTATCTGATGACCCCTTACTATTTTTCTCAGACGGGTCTTAGGAGTGACCCTATGGCCGAGCTTCATAAGTATTCTAGAACAAGAAATTTTACACCAAGTCTAGTCTCGTAGATTTCATGTGTCTGATATTCTAACTCAGATGTTTTCTTTTTGTAGAGAAACTAGAAGGATTTTCTGAAGACCTTTGGAATATGTGTTCTCCCAGCATCACAAAACTTCTATAGAAGCATGGGGGCAAGACTTCACTAACCCTTCCCATATAAAGAAGGCGAAGGCCCTTATTGACGCGTCTAATAAAAGGAAGGAACTTGCAGACCCTTCCCACACAAGGCCAAGCCAAGCTCCCCAAACTGAGGGTAGTATCCATATTTTTTCAGAAGATACTTTAACGATTCTGCTTTCTCAGCTGAAGATTGGTGATAGCCTTATTGGTAGCAGTGTCCGAGTTTCTGATGCCCTCGGCCATGCCATGACCAAGGATGATAAGCACTTTCTTCATTTTATGGATGTCCCTATGCTGGAAGAGTTTGCAGTTTATAGGGTAGTTTAGGTATTTCTTTGCTATCTGTGTTACCTCTGATCTTAGCTTTATTATTAATGATATGTCTTATGCTTCTTTTTTGCAGAGTGCCCTCTCTCTTCATCGCTTGGACGATTACACATTGAAGAGACTGCCTCTGATCCAGAAAGGCAAGGATGTTGAACAGCTTGAAGTGGACCTTAGGAAGGAGATTGCTGACTTGAAGCGGGGTCAGAAGGAGAGAGATGCTAAGATTATTAAGATGGAGACTGATCATGCCCAGGCTCTGAGGGAAAAAGTTCAGAGCCTTCAATCTAAGGTTGATGCTGCAGTAAAGGCTGCCACAGAGGACACTTCAAAGACAATCATCAAAGAGTATCAATCCTTTGATGAGTTTGTTAGCTTCAGCCCGAAGCACTTAGAGAGAGGCGTCAAGGCAACCAGCCGATGGGCTGTAAGAAAGTTCTGGTGGTCTATCGGCCGAGGACTTTATTGGCCTCGACTTTGGTAATGCCCAGCTCGCTAAGTCCCTGCACGAGGTTGAAAAGGGTGGTCCAGTCGAGACAAACCATCTTGAGGTGATTTAGATCGAGGATGCTGGTCATCAGGATGACGAGGTTGAAGTTACCAATCAAGTGCCAGAGCCAAGCAACCCTGCTGCTGGTGAGTCGGATGAAGCCTGAGTGTCTGAGTGTCTCTTTTGTATGTCTGGATTTTTGTGAAGCTTTTGTATAACCCATTTTATTTGATGAACTGTAACCTCTTCTCTTAGAATGATGTAAAACTTTTTGGCTCGAATGAATTCAGTTCTATTTCCTTTATTTGTGTTGCTTTTCTTTTCTTATCGCTTTGCTATTTCATGTCTATGATATTTCCTTTATCCATCATATTACAGAATTTGAGTAATGGGAATCAAAGTAAGTAATAGCAGACACATATAATTCACCAAATGAATTATGTTAAAGGTCTAATGTTATCTGGTTAATGATGCTTCACCTCATATTCCACCATATTAATGATGTTTAAAGGTCTGAGGTCACCAAATTAATGGTGTTTCACCTCATATTTCACCAAATTAATGATGTTTAAAGGTCTGAGTCACCAAGTTAATGATGTTTCACCTCATACTTAACCAATTAATGATGTTTAAGGGGTCTGAGGTCACCAAGTCAATGATGTTTCTGTAAGGACATTTTTTCTCATGTCCAACATGTTACATTTGTGTATGTCGTACGCCGCTACATTTGGCACGTCACCTCTCGATCTCACATGACGGCCTCTATCCGAATTTCGGGAATCAAGCATTCAACATCTCCATTAATATGTCCCACATCTGCCTCAATGACTTCACGGTCCAAGATTTTAGGGACTTAATGCAAGTGGTACACAAGGGAAGTCAAAACAGTGAAAAAAGGCACTATAGGAGAGTTCAAGGGCATTTTCGTAATTTTACATCCATAGTTCGGAGGTTTGGTCAACTAGAAAGTTGAATAGCTCTCCGCAACGAAGATACTGGAAAAAGCGTCACCTCAATCCGAGCTACGGTGAAGGAGTTATGGCCTTTTGAAGATAGAGAAAATTCCTTAAAGAATGCTGTTTTTTTTTGTACGCTGGATAGAATTTTAGAGTTTTAAAAACATGGGACTCTTCATATTTTTTCCTATAAATACCAACTTCGAGGGAGTTGTTTTGCAAGACTTTAGGAGACATTTTTGAGAGTCCAAATACCTCTAGTCTTCATATTTTTTGAGTCCCAAGACTCATGTTTTGATTCACACATCCTTGCCAAATATTTGTGAATCCTTTTGCAACCCAAGAACACAACTTTGGTTTGTTCAACCCTTGTGGAGAAGCCGTTTCTCTTCTTCATTGTAGCCCTACTGGAAAGGGATAATTCCAGCCGCGACTACAGAATCCGATACCCGAGGGTAATTCTTAGTCAACTTGTATTTTCATTGTAATCCGATTGTAAGCCGTTCTCTTACAAATTATAGTGAAAATAAATGGTTTTGCCCCTTTGGGGGATTTTTTCCTTAATTGCATGTGTTTGAATGTTCTTACGTAGATTATCAATTTATTCAATCACATACTGCTGCATGTTTAGGGTCTAATTATATATAATTTGATCATTTGAACGCGAGCACACACGTTCTTCAAATTTTAGATTAATTAAAATTGGTTTTTATTTGAGAAGTCGTAATATTTCCGCTGTAGCTACTCTCTCAAATTGGTATCAGAGCCTGTTGCACTAAGTTATTGTGTTTTGATTCTGATTTTGCACAAAAATGGATTTTGATGGTTTTGATGATCTTCGATGTCAAATTTTTGAAAAATTTTGGAAAATTCACACAAACTCTTGTTTTAAATCTTCTGTTGAAAACGAATCTGAGAGGTGTCCTTGTTGTGAGGGTGTTGGTCACACATTACATGAGTGTACCACAAATTTAAAGAAGAAATTGAATAAATCGATTTCTCATGTTTCTACCCTTAGTGATTGTGATTCGAAAGAAGAAGTTTTTTATGCTTCTAGGCGAGAGTTTCCCATCCGTGTGATTAGTGATGATAGTGAAAGTGATGGGAGTGTGGATGAAAGTGAGGAGGAAAGTGTAGATGAGCATGACTTGCAAACTGCTTTCAATGAACTTTATGCTGAAACTTTGAAAACAAAGAAAGAAAATTTGAAATTGAAAGCTCAATTGAAAGAGTGTGCCATAAAAAATAATGATTTTTTAATTAAAGAACTTAGGGCACATGAGAAAATTTTGAAAGAGAAGCTTGAGTACGTCGAGGGTGAGAGAGATAGTCTTAGAGGGTTGATGGAGACTATGAAAAATGAGCTTTTAGAGTTTGAGGATTCTAAAATAGTACTTGAATCTAGGATAGGTGAACTTGAGGTGAAATTGAAAGATTCAAGTAAAGTGAAATTTGATTTGGAGTCTAGGTCTGAAAAACTTGATAAGATTTTAGGCACAGTCGAGATCAAAACGGATAGGGGTGGGATTGGTCTTGAAAAATATGTTGCACCCATTCCCACACGTGTGAGAGAACCTCCTAGGATCATTAGGAGAGACCCACCTAGGCAAATTCGGAGAGAGCAACCGATAAATTTGAGGAGAGGGCCACCTTTAGGGAACACAAATCGCCTGATTTACTCTTGCACACATTGTGGTAGGCAAGGTCATCTTAGGCACTTTTGTTATAAGCTTTTAAATGGACCTAAGAAGGTTAATGAAAGAATAAATTCTATTCCCAAAACCCCCACACTTCGTTACACATCAATTTGGGTTAGAAAATTGGATTTAGAGGCTTATGGTTTATTTGTCCACGATTCCCGTTTGCTTGCACGTAATTCACCCCATGTGAAATCTTTTGGTTGATTGTGATTGCATGTTTGTCATACACTAGTTGTGGTTTCATGATGTATTTTTACTAGTGTGATGACTTGTACCTTTTGTATATATTTTTTTTGAAAATTTTTGAAAAATACAAAAAAATTTAGTTTGTTAAAATTTTGAGAAAATCCAAAAAGATTTTTGTATTTTGTTTGCACCTTTTATGGATGAACACTTAGGATGACAGAGTCACAACATCATTCCATTATTTTCATGTGACTATTTGATAGTGTTTTGAGACAATATGTCAATTTCATCCATGTGCTTTATAATGTTTGGAGTCATTAAGATGTAATTAATTGTTACTTCCTACATGTTTGACTCATGTTTCCTTTATTGCACACATGCACGGATTTATTTGATTATTGTGCTTGTCTTATCACATGTTGGTTGGGTGTTTTCACTTCAATCCTGTCCTTAAAACGAACCAAGCGCGATAATTTTTTTTTATAAGGAAATTGTGCATATAAGAACCGTTTTGTGAGTTTGTGTGCTTTATTTAAAAACGGGGAGGGGCTGCGAAAGGTAATTATCTATCCTTTGTGCAAAATCCACCGTTAAATTGGACCTAAAAAATGGAGGTATTTTATTATTCGGGGTCCAAAGAGGTTTAAAAGAGCCCGAAAAAATTGAAAGGAAATAAAAAGAAATTCATGCCAATTATGGGCCATATAGGTTTTTGCACCAATTTTCCAAAGTTTGAGAATTTAGATTACCTCTAAAAGAAAATATATATGAGGGAGTTTGGTTGGAGATTTTATAACGGGTTTGCACGTCATTGAAATGCTTGAAAATGCGCTACATAGTTTTGGACGTTATTGGTGTGGAAATCACTTTGACTTTGATTTGTTGATTTGCATAAGACGATGTCATCTAAATTCAACAAATTTTTTACACCTAAGGATACTTTTGGTGCTCATTCATTAGGGGTACACATATGCATCGTGCACATATGATTGATTGAGTTGATTTACCTATCGAATGTGTTCACACCCATACATTCCGTTCCCATGACTTGGTTGTTTGAGTCTAAATCCATGGTGTGATTTTGGTATCATGTTTTACATTTTTTTTCAAAATGGTATCTATTTTTTGTATAAAAAATTGAAAAAAATCAAAAATAGTTTGCGAAGATTTTTTTTAGCATCTCCTTGCAAGAGCACGTTTGTCATTTGATTGATGCCTTGATTTGTATACCGTGACGCCCCGATTTTGCTTGCTTGTCTGATTTATTCTTCTTATTTGTCTATTAGGGGACATCATAAAAAGGGGGAGAAAGAATTATCATTTTATGGGGGAGTTTGAATTTTGGGGGAGTTTTGAGATTTGACGTATGCTTATCATATATTGGTATCTATGTTTATCTCATTTCAAACTCGATACGTCACTTGGTATTTTTCTTTATCTCATGTGTGTAGGTACTACATTGATGATCTCTGAATTGCACACCCTGATGAGAAAAGATTTGAGATTCCTGAAGATTTGAATATCAAACGATGAAGACTATTCATTTGTACCTTTTCCGGTTTTGGGTTCATGGGAGGGTAGATTTGTATAGGCAATTTCATATTTGATAATTCGGATTTTTTATGTATGTACCGGCATAGACATAGGGGGAGATTTGTAAGGACATTTTTTCTCATGTCCAACATGTTACATTTGTGTATGTCGTACGCCGCTACATTTGGCACGTCACCTCTCGATCTCACATGACGACCTCTATCCGAATTACGGGAATCAAGCATTCAACATCTCCATTAATATGTCCCACATCGGCCTCAACGACTTCAGGTCCAAGATTTTAGGGACTTAATGCAAGTGGTACGCAAGGGAAGTCAAAATAGTGAAAAAAGGCACTATAGGAGAGTTCAAGGGCATTTTCGTAATTTTACATCCATAGTTCGGAGGTTTGGTCAACTAGAAAGTTGAAGAGCTCGCCGCAACGAAGATACTGGAAAAAACGGCACCTCAATCCGAGCTACGGTGAAGGAGTTATGGCCTTTTGAAGATAGAGAAAATTCCTTAAAGAATGCTGTTTTTTTTTTTGTACGCTGGATAGAATTTTAGAGTTTTAAAAACATGGGACTCTTCATATTTTTTCCTATAAATACCAACTTCGGGGGAGTTGTTTTGCAAGACTTTAGGAGACGTTTTTGAGAGTCCAAATACCTCTAGTCTTCATATTTTTTGAGTCCCAAGACTCATGTTTTGATTCACACATCCTTGCCAAATATTTGTGAATCCTTTTGCAACCCAAGAACACAACTTTGGTTTGTTCAACCCTTGTGGAGAAGCCGTTTCTCTTCTTCATTGCAGCCCTACTGGAAAGGGATAATTCCAGCCGCGACTACAGAATCCGATACCCGAGGGTAATTCTTAGTCAACTTGTATTTTCATTGTAATCCGATTGTAAGCCGTTCTCTTACAAATTATAGTGAAAATAAATGGTTTTGTCCCTTTGGGGGATTTTTTCCTTAATTGCATGTGTTTGAATGTTCTTACGTAGATTATCAATTTATTCAATCACATACTGCTGCATGTTTAGGGTCTAATTATATATAATTTGATCATTTGAACGCGAGCACACACGTTCTTCAAATTTCAGATTAATTAAAATTGGTTTTTATTTGAGAAGTCGTAATATTTCCGCTGTAGCTACTCTCTCAGTTTCACCTCTTATTTCACCAAATTAATTATGTTTGAAGGTCTTAGGTCACAAACTTAATGATGTTTCACCTCATATTTCACCAAATTAATGATATTTAAAGGTCTGAGGTCACCAAATTAATGGTGTTTTACCTCTTATTTTACCAAATTAATGATGTTTAAAGGTCTGAGGTAACCAAATTAATGTTGTTTCACCTCATATTTCACCAAATTAATGATGTTAAAGGTCTGATGTCACCAAGTTAATGATGTTTCACCTCATATTTCACCAAATTAATGATGTTTAAGGTCTGAGGTCACCAAGTTAATGATGTTTCACCTCATATTTCACCAAATTAATGATGTTTAAAGGTCTGAGGTCACCAAGTTAATGATGATTCACCTCATATTTTACCAAATTAATGATGTTTAAACGTCTGAGGTTACCAAGTTAATGATGTTTTACATCATATTTCACACAATTAATGATGTTAAAAGTCTGAGGTCACCAAGTTAATGATGTTTCACCTCATATTTCACCAAATTAATGATGTTTAAAGGTCTGAGGTCACCAAGTTAATGATGATTCACCTCATATTTTACCAAATTAATGATGTTTAAACGTCTGAGGTTACCAAGTTAATGATGTTTTACATCATATTTCACACAATTAATGATGTTAAAAGTCTGAGGTCACCAAGTTAATGATGTTTCACCTCATATTTCACCAAATTAATGATGTTTAAAGGTCTTAGGTCACTAAGTTAATGATGTTTCACCTCATATTTCACCAAATTAATGATGTTAAAGGTCTGAGGTCACCAAGTTAATGATGTTTCACCTCATATTTCACCAAATTAATGATGTTTAAAGGTTTGAGGTCACCAAGTTAATAATGTTTCACCTTATATTTCACCAAATTAATGATGTTAAAGACATATACATTGTAACAAAAGTATCAGCACAACATTGTTATTTTTTATTAACATACTCTATATAAACCGATGCATGTATTACAAAAAGATAAGAACAATTCCAACATCAGAAGTAATATTTCTGTAGGTGATCGGCATTCCAAGGGTTGGAGAAGGTTCTCCTTCAAGATTTTCTAGCCGGTAGGTACTTGGAACAACCTCATCAATGACTCTACAAGGACCATGTCAGTTGGGATGGAGCTTATTGGTTTTCTACCATATTTTCTTGAGGACTAGGTCTCCCACAGCTATTGGCCTTGGCTTTACCCTCTGATTATAGAACCTCGCAGTTCTGTGCTGATAGGTTGATTTCTTAACTCTGCGTCTTCTCTTCTTTCCTCAATCAAATCAAGATAAAGTCTTATCTCTTCCCCATTCCTTTGAAGGTCGTATGTTTGAATTCTATGAGTGGGTAGCCCTATCTTTGTTGGGATAACAGCCTTTAAGCCATGAGCTAGCATGAATGGAGTTTCCCCTGTGGGTGTCCTCATTATCATCCTGTAAGCCCAAAGCACAACATATACTTCTTCTATTAACCTTATTTTGGCCTCTTCCAGCCTCTTTTTTATCCCATCAAGGATTGTTCAATTTGTGACCTCAGTCTGGCTGTTTGCCTGGGGTTTACCAGGATAAGATAAGAACTGCTTGATCCCTACTCTTTCGTAGTATTTATCTAAGGATATGTTATTGAATTGGGTTCCATTGTCTGAGATGAGGGTGTTTGGAAGACCATACCTGTATATGATTTTCTTCCAGATGAACTGGAAGGTCTTCTGCACAGTGATTGTGATCATTGAATCGGCTTCTACCCATTTAGAGAAATAATGAATTGCCACTATTAAGAAACGATAGTTATTTACAGCTCTTGGCAAGGGTCCTACCAAATCAATGCCCCATACTGCAAATGGCCAAGGGGAGATGATTGAAGTCAGAGGTTGGTGAGGGTAGTGAGGGATGGTGGAGAACCTCTGACACTTATCACATCTCTTCACATACGCAGATGCGTCTTTGGCCAAGGTCGGCCATCAGTATCTCTGAGTAATTATCCTTTTAGCCAGTGGCCTCCCTCCTATGTGGCTTGAATAAGAGCCCTCGTGAACATCGTACAAAATGTGTGGAACCTCTGAAGGGTGTAAATATATGAGGAGAGGGAGAAGGAATCCCTTTTTATAAAAGACATCACTTACAATAGAGAATTTGATAGCTCTGAACCTTAGTTTCCTCCTTTCCAGCTTTGATTTCGGTAGTAGTCCCTCTCTGATATATTTAATAAGAGGGTCCATCCATGAGGGCCCCAAATTCAGATTTAAGCAAGGTTTAGTAACCTCTTCCTCCTCGATTTCTGGCTTGAGCAGAATCTCGACTGGCACTATTCTCCTTATGTTTATTTTTGTTGTTGAGACCAACCTCACGAGTGTATCAGCCCGGGTGTTTTCTAGTCGAGGTATCCTCTTTATCTTTACTTCCTTGAAGATTTCTAGCATCGTTTTCATTCTCTTCATTTATCTAGCCATCCTTTCATCTTTGGCCTTATACACCCCCAGGATTTGGTTCATGACTAATTTTGAGTCACTGTGGACTAGGAGCTGACCGACATTGAGGTCTTTAGCCTAAGAGAGACCTGCTATTAATGTCTCATAGGCTGACTCATGATTGGAAGCTTTAAAGTTGAACCTCAGTGCATATTCAATATTTGTACCATCTGGTGCCGACACTATCAGCCCTACTCCACTTTCGCTTCACATGATGACTCATCAACGAAGAGGTTCCAGATGGTTTCATACGAAGAGAAGTTACCCTCATATAAGGTCCCCTGCCTGAAGAGGTGTCTCTATTCTTCATTCTCAACTGTTTTTTGTCTGACATCACTTGTATCGGCCTCGTCTGAAGTTCGGTCTATGTTTCTCTCACATCTGTAGCCTCTTGATTATTCTTAACCTCAGCCCCATCCCAGGTAAACTCGGCCGTAAAATTTGTGAGTGCTTTTCCCTTGATGGCAACCTTCGGTTGATAAATAACATCGTACTCCCCCAACTCAATTGCCCATGTCATTAGCCTTCCTAGCTTCTGAGGCTTATGAAGGACCTGTCTTAGTGGGGAATCAGTGAGGACGACTATGGAGTGAGCCTGGAAGTATGGCTTCATTTTCTTATAAGCACGTATCAAAACATAGGCTAACTTTTCAATCCGGTGGTACTTCTGCTCAGATCCTTGGAGTGATTTTCTATTAAAGTACACTGGTCTCTGCACTCCATCCTCTTCTCTTACTATCGCAACAGTGATGGCTAACCCTGAGATAGATAAGTATACATATAGCTTCTCGCCCTGAATTGGCCGAGATAGGAGTAGGAGGAACTGCGGTAGGACTTCAGCTCTTCAAAAACTATGTCACATTCATCATTCCATTCGAAGGCCTTTCTAAGAACTTTGAAAAAAGGAAGACATTCATCTGTAGCTCTAGATATGAACCTGTTAAGTGTAGCCACTCGTCCGATCAGCCTCTGAATGTCTTTGATGGTTCTGGGTGTCTTCATTTCTAGTAAAGCCTTAATCTTCTCAAGGTTAGCCTCTATTCCCCTTTGATTGACGATGAAGCCAAAAAACTTCCCTGCTCCTACCCTGAAGACACATTTTGCAGGATTGAGCTTCATTTTGGATTTGTCCATAGTGTCAAAAGTTCTTTCAAGGTCGGCCACATAAGTGTCGGCCTTCAGACTCCTAGTCAGCATGTCAACCACGTAAAGTTCCATGGACTTGCTATCTGATCTTCGAACATCTTATTTATAAGACATTGGTATATAGCCCTTGCATTCTTTAGGCCGAAGGGCATGACCTTGTAGAAATAGTTCCCCTTATTTGTAATGAAGGTTGTCTTCTCTAAGTAACCTGAGTCCATAAAGATCTTATTATACTCAAAATATACATCCATGAAGCTCATGATATCATGTCCCGCTGTGGCATCCACCATCTGATCTATATGAGGTAGGGGAAAATAGTCATTTGGGCAAGACTTGTTTAAGTCGGTGAAGTCTACACACATCCTCCATTTCCCATTAGTTTTGGGTACTATGACAACGTTAGATAACCACTAAGGGTATATAACTTCTTTGATAAACTTAGTTTCTTCAAGCTTTCGAACCTCCTCTTTGATGACTTCATACTACTCTCTTGAGTATATTCTTCTTCTTCGCCTAATGGGTAGGGCATCCTCTATAACATTGAGTTTATGACACATTTTCTCAGGATCAATACTTGGCATGTCTGCATGGCTCCAGGAAAAGATACTTTGTCTCTTCCTTAACAGCTTCACTAGCTCTTCCTTGATCTCAGGCTTTAGAGTCTTACCGACTTAGATGTTTTTTTTGGCTCGTCCTCATTGAGGACGATGGATTCTACCTCTTTCGTGGACTCTCCCTTATTGAGTTTTATTTCATCTCTGGGGTCAAGGGTGTCAATGTTGTAATTGGTTGTTGCCTTCTTATGAGACTCTCTCTCTTCTGCAGAGTTGAAGTAGCATTCTCTGGCTAATGTTTGTTCACATTTCACTTCCCCTACTCCATAGGGAGTCGAGCATTTTAGCATTTGGTGGACTGTTGAAGGCACGGACTCAAATTCCTTGAGGGCCACTCATCCCTTGATGAGGTTCTGGGGTGAGAAGACATTTTCATCCATAAAAAAAATTAATTTTTCTGGTCAACCTCTTAGGCCATTCATCTCCCATTCTCATATCCATTTCATACATTCCCAATGGATGGACCTTTTCCCCGCTGAAGCCAATCAAGGGGTGATGGTAATGCACAAACCTTGCTCGGCTGAGACCCAAACTCTTAAAACAGAGCCAAAACATAATGTCTGCAGAGATGCCCCCACCTACAAGGATCCTCTGAACTTCACATCCATGCACCCTTGTGGTGATGATTAAAGGGTCATTGTGGGGAGCTAAGATAGACTTGAAATCAAGTCGTGAAAAGCTGACTACGAGGTTGTCCATATCTACCATCTTTCTCTTCTCATATTTAACCTCTATAGAAGCTAAATTCATAAACTCGGCTTTAGTCACTACTTTGGCCTCTGCCATGTGAGCCTTGCGATCCGCAACCTCTGAGCCACCTCCTATTAGTCCTCCACAGATATTGTTCACACCAAATGAGATCATACCGACTCTTTTTACCGGGATATTATCGTCCTTTGATGGGAGATCAGGGTCATCGTCATCATCATCTGAGGCATCAGATCTTCTGGCAGGGGTATCTTCCAGACATTTATCATTTCTTTTCTTTTTAGGATCGTATCTTCCTCCATTTGAATCTCTACCATCTGCATACTTTCTGAGCTTTTCGAACTTCAACATTTTTTCAATCTCATCCTTCAGATCGAAACACTTCTCAGTTAAATGGTCATGATCTTGATGTAACTTGCACTATAAGTTCTTGTTTCTCTTTTGTGGAGGAGCTTTCAGCCTCTCTGTCCATCTCAAAGATCTATCATTCTTTATTTCGTTGAGGATGTGTTCACAACTTACAGTTAGAGGAGCATAGTCTGAGAATTTATCATTTGCAGATCTTTTCTTACCGTCTTTGTTTTTCTTCTGAAATTTGCCTCCACTGCTGCTCCCCCTTTCATCCTCGTATTTTGCAGCCATAGCTTCCTCTGCGTTCATGACCTTTCCAACTGTTGCCAATAACATGTCCATTGACTTAGTGGGATCCTCTGCTAGTTTCCATAAGATCTTTCCCTTCTGCAGACCCCCAATGAGAGCTGTAATGTCTATGCTCTCTTTGTAATCTTCTACCTCTAACTTTTCCTTGTTGAACCTCGCGATGTAATCTCTGAGGTTTTCATTCTTTCCATGCTTGACATACAGTATATGGGTTTCTTCTTCGGAGGTCTCAACCTAAAATAGAAGTTGTGAATGAACCTTTTGGCCACACCTTTGAAACTTTCAATTGAATTTTTAGGAAGAGAAATGAACCAGATATGCACAACCCCGGTCAAAGTTCTTGAGAAAGCTCGACACCTCATCTCATCAGGGATGGAATAAATGTCAGCTGCAGACTGATACTTCTCAATATGATGGACTAGGTTGGTAATTCCATCGTACTTGGGAGACACCATTAGAGGTTTAAATTTAGTAGGGGTTGGGAAGTTGACAATCCTTGCCACAAATGGAGAACCCTCAGAGTATCCCCTCTGCAACGGGTCTCGACTTTTCAAGAGATCTCCAATTTTGTCTTTTACCTTTGAATAGAATCGTTCCATGGTTTAGCAACGTCATCTTGGCTGAGGTTGTCCCCAGCCACTTCCAAGGGGTGGAATGAGGGTCCCCCAGCTACTGCACAACGTCGGTTGTTGACCTTCCCCTGACGATAGTCTCGGCCATATGGGGGTCGGCCATTATGGGGCCAACAGTCACCTCCTTCCCTTCTAGAGCCAGCAAGACTTCTTGATCTGGAAAGCCTTTCCCTCAGATCATTAACTGGATTGAGCCTTTCAAAGGCCGACCCTCTACTCAAGTGATAAAAAACTGGGCGTCTTTGGCTTGCATCACAGTCTCGTCTCTCACACTAACCTCGGCTCTACTAGATAGGACGTACAGTGTCATTTGAAACCTCATATGGATCCCAACAGTTTACCGAACCATCCTCTGCCTCAATGTCATCGTACCTATCCTCAGGGCAAGGGTTTCCTAGGCTCCCTAGGTGTAAATGCCTAGGGTCAGCAACATCCCTCCTCCGATAAGGAGTAAGTAGGTCCTTTCGTGGTGCCTCGGGTCGTCCCCTGGCCTCATGATGTGGCTGAGCAACTGTCGGAGCTGCCGGAGTTATCATCTCCGGTGAGAACCCATGTGGTCTCATTATTATGTTTTGGCTTTGCTGGGAAAATTGTTCCTGTATCATTTGTTGAGTTGCATCTAAGGACTTCAAGGCTGCTGTCGCCTCAGCCATCTTAGACTGAGGTGTGCCTGGCTAGAATTGGGTCCTCCAACACCAGATGGTGGAGGTGTTAACTCTGGTGCCATGGAAAAAGACTAGTGATCTTGTAGATGAAAACACTAGAGAGCTTGATACCTTTGAGGATCTCTTCCAATGGTGAAATAGATCCACACAATGGGGGAGGACTGGTGCACCACCAGACTCTCCGATAAGTCCAAGCTTTAAGAAGGAAGAGATATAGCTTTTCGTTCCCACAAACGGCGCTAAAATGATGATGTTGTAAATGGCACCACCAGATAAGTTGTTGATAAGCTCAACATAGTAATAACAATGGCAGCACAAGTGTATATATATCTAGTAAAATGAGGTGAGGAGAAGACGAGAAACACTGGTATGTAAGTGGTTCAGCCAATCTGGCCTACGTAAACTGTGAGTGTGTGAGTAAGAGTCACTAAAATGGGGCACTAATGGCCTGTGATAGAATCTCTGACTTTATCTCTCTACTGTGTATACAAACAAAGTTTCTACTAGGGTTGTAATTTTGGATCCTTTATAATATAGGGGAGGACAAGTATATATATTTCTTGGGGGGTGTAGTATACCCCCCAAGCATGTAATGAGCATGTATGTGAGAATCGAACCAGTGTCCTATTGACACCTGGCTAATCTCATGTAGATAATGATGACTAAATATTTCCTCGCGTGAGGGGAATGATTTAGTTATAACTGCCTAGCCCACGTGTTCCAAGTCTTTCATGTGTTTGTGTGTGCTCGGACTTGTGACATCATTTGCAATAACCTCGGTCTATTTGAGTGTGAGGTTGGGGAAGTCTAATATTATTGATTTGTCCTGTCAATTATCAGTATGACCTCGGTCTGGTAGACTGGACGAAGTTAGGCTGCAACGTCGGCCGAGGCAGAGTACGATGTTGGAAATATATTGACCCCATAGGATGTTGTCGACCTCGGTTGCTGCCCAGCCGAGGTTGGTCAATGAGGAGATGACCTTCCCGATGACTGTTGTAAGCTTTCTGTCAACTCGGCTGTGAGACAGGCTGAGGTTAGTGACCATGGGTACGAGGGTACACTTTGGGCATATCAATGTATGAGGGGTATGTTAATTTGAAAGCATGTTTTTTTTTCAGTTGAATTGTACAAGATCAACCTTATTGTTTTTTCGGGGATTGATGGCAATTATACCTTTAATATTTTACTTATACATGGAAATGGGAAATCTTGATTCATTTTTAGGTTTTTATTGTGTTAACATCTGATTGGTTGACTTTTACAATGAAATATTAAAATGGGATCACATGTGGTGATTGATAGTATTTTAATAATAATATATGGAGATTTTGGTATTTTTGTTTTTAGATATTGAAGAGGTAAAAATCATGAGCTAAAGCTCTGATACCAATTTGATGATGTGTGATATCAATTATTTATTTAATTCGGAAAACTTATTTAATTAGAGTCAATCTTCAATCCAAATTAATTAAACCCTAATCATGCTCTATGTGGATAAATCAAACATGCAATCACAAGACAAGGTACAAACATATTTCAGGAAAAAAACCTTTCGGGTAAAACCTTTTATTTCACTATCTAACGTAAATAGCAATTTATAATTACATAATAAAATCTATAATGAATCTCGTGCAGGAAATTAACACAGACTGCAGCCTAGCACCAGCAAATATTCTCTCGAGAACCTCAAGAACTGCAACTCCTCCTTGGCAATGAATACCATCGAGTATCCCCAATGACCGCAGTTATCAGTAAATAACCCCCTTAAGAACTATCAATCCAGCAGTAGAGAAATCTTCTCTACAAGAGAAAATTTGACAAGAAGTGTTTTGGGTTCTAAATGATTTACAAAAGTATATGGGATCTTATGTGTGAATCAAAAACAAAGTTTTGTGCTCGAAAAGTGAAGACTAAAATTCTACAGATTTGTTGTTCTCATTTGGAAAAAGTCTTAATGAAAAAGTATTCCAAAAATGGTATTTATATCAAAGTAAAATACTTGCGGCGATGCATTTCATTAGAACGACTTCTCAATGTCATTTGAACGAAATTAGATGTCGTTTGTAACGACCTATAAAACAACAAAACAATACATGGTCGTTTGAAACACTAAAGGAACGACCCTTCGCGTGACCTATCAAATGACATGTGATGTCGTTATATGGGGTCATTTGAATGACTTGTCAATGTCGTTGGAACGACATTGCCTTGTCGTTTGAACGACATAAGCAAAAAATAATATTTGAAAAAGCTCGCCTACAGTTCTTCCAAAAGTTATTTTAACTTAGAATAATGGCTCATTTTGATTAAAAAAAATAGTTTTGAAAAATATCCCAATACTATCGTAAACCAAATTCAAAACTTAAACACAATTCTTACCAAAATCAATCTCGTGGATGTCCGTTGTTGAAGAAACTTGATATTCGGATCCATCATCTTGAACAAATGATCATAAGCTTCTCTCGACGGGCGGTATACGACATACTAAATGTAAAATCAGGACTACGAAAATTATGTCCATACAAATCTCCCCTTATGTCTATGCCGACACAAAATAAAAACCATTCGAATTATCAATCAAATGCCTATACAAATCTAATACCCTCCTATAAACCCAAAACGGGAAAGATACTGAAAATATAACCCTTCAAAAATCTTCAACTTTAAATGTCTTCAAATCAAATCTCTTTGCTTTCCTTGCGCCTCTTTTTGTGTGCTTTCCAAATGATCATCAGAAGCCTATACACAATAAAAAAAATACATTCGTGATGTATCTAGTTTGAAATGAGATAGGCATAAATCAAATCAAGTAAAATCTCAAATCTCCCCCATAATTCATAATTCGTTATCCCCCGTTTTAATTGTCCAAAATAGACAAGGAAAATAATAAACAAAATAAATGCGGAGTGCCACGACAAGCATTACAAATATATGACAATTACACTCATGCAAGGATATACTCAAAAGTTTTTCACAATCTATTTTTTATTTTTCAGAATTTTCAAGCAAAGATAATTTACAAAAACAACACACACCATTAATTTACACTAAGATAACCAAATCGTGGAAACGGAATGAATGGGTGTGAACATATTTGATAGAAAAATCAACTCAAACATACATAACAAATGTACACGATGAATATGGATACTCCTAACGAATGAACTCAAAATCTCCCTTAGGTGTAAAAGTTATTGAATTCAAATGACATCGACTCAATCTAATAAAAAAACCAAAGTCTAAAATGATTGCCACACCAATAACGTTTAAAACTATGTAATGGTTTTTCAAGACTTTGTCAGGACGTGAAAATCCGTTGATTTATTTCCAACCAAACTTCCTCATGCATAATAATTAGCATATTTTTTCTATTCAATTCTTTTATTTTGAATGATCATATTAAACCAAACCATTTTTGGCCTCGGCTACTTTTTACATTGTCGTGCTTTTTTGGATCTTTTTAAACGTTGGCTTTCACGCAAAGGTTATTTGCTCCTTTCGTAGCCCTTTCCTATGTACACTCATTATTTTTTTCATATTAAATAAATTCCTCAAGGGCAACGGTTCATATATACACTACTTTCATTATCAAGTTTTATCGTTCATTTTAAAGACATGATTGAGATGAAAACACTTCAACCAACATGTGATAGACAAGCACAATAATAAAATAAATCCGTGAAAGTGTGTATTAAAGGAAATTATGAGTCAAACATGTATAAATTAATCTCAAATCTCATCTTAATGACTCCAAACATTATAAAGTACATGGATGAAATGATGTATCATCTCAAAAAACTATCAAATAATCACATGGATATGGAATGATGTTGTGACTTAGTTATCGTAAATGTCCATCCATAAATGGTGTAAAAAGAAATACATAAATCTTTTTGTCTTTTTCAAAAAAATTATCAAAATAATATTTTTTGGATTTTTTTTAAAATATATCAAATTAAAAAAAATACAAAAGTGGTACACACTAACAATAGGCATAAAATATCATCATGAAAATCATCCTATGCTAGCAAACAAGTTTAAATATCAACCATTAGGTACGAAGGAGTTTTTCAAAGGTGGTGACATCCTCTGAAAAACATCCATCAAATCATGCGAAGTCTTGAATAAATACTCCACATGCTCTCTAAAATGATCAAAATATTTTATGTGATGTGCAGGAGCATGCAAAGTATTATTTGTGGGTGTGCGTGTAGGAACACGTGTAGCAGCATAACAACCCAACTTAAAGTAAAATTCCATAAGGTGTCCTCTCTTTTTAAAATGGGAACAAACAAAAACGAGTCTAGGAACACCTCTCTCAAAATGATTAGGACACTCTCTCCTATCATGAAACGGATGCCTAGGCGGGTTTGGTTGAGAGCCATATAGATCTATCACAAACTTGAAAACCGGCTCGGGTGCAACATGGAAAGTAGACGCACCATCATAACCTATTCCTAATCTCTCAACATTACCCAAAGCGGGACCAGGGAGCATCTTTTCAACCTTCTTAGATGTATCCTCTATAGTAACCGTGACCTCTTGAGCATGTTCGAGATCTCTCTCGAGTTGGGACACACGGGATTCAAGTTCACTCTTTTCCTGGCCTAAGATGATCAACTGCTCGCTTAAAGAAACCTTCACCTTCTCGAGTTAACTCACCGACGCCTCATGTTCTCTCAAAACTTCTATCTCTCTCTCTGTCTCTCTCTCTCCAAATCTAACGCCTTAAGATCTAACTTCTTCTTCTTTAAGGTCTCGGCGTATAAATCCTTAAACTCCTTTTGGGGATTGCTTTCACCCTCACTTTCTATCTCACTCTCACACTCACTAAAAACACTCAAATCATCATCGGTTCTCTCATGTATACAAGTGTCCTCGTTGTAGTAGGACAAACTAGATGTGCTCATGTGACTAGCCATAAAGGTAACACACACACACCATGTGATGATTCAACCCTGGAATCATTCACCTCATTATCACTATTACTAAGAGTGGTTGACATAGCAATTTTCTTACCCTTTCTTTTTAGCATAGTGGGGCATTCAAAAGCTTTGTTCCATTTGACCTCTCACTCAAAACATATCACCACTTCCTCTTTCTCACCACTCTCTCCGGCCCCTTATTGCTTTTTATTTTTCTCAAACATCCTTTTATTGGAAGAATTTCTTTGGAAAATTTGAGAATTTTTTTAAATTTTTTTAGCAAACATGGACACATCATCAAAATCAAACTCTCCCTTAGACTCAGACTCATAAACTCTCTCTTTATTCTTCTTTTTAGACACTTCCTCACCTTTTCTAGATTATTACCTAAGTGAAATATCTCAATCCTTAGGCTTAACGGTTTTGGGAAACATGTCGATCTCATAAGTTTCAAGGTCGCCTACGAGTTCTTCTAACCTAAGTGTATCTAATATCCCTAAAGAATTTAAAATACTGACCTTAGTAATAAAATGGTATGGGAGTGACCTCAAAATATTTTTAACAACTCTCATCTCCTCAATTTTCTCACCCAAATTAAAACTCGTATTGACTGTGTTCGAAACCTAGCATAGAACTCGTCAAAACACTTGGACTCTGACATGGTGATAGTCTTAAATTGGGTGGTCAAATTTTATAATTTAGATGCCTTAACCGCATTGGTACACTTATATTTTAATTGGAGGATATCCCATGCCTCCTTTGAAGTGGTTCACATCATAATATGACAAAACTCATCAAGGGTGGAAGCTCTAGAAATAGTTCTAAGGCCACCGTAGTAGTATGTACTCTATTTATAATCATCCTTAGTCTAGTCAGACACAGGTTTGGGATTGGTAACAATTTCAACGGTGACAGTGGGAGGAGTCCACCCTCGTTCACAAATAAGCCAAACACGTTCATCAATAGGCTTTAAACAAGATCTCATGTGAGCATTCCAATAGGCATAATTTGTGCCATCAAAGACGGGCATCCGATTATTAAGTTATCAATCGAAAAAATTGCGATAATTTTCAAAATCAGATTTTTCAAAAAAAATCGATATCATAATAGTTTTGCGAAAAAATAATCACTCTTTAGAGCAACCGACTCTGATACCAATTTGATGATACGCAATATCAATTATATATTTAATTCGCAAATTTACAATTTTAAACTTATTTAATTAGAGTCAATCTTCAATCCAAATTAATTAAACCCTAATCATGTATATATGTGGATAAATTAAACATGCAGCCACAAATCAAGGGACAAATAAATTTCAGGAAAAAACTCCTTTTGGGTAAAACCTTTTATTTCACTATCTAATATAAATCGCAACTTATAATTACATAATGAAATCTGGAATGAAACTCGCGTGGAAAATCCACATATACCACAGCCTAGTACCAGTAAAGATTTCCTCAAGAACCTTAATAATCGCAGCTCCTCCTCAGCAGTGAATATCCTCGAGTATCCCCAATGACCACAGTCTTTAGCAAATAGCCCCCCCACAAGAACTATCAACCCAGCAGTAGAGAAATCTTCTTTATAAGAGAGACTTTGATAATAAGTGTTTTGGGTTTCAAATGATTCACAAACGTATATGGGATCTTTTGTGTGAATCAAAAATAAAGTTTTGTGCCCTAAAAGTGAAGACTAAAATTCTGCAGATTTGCACTTTTTATTTGGCAAAAGTCTTAATGAAAAAGTCTTCCAAAATAGGTATTTATAGCAAAGTAAAATACTTGAGGTGGCGCATGTCGTTAGAACGACTTCTCAATGTCGTTTGAACGACATTAGATGTCGTTAGTAACGATTAAAGAAATGACCTATCAAAATACAAAATAATATGTGGTCGTTTAAAGTAATAAAGGAATGACCCTTCGCCAATCTATTAAAAGACATGTGATGTCGTTATATGGGGTCGTTTGAACGACAAAAGCAAAAATAGTATTTTAAAAAGCTATCCTGCAGGTCTTCCAAAAATTATTTTGACTTAAAAAAATGCATCATTTTGATAAAAAAAAAAAAGAAAATAGTTTCAAAAAGTATCCCAATACTATCGTAAACCAAATTCGAAACTTAAACACAATTCTTAGCAAAATCAATCTCGTAGATGTCCGTTGTTGAAGAAAATTGATATCCACCAGTGAGATTCTCTCGACGGTTGTAATGGTATACGAAATACTAAATGTAAAATCAATACTATGGAAATTATGTCCTTATCGATAATATAATGTTATTACAATATATCCATTAAGAAAATCATTTTTGTTCACAACATTAAGATGTTCACATACACAGACGGAAAAGTGTAACGTAAAGTGATATCATCTTGCATGTTTATCACATAGGTTCTTGATAATTCATAATGAATGTTCAATTTGTGTTTTATTCGACCACATATAAAACAATATTGGCTATCATTTCATTTTATATTAATTTTAAATTAATATTTGACGAAATTTATATAAGAACTTATTAGAAAATTATTCTGCAAGGCGTTCGTGCATTGTGTGGGTTCCTAACATGAGTAATATATCATGCTAAAATGATTTTTTATGTGAACTGATATAATTGCAATATGTGTTTGAACAAACTCTATATGACAAATCAACTTTGATAGTTCCACATGCTTAATTAATGGTTAAATTTTAATGTTTAGTTAGTATAAAGATCATATCACATATCTCTATAGAGACAATAAGTTGCAAAAAAAAACAATCTCTACATATATTATTTTTTGATTCAAACGATTTCCTTTATATTGATTTGGATTCAAGGATAATAGGTTCAAAGCCCTAAGTTAGAAAAATATTGGGGATTTAGGTGATTCGACTTAGACAAACATTCTAATTGATTTATTTTACTATTTCTTATGTTAATTTGAGGTTATCGATCTTATTCTAGTGACTGGTCGTGCACATTTTCATTATGTGATTCATTTAAGAGGTTTTGCATGACTATGTGCACTTCACTCTACCTGTTTTCACTTTTTATGAGTTTTGACTTTATGAGAGATATTTCTGCATTATCACTTCACATTATACATGTTAGAATAATAACCTTAGCAATTTGACCTTTTTCTTTGGAAGTTCTATTTTCACCTATTCCGAGTTCATTTTTAATCCCAATGACGAGATAAAGAAAGATAACTCCCATTTATGGTGGAGTGAGTATTCTAGGATAATCTTCGACTACTAGTGTTAGATATTCTTCTCATTCATATATGTATAAGTGATGATATTATCCTAATGATTCTATTATCGAACCACAAACAGTTAAGCGATCCACCATCCACATTACACATGATGGTAGACTACTCTCTGGCTCGTTCTCCACTAGTTTGATTCATACTGATAGCAATATTGACTTGACGTATCTGGAGATGACTACAAAGGGTATTTTCTATGCCTATTATATCTAAGGCCTCGTTTGAGAGTTTTGGAGAGAAAAGAAAAGAAAATAAAGTTTTATTAGGAGAGAAGAGAAAGGAAAGGAAAGGAAAATGGCTTTCTTTCCTCTGTTTGTGAGTTTAAGAGAGAAAAGAAAGTTACTTTATTTCCTCCTTGTTTGTGAGTGGAGAAGAAAGGAAAGGAAAAAAAAGAAAAAATATGTTTAAACCCTTATAACTAACAAAGCATGTTATAACATTTTAAAAAAGATAATAACATATTAATTCATCATGCATACCAACACAATAATGGATTATGAGTCTCGATAAAAGAGATTATAATAAAATGGCGCAAACCATGATAATAAGTCTTAAAAATAGTCCGAAAAATGGCACTAAATTATTCATAAAGAAATATATCTCCAAAACATAAATAGAAATTTTATTAGTATAATTAACATAACAAACAAGTAAAATTATATGAAGAATGAAAGACGGACCACATGAACAAATGTAAAGAATGGCCACATTTAAATTATATTAAAGATTTATCAGAAGATATAATGACATTTAACATGATAATTTCTTTAATACATGACAAATAAAATTTAGAAGCTTCTTGACATAAACACATTTTTTAAACTAATAGTTAAAAAATTAAATTAACTTAATGGACAAAATCAAAGTTTTAAACTTTTAAATGAACAAAAATGGTCAAAACAACAGTTCTCCTGCAATCCTTGGTTATACGATCATAACAGGCATCTTATTTTATTTTATTTTTTTCGTGAAAAGGTATCTTATGCTAATAGGTGTAAACAAAAAAAAATCAACATTGTAAGTCTAATTAATACTGTCATAACAGGTATCTTAAATATTTATTTTTTGGGGTGAAAATGTATCTTATGCTAATTGGTGTAAACCAAAGAAACCAACACTATAAGTCCAATTGATTACCTACAAAAAAATATTATCCTATAGCTATAAATGCATTGGAGTGGAAATATTGCATCAGAAATATTATTGCATACGTAATGGCCTATTCTCCATGTAGATGTGTATTTGATTGTGTTAGGGGCAAAATTAGGAAGTTTAGTAAAAATATTCAAAGGTGGCTTTCTCTTCTTTCCATTTCTTCCCAATATGGACGAAAAATTTCAGGAAGAAAATTTTGGTTGAATCTAAAAACACATTCTCTTATTTTCTCTCCCTTTCCCTCCGAACCAAACAACCAAATACATAACTTTATCTCCCTTTCCTTTCTTTTCTCTCCATTTGAAGAATCCAAAACAAGATCTAAAACTCATCATTATATCTTTTTATTTATCCATGCCTTGTGGGGAATGCTACTTTTGTTTGTGAGTTCTATGCGAACATGATAGTAGTGTCAAGTGACCCTCATTCCTGCATAATAGGGATAATATTGTTAATGAGGAAGTTCTTTCTTCAAATATACATCTTCCTAGACATGATAATTATAAGTTTTATCTTCACAATGAGGATGGCCTTCTTTCTGACAGCCTCATTTATTAAGCGGGTATTTAATTAAGCATCGTGTTACAGGTGGTATCGGAGCATCAGGTTCTAATGTCTTTCAGGATATGTACGGCTTATTACGTTTCAATGTAACGTTCTTTGATATAGATCCTTATCATAGGGATTTTTGTATTACTCTTCGTATTGTGACTTACGTTCTCCTACGAGAGTCATTAACTGGATAGCAGGAGGAGGAATCAGCCGAAGACTTAGAAGATTTTTGAAATGGTGATTGAGATAGAACCCACCATAATTGTTGTTCAGGCTTAGGACAATAAAGAAGACGTTTGGGAGCTGTAGTTTCCCAAGCACAGTTAAAATTGATGTTTGTGTCGTTCCATACTTACTAGCATAGCTGGAATAGAAGTGAGTCATACGGATCTTTGAAGTATGCCCAGAATATTTTGTTTGTTAGCCAATGTTGTAAATGTTATAAATGTTACCACCATCCGTAGAAATGTTATAAATGAAAAGATTTTGTGTGTTAGCCAATGGATGGAGAATATCCAGAAGTTTTGGCATATAACAGAGTGTTGAATACCTGAAGTGAAAATTGGGGTAAAAATTGTCTTGGATCGCAGGAGTTGTGTTGTAATAGTGATAGTCAATCACCATGTTTGAAAGTTAAAATATTATGCCAATGTAAGGATCTTAAGTACGATTTTACCACAAGTTCATTCATCTATTGTTCAGAAGGTGACGTGAATGACATTTTGAACTTTGTGCACGAAGAGGTAGGTACAATAAAGAAAAGAGCCCTTGACTGGGCAATGGACTCACAAGAGGAGTCACTAATACTTGAGGGAATTTCTATTTAAACGATCAATGCTAATGTCGACAATGTCGTGTTTTGACAATGAAGATATAAATGCTTCTATGTGAAGGGAGAAAAGAGTTAAATGATCTAGTCCAAGAATAAGACTGGACATAATGTTGTTAGTGAAGCACCTCAGATAGAGACCCATCAAGGGACCCATTTACATGATTCAGATAGTTGAATTCCTACGAAGTTATAATGAATTCAGTTAAAGCTAGCAGTGTGTTCCTTAGGGCCAGCGAAACCAAGGGAAAAATGAAGGTGGCCATCAGAGTTGAAGCTACCAGGGTTTGAGAGAAGGACAACCCTAATATATGGGTTGTATGTCCTAGAATAGAGAACTATATGAAAAGTTATTATCTGTGGAGAGTAAGACCACATGCATTGAATTTTGCCTAAAGTAAGTAAATGGGACAAGAGTCTGGAACATATCAGGGGAAATGATTAAGATAGTTTTGGGTCAGTTCAGACAAGTGTTTTGTATCCGGGAATAATTTGAGCGGTCAAGATGATTAGCAAGTGAGGAGATATGGGTTATCCTCAGAAGAATGAGGTATGCTTTATGTGACACGAGCGAGTCATGATATTTTGATTAGCACTAGTGATTCGTCACTTTTATTGCATTTTATACCCCGTTAATTTGTACATTCTAGCATTCCCGTGCATGTATTTCCCGGTTCTTATACTCATTTATTGACTAACCCCTAAATTCATCATGTATACTTTGTATGTGTCTTTATTGAGCTTTTATAGGTCTCGGGAATGCATTTTGGGAAGTTTGGTTTTGATCCGGAAAGTTCCGTTGACACTTGCACAGTCGGGGGCATTTTAGTAATCTCAGCACTCGGGCTTTGTTCCCAATTTCTTCACGGAAGTTGTAGACCTTCTTCTCCTCTTCGCGTGGCCTCCGACGGTGTGTGAATCCGATCTCGAACGCAAAAGTTACGGAAGTTTCGGTGAAGCATGGAACAATTAATGCCTATATAGGCAACTCTTCTTTTTGCAGAAGGCCCGAATCGATTCGCCATTACCACCGAATCGATTCGGTCACTTGCAGGGGCTTTTCTCTACACTTCCAAATCGATTCGGATGTGGCACCGAATCGATTCGGCCCTGCATTTTCAGCTTTCGTCTTATTACTAGTTTGCCATTTTGGTGGAATTTTGGGGATTTATCCCTTGTTTTTCCTCTTTGGTAAGGATATATTACTTTTGTTGGATATTTAGTAATATAGAAAAACACTCTCTTCTCTCTCCTAGGTCAAGCTCATTTATGGCTTTCACCAACTTGTAAGGCTTTGATTACTTGTTGAATAGTTGTGATTAATGCAAGATAAGTTTAATTACTCCATCTCTTCTTGTTCCACTAGCTTTAAATTGCATTGAATTCCATCCTTTGTATTGATTTGAGTTTTAACTAGATAACTAATTCAAGTATGTTGTTAACTAGCATGTGTAGTTTAGTTTTAATTATGAGTAGCTAGACTTGTGATTGGGGATCAAAATCCCACCTTGGATGCTTGAACTTAATATCTAGGGTTTGGTTTTTAATTGTTCTAATGGAACTTCATGTGTTGGTTTTGGAGTATCATAGTTTCTTAACTTCCCTTGTCATGCAAGGGCCAGTGTTTGAAGCTTTACTACAAACTCAACCCATCTAGCAATAATTAATTAAACCCTAATCCTCCATTGTTGAGTTCATTCTCTACATGGTTGATGTTCGGACTTAATTAGTTATGCTCTATTAGAATTAATTTAATCAAGCCCTATAATCCCCTTCCTTGTGAATCCGAGGTGGGAGAATGATCCTCAATCCCCTTAATTTCTTGAACTCAAGCTTACCATTGTTCTTTTCTTAGTTCCGTAATTAGTTGTTAATCCTCTGATCATTAATAGTATGTTAGTTTAGAGGTTACATCTCAATCACCTTTCCAAACCACAAATCATCTTTTACACTTTAACATTTTGTGACGTTTAGAGAATCTCTTTGCCCCAATCTAGTTCTCTTAGGAGCGTTCAATCCCTGTGGATCACGATTCCGTACTTACCGGATTCTACTTGTTGCGATTAGATTTGCACTTGAATCACAAGCCATATTTTGGGCGCACTAAGTTTTTGGCGCCGTTGCCGGGGATTGGCAACTAACTTAGGGTTTAGAAATTCTCTTTACACTAATCATTCCCTGTGGTCACCGTGACAACACGGTTTCCAGAATAATCAATCCAAAAAAACTTGTAAATGCAAGACGAGCGTAGTAGCAATTTAAATCCTGTTTGCGAACCCTCGTCTAGTGAGCCCTCGGACTATTGGAGACCTTTACCATCGGTTTCTCGTTCTAGTTCGATCTCATCTTCTTCGTACACTTCGGCTCACTCTGAACCCACAACAATGGCCGATAATGTAAGTGAACATGGTAGTCAGGGGATTGCACCCGAACCCCCTTATAGGACTATGCGTGATTACTTACAACCGGAGAGGACCACCTCTCCGTCTTGCATCATCTTTCCATACAATGCCGCGCAATTCCATTTCCGAAATGGAATGATCCAATTACTTCCAACTTTCCACGGCATGGAAAGTGAACAACCTTATCTTCACGTGAGAGAGTTTGAGGAGGTGTGCGCTACTTTTAGCGACCAAAATTTCCCTCTAGACGTCACACAGCTCAAACTCTTCCCATTTTACTTAAAGGACAAAGCCAAAACTTGGCTTTGGTCCTTGGCTCCTAATTCCATTGGGAGTTGGCGCGAAATGCAAGCGCAATTTTTGAAGAAATTCTTTCCTACTCATCGCACCAACTCCCTAAAGGGTCAAATCCAAACCTTCGCTCAAGCCGAAGGTGAATCATTTGAGAGATGTTGGGAGAGGTTTAACGAGGTGCTTCATAAGTGCCCACATCATGGGTTCGAAAAGTGGAGATTAATCTCCTTTTTCCACAATGGCCTCACCCTCAATGCAAAACAAATGGTGGAGACTATGTGCTCCGGCGAGTTTTTCGGTTTGGATCCGGATGATGCGTGGGCACATTTTAAATATTGTGCCGAGACCACCCAAGCTTGGGACACTTCGGACCCTAGCAAAACCAATACCCGGTCATCCAATCCACCTTCGTCTAGCCATGGCATATATCACCTTGCCGAAGGAGATGATATGTCGTTAAGAGTAGCACAACTTTCCAAGCGTATCGAGGCAATGGATGTCAAAGCTCGGGAACCATCCCATCCTTCTCCCTCACATGTAGAGGAGTCTTGTGCCATTTGCGACGTTGACGATCACTCAACGAAGGATTGTCCAACAATCCCGGCATATAAAGTGATGCTTCACGATCAAGCCAACGCGATGGCCACTTACAAGAAACAATACATGACTCCTTTAGGTGAGGGCTATAATCCTTCGTGGAGAAACCATCCGGGTTTCTCTTATGGGCAGCCCCAACATTCTCAAAATCCACCTCCCCCGAATTATCAAAATCATCCCCCACCTCATAATTTTCAGCAACCATATAATCAAGCTCCTCCACCCCAAGCTCAAATGCAAGGTCCCCCTCAGGGACCACCTCCTCCGGTTATACCATTATATGCTCACCCGAACAAGAGGAGCCTCGAAGAGACTCTTCAATCTTTCATAACCTCTCAACAAGCCACGAATTCTAGGCTTGAAAAGGAAATCTCCAAGTTGACCTCGGCCTTAAGTATTCAAGAGAAGGGAAAATTCCCTTCTCAACCTCAAAAGGCATTGGGGCAAAATAGTGTCAATGACACTTCGAATCCCCCTCCCGATAGTGCTAAGGCCGTGACCGTTCTTAGGAGCGGGAAAGTCGTTGATAAGCCCACCCCTCCTAGTGTCCCAACCGTCGTTAAGGAGGTTTCGCCCGACCCATTAGAGGTCGAAGATGCCTCCTTGAGACAGAGAGAGGGGAAAGCCCCGGTAGAGTCGGATGTGGTTTCGAAACTTCCTAGTCCCGTGCCTTACCCTCAAAGGCTCTTGTCGAAAAAGGGGAATGTTAGTAATTCTGACATACTAGAGATGTTCAAACAGGTAAAAATTAACATCCCTCTTTTAGATGCTATCAAGAAAGTCCCCGCTTATGCTAAGTTCTTAAAGGACTTACTAACTGTTAAGCGGAAATTGTATGTAAGGAAGAAAGCTTTCTTGGCCGAAAATATTAGCTCAATAATTCAATCTGAATTAGCACCTAAATATAAAGATCCCGGATGTCCCACCATTTTATGTGTGATAGGGGACTTTAAAATTGAGAAGGCTTTGCTAGACCTAGGAGCGAGTGTAAATTTGTTACCTTATCATGTCTATGAACAGCTCGGTCTAGGGGACCTCAAGCCCACAAAGATTACCCTCCAATTAGCGGATCGCTCCGTTAAGGTTCCGAGGGGTGTAGTGGAAGATGTCATCATACAGGTTGACAAATTCTACTTTCTTGTGGACTTTGTGGTGCTTGATACCCATCCTACTTCTACTAGCGGTAGAACTACCCCCATTATCCTCGGTCGTCCATTCCTTGCCACTTCCAATGCATTGATTAATACTAGGAATGGACAAATGAACCTGACATTTGGGAATATGACCTTGGAAATGAACATCTTTAATGTTTCGAACCAAGTGGGAGATTGTGATGATGAATTCCATGAGGTGGACTTTCTAGAAGAGGTGGTGCAAGATCATTTTGATGCTACCTATTTATCGGACCCCTTGGAGGGATGTCTTGTGAACCCGATTTACTCGGAGAATAGCTATTCTCCCTATGATGAAGAGGTCAAGTTCATGAGTTTGTTGTTAGATGAGGATGAGAGTGTAGATGATATTAATTGGTGTAGTGTTTTTGAGGACTTACCCCCTCGTGATTCGTATGAGGTTCCCTCGGATGTGCGATTCCCCAAACTTGAATTAAAGCAATTGCCTTCCGAGTTGAAATATGCTTATTTAGGCGAAAATGAGACATATCCTGTTGTTGTCTCATCAAGCCTCGAGGCGGGGGATGAACAAAGGTTAATAGAATTGTTAAGAAAATACAAGGGTGCGTTCGGGTGGACAATTGCAGATTTGAAGGGAATTAGTCCCTTGATTTGCACTCACAAAATTAACCTTGAAGAGGATGCAAAACCCTCTCGTGAAATGCAACGGAGATTGAATCCGTTGATGAAAGAAGTTGTGAGAGCATAAGTAATTAAGCTTTTAGATGCGGATATCATATATCCGATCTCCGATAGCAAATGGGTCAGTCCAATCCATGTTGTTCCTAAGAAATCAGGAGTTACCGTTGTGGAAAACATAAAAGGGGAATTGATCACTAAACGCACCACCACTGGGTGGCGTGTATGCATAGACTATAGAAAACTTAATGCAATGACATTAAAGGATCATTTTCCCCTTCCATTCATTGACCAAATGTTGGAACGCGTGTCCGGCCATCCATATTATTGTTTTCTCGACGGGTACTCGGGTTATAACCAAATCGAACTTGATCTCAAGGATCAAGACAAAACTACTTTCACATGCCCTTTTGGGACATTTGGTTACAAAAGAATGTCTTTCGGGTTGTGTAATGCGCCTGCTACGTTCCAAAGGTGCATGTTGAGCATGTTTAGTGATATGGTAGAGCGTGGTCTAGAGGTGTTCATGGACGACTTCAGCGTCTTTGGCAACTCCTATGACCATTGTCTTTCTATGTTAGAAAAGGTTTTGTCTAGGTGTGTAGAGAAAAAGCTCGTGTTAAACTGGGAGAAGTGCCATTTTATGGTCACTAAGGGTATTGTTTTAGGCCACATTGTCTCCTCTGATGGTATTGAGGTAGATAAGGCAAAGGTTGAGGTCATTGCCAACTTACCCGCTCCTAAATCTCTGAAAGATGTAAGGTCTTTCCTTGGGCATGCAGGGTTCTATCGCCGTTTCATCAAGAACTTTAGCTCGATTGCTAGGCCCTTGTGTAATCTCCTCTCCAAGGAAACTCCTTTCGAATGGAGCGATGAGTGTCAAGCAGCTTTTGAGACTTTGAAAAGTATGCTTACCACCGCTCCCATAATCCAAGCTCCTGATTGGACCCTACCCTTTGAATTAATGTGTGACGCTAGCGACTTCGCTGTTGGGGCGGTTTTAGGTCAGAGAAGTGACAAGAAGCCCCATGTCATTTACTATGCGAGTAGAACTCTTAACGGTGCTCAATTGAACTATTCTACCACCGAGAAAGAGTTATTAGCGGTCGTCTATGCGTTAGATAAGTTCCGGGCATACCTCGTGGGATCGCCCATAGTTTGTTTTACGGATCATGCGGCGCTCAAATACCTTCTATCTAAGAAGGAAGCCAAGCCGCGTTTGATTAGGTGGGTGCTCTTACTCCAAGAGTTTAATTTGACTATTAAAGATAAAAAGGGAGTAGAGAATGTTGTCGCGGATCACTTGTCGCGTTTAACATTTGAGGCACCCAAGAACCAACTCCCCATCGCTGAATTCTTTCCGGATGAACAACTGTTCTCAACTTCCTCTCTGCCGTGGTTCGCTGATATCGTGAACTACCTCACGACGGGTTCGATTCCATCTCATTGGACCCCTCAAGAGAAGAGGAAATTCTTTATTTGGGTGAGGAGATTCTTTTTCTATGATCCGTATCTATTCAAATATTATCCCGACCAGATCATCCGGAGATGTGTCCCGGATGATGAGTATGAGAGCGTGATTCGTTTCTCCCACACGGAGGCGTGCGGTGGCCACTTTTCTTCCAAGAAAACCGCCGCAAAAATCTTACAATGCGGGCTTTACTGGCCCACACTTTTTAAGGATGCACACGAATTCTGCGTTTCGTGTGATCGTTGCCAAAGATTAGGTGCTATAACACGTCGCAACATGATGCCAATATCCCCCATTCTAGAACTTGAAGTCTTTGACTGTTGGGGAATTGACTTCATGGGCCCATTCCCACCGTCTTTTGGTAACCTTTACATCCTAGTGGCCGTAGATTATGTTTCAAAGTGGGTCGAGGCCATTGCGTGCAAAACCAATGACCATCGGGTGGTGTTGAAGTTCCCAAAGGAACACATGCTTTCGCGTTTCGGAACTCCGAAGGCGATTATAAGCGAGAACGGGACTCATTTCTGTAATTCCCCGTTTGCTACTCTTATGCGAAAGTATGGTGTAACACACAAAGTTGCAACTACCTACCACCCACAAACCAATGGCCAAGCTGAATTGGCTAATCGAGAGATCAAGCATATCCTAGAGAAGACGGTCAATCCCGACCGCAAGGATTGGTCTCTTCGACTTCCTGACGCTTTGTGGGCATATCGTACGGCCTACAAGACCTCTTTGGGAATGTCACCCTTTAGACTTGTGTACGGCAAGCCATGCCACTTACCGGTAGAAATCGAGCACAAGGCCTATTGGGCGATCAAGAAATTCAATTTCGATCTAGACAAGGCCGGAAAGAAGAGAATGCTCCAACTCAACGAGTTGGATGAACTCCGGAGTGATTCGTACGAGAGTGCGAGAATCTATAAGCAAAGGGTGAAAGAGAGGCACGATAAGCGCATATCCCGTAAAACATTTCACCCTAGCCAAAAGGTTCTCTTATACGACTCTAGGTTGCATTTATTCCCGGGTAAGCTAAGATCTCGATGGACGGGCCCGTTTGTCGTTAAGACCGTCCATCATCACGGTGCAATTGAGATTGAGAACCCGTCGGATGGGAAGTTATTCAAGGTCAATGGTCAGCGCCTCAAGCCTTTCCTAGAACCATTTGACCCGAGTTCGAACACGATTCCATTGTCCGACCCCGTTTACGGGGCTCCATAGGACGTCGGAATTGTGTATTTTTGTGCCGAGCATCCCCCGGCATGTGCGGGGTGCAAACTTTTTGTCCCAGCCCCTTTTTACTTATGTAATATTAACATTGGGGTCCAAAAATACCTCCTTATGCAGCCCAATCAAACCACCAACCAAAAAATCAGGATTCAGCAAAGCAGAAACTTATTTCCAGAAGCCGAATCGATTCGGCTTTCCAACCGAATCGATTCGCCCCACTCCAGTAGCCAAGTTTGATTTTGCGAATCGATTCGCAATCCCACCGAATCGATTCGGTTATTTGAAAGTAGCAGGTCCCTTATTAGCGAATCGATTCGGACTTCCCACCGAATCGATTCGGTCACTTCCAGTGCTCAAGTTCGAGAATCGCGAATCGATTCGGACTTCCCACCGAATCGATTCGGGTCACCTGACACTTAAAAATCCCATATTCTGATTTAAACCTTATTCTATTTCTTTCTCCTCTCTTGCCTGCGAACCTACCCTCTCCCAAATCAAATCCTATCCTCCATTCTAAATCGTCCCTATGACTTCATCATCAAAGGCAACTTCATCCAAGGTATTAACTCAACCTTATTGATTCATTTCATTCCTGATTTAGTGTATATAGTATGGAAAATAGGGTAAACTGCATTTTCACCATTTTCACATGTTTAATGCATAAAACTCATTCTTTTTCCTCTGATTGTGATAAGAAACCAACACATACTACTTGATTAAGTTGCTGTGATGTTTAAGTAGTATGTGTTGGGGGTTTTCCACATAAAAATGTCAATTACACCCTATTTTCCATACACTGCACACTAGGTGCTCGATGAAATGCCTCTGTGGAGAAAATGTGCCATAATGCTTCATTTTCGCACATTTTCTCGCGCAATGGTGTTGAATTACCCTTGTATGAGTGCGGTGTGCATCGGTAACGTTAATTCGACCAATTTTTCCCGATGCACACCCACCGATTCCTTTTCGACCCTATTTCACGCCAAATTGATTTTATGCATTACACTAATTGTGTATGTATCAAATTAATTTTCTTGTAGGTTCCTTCGGTCACCAAGCCCTCCTCCAACTTAATTGCGGGTCGGGGAGGTTTCGAGTCCTTCCGCTCCAAACAAGAAAAGGACTGGTTCATTGCGAAATTCCCTTCGGGTCGCCCTATTGCAATTGAGCGGCCTGTCCATCTTGAGGACTTTCCTGCCTCGGTCCATCGCTACTTTTAGAAATTCAACTGGGAGGCACACCCTGCCAGGGCGGGGGAGGTGAATGAAGAGCACGTTCGTCGGTTTTATGCATCGCTCGTCCCAACTGGGGACCGCACTTTCGAGGCTTACGTACGGGGTTAGCGAATTCCTCTCTCTAAGCCTCTCTTGGCATTGCACCTCACTGGGGCCGATAACCCCGAGGATTTCGATTACCTGTGCGCCGACGAGGGGAGACTGACCAACGAAACCCTGATTGCGCGTCTGGCGCCAGGGCATATTTGGGCTGGGGAAACTTTCCCCACATCTGCTATGCCCGATAACCACCGCCTCATCCACATGGTAGCCGTTAATTCCATCACGCCTACCCAAACAAAGGCGGTCCTTCGCTCTTCGCAAGCCCACTTCCTCTACCATCTACTGGATGCGAATTCAATTATAAACCTTCCCGCGTTGGTGCTACAGCGGATGCTCAAGGCCGCATACTGTGAAAAGGGGACCACTACCCTTCCTTACGCGCGGTTGGTTTCCCGCATATGTAGGGATGCTCACTGTGAGGTAGCGGGTACGGACTATTTTCCTCGCCTTCCCAAGTTGCTTGACGAAAAGGCAATTGAAAAGAGTCTTGGGAAGGATCATTGGGAGAGGAGAAAGAAGAGGATGTTAGATGCTCCTGCGGATGCTCCTGCTGTTCCTGTTGCCCCGGATGCTCCTATGCCGAACATGCCTTAGCCCATGCCTCAGCCTGTGCCTCATCCAGTCCCACCGCCTGCCCCATCTACTATAGACCCCATTGCATATTTAGGGGTGCGGATGGATGAGCTTCAGGATGACTTCTCCGAGTTTCGGGGCGCCTACATGTTAGACTTTGCATCATTCCGGGCCGACTTTTCTGCCTATCGGGGAGCGTACGAGCGCGATATATCTATGATCGCTCGGGCGCAGATGGATTTGTTCTCACACTTGCGAGGGGGCGAGGCTTCTGTGCCTCAGTACCTCTTTGACCCATACGCCCCTCGCGATCCTCCCGCGCCCGAGTCCCCGCGCCGCCATCCGGACGACATGTAGGTTGTTGTGATCCAGTTTATGCTGATTATTTTTGGGTGGTTATTTATTTAGATTGTTGGGTTTGTACTTAGGTAGTTGTGTTAGTATGGGGAGGAGAGAGTGCAATTTCTTGTATTTTCTAATTTTGGTTTCATTGTTCCCCATGTACACAACTCTTATATATTAATGAAATGACTCAATTTCGGTTTCATTTTTCTTCTTGTATATATCTATGTTGTATATATTATTGTTTATGGTACTAACTTGTAACAGGCATGCCGTTGCGCGGTTCTCGAGTTACTCCTTACGGGGTGACTATTTTCATACCCTTTTTCCCTTTTTATCCCTACTAACATTGGGGACAATGTTTCATTCAAGTTAGGGGGTATGGTATACCATTGTGATGCCAGTTATCATATTAGTATTTATTTATTTATTTAAAAAAAATTAAAAAAAAAATTATTAAAAAAAAAAATTAAAAAATTAAAAAAATTAAAAGATTAAAAAATTATTTTTTTTCTTTTTCTTTCTCATATCTACTATGATTACTTATATGATTGGCATATCCTGTTGTATAGCTATGAAGCATGCCTTGAGTCATTGATTTATTACCCTTTAGCCCGTTATTGTTTGCATTGAGAATAGCATCATAAAATTAAACTGTGAAGCTTTGAGCAATTACACAAATAATTATTTATGATTTGGTTGAAAAGCGTTTCAAATTCGTCATTCTAAGGCGCATGCTATACCCTTACAAAAGTGAAAATTGAGACTTATCATCATTTGTGAGCGTATACACCCACTCTATCTCTTTCTTGTCAATGAACTCGTTGACGATCTCATTTTCTTTTCATTTGATTGCATATTAACTTATTTATCACTTGAGCATGATTTTCAATGGTGTTGAGTCCCGGGAATCACATGGAACACTAGGAAAGGATTATAGGCCCTTGTAGTTAAACCCATATGACCTTGACCTTTCCCTTACATGTTTCCCCTAGTCAACCCCTTTGAGCCTAAATATAGCCTTTCTTTTCATAACCCTAATTCCCATAACCAACTCCAAATTGGAGTTATATACCATACATATACCTTTCCATACCTTTGTTTGGAATGATACTTGGGATTGAATGCTGTTTTTATTATGTCGGTTGCAATTTTAGGCATATGAGAGTTTGATAAGCAAAGAAAGAAAGTAGTAAAAAAAAAAAAGTGAAGAAAAAGAGAAAGCAAAAAAGCAAAGAAAACAAAAGAGAAAATGAGAAAAAGAAGAAAAGAAAAAGAAAGAGAAAGTTGTAAATATTGTTTGTTGTGATCAATAAGCTTTGATTACTCTCCCGATGATATATCTAATGCTTGTTTGGACATCCTTGTCCAACTTTTGTTATTGCCCTCATCCTTCCCATTATTCCGAGTTTTCATTCCGAACACTTTGAACCCGTACATACATTCCTTCGTTTCATACCCTAGCCAACCCTCTATTACAACCCTATTAAAGTCCTATTTGATCCTAGGGTGATGTGATTCAAAGGTCGAACATTAGCGATAATCTGTTTATATGCTCTTCTCTTGGTTAATATGCGATTTCCTTTCATGAGATTGTATTTTTCACTTTTATACCGCGTTCTTCATTGATGACATGTGTGTGGCCTAGTTTCCCTTTATAATTACTCTTATAGCCCGCATGTCCCGTATGTGTTACATCCCTTTTCTAAGTGTTTCATTTGTTGAGTGTAACAACCGGAGAGAACTTGAGTATGCATGCCTTAGCTTATATATGGATTTTGAAAGTTTTGCCAAATCTAAATTACCACATGTGTCCGCTTATTTCGCATTCCCATGGTTTCGATTTTTAGTTGAAGTTATTTGTTTAATGCCGATAATTGCCGTCTTTTGTGTGAGCTTCGTTCACTTTGTTGATAAATTGTGTTTCTTTGATATTTGTTGAGCTACGCATTGGATTTTGCAGCATCATAGTATGAGTTGATTTGATGTTTGTGGGTGTCATCCCTGGAAACCCTCACGAGACCTCACTCGTCCCCTAGGGCCACCTAGGGGTTTAACGGCTTATTGCATAAGCTAAATGCAATCGTTCGCCTACGAAAGTGGCATTTTTCCTTCGTTGTACATATTTCTTATATTTTGGTTGCGGTGTTGGACCTTGTTTCTTCATACTTCATTGCTCGGGACTAGCAATGTATAAGTTAGGGGGTGTGATTCGTCACTTTTATTGCATTTTATACCCCGTTAATTTGTACATTCTAGCATTCCCGTGCATGTATTTCCCGGTTCTTATACTCATTTATTGACTAACCCCTAAATTCATCATATATACTTTGTATGTGTCTTTATTGAGCTTTTATAGGTCTCGGGAATGCATTTTGGGAAGTTTGGTTTTGATCCGGAAAGTTCCGTTGACACTTGCACAGTCGGGGGCATTTTAGTAATCTCAGCACTCGGGCTTTGTTCCCAATTTCTTCACGGAAGTTGTAGACCTTCTTCTCCTCTTCGCGTGGCCTCCGACGGTGCATGAATCCGATCTCGAACGCAAAAGTTACGGAAGTTTCGGTGAAGCATGGAATAATTAATGCCTATATAGGCAACTCTTCTTTTTGCAGAAGGCCCGAATCGATTCGCCATTACCACCGAATCGATTTGATCACTTGCAGGGGCTTTTCTCTACACTTCCGAATCGATTCGGATGTGGCACCGAATCGATTCGGCCCTGCATTTTCAGCTTTCGTCTTATTACTAGTTTGCCATTTTGGTGGAATTTTGGGGATTTATCCCTTGTTTTTCCTCTTTGGTAAGGATATATTACTTTTGTTGGATATTTAGTAAGATAGAAAAACACTCTCTTCTCTCTCCTAGGTCAAGCTCATTTATGGCTTTCACCAACTTGTAAGGCTTTGATTACTTGTTGAATAGTTGTGATTAATGCAAGATAAGTTTAATTACTCCATCTCTTCTTGTTCCACTAGCTTTAAATTGCATTGAATTCCATCCTTTGTATTGATTTGAGTTTTAACTAGATAACTAATTCAAGTATGTTGTTAACTAGCATGTGTAGTTTAGTTTTAATTATGAGTAGCTAGACTTGTGATTGGGGATCAAAATCCCACCTTGGATGCTTGAACTTAATATCTAGGGTTTGGTTTTTAATTGTTCTAATGGAACTTCATGTGTTGGTTTTGGAGTATCATAGTTTCTTAACTTCCCTTGTCATGCAAGGGCCAGTGTTTGAAGCTTTACTACAAACTCAACCCATCTAGCAATAATTAATTAAACCCTAATCCTCCATTGTTGAGTTCATTCTCTACATGGTTGATGTTCGGACTTAATTAGTTATGCTCGATTAGAATTAATTTAATCAAGCCCTATAATCCCCTTCCTTGTGAATCCGAGGTGGGAGAATGATCCTCAATCCCCTTAATTTCTTGAACTCAAGCTTACCATTGTTCTGTTCTTAGGTCCGTAATTAGTTGTTAATCCTTTGATCATTAATAGTATGTTAGTTTAAAGGTTACATCTCAATCACCTTTCCAAACCACATATCATCTTTTACACTTTAACATTTTGTGACGTTTAGAGAATCTCTTTGCCCCAATCTAGTTCTCTTAGGAGCGTTCAATCCCTGTGGATCACGATTCCGTATTTACCGGATTCTACTTGTTGCGATTAGATTTGCACTTGAATCACAAGCCATATTTTGGGCGCACCAACTAGATTCACGTGTGAGATGAGTTTAGTGGTTATATCGATACCATTATGGTTATTTGTATTTTTCGTGGTTTAACGGGATTAATATTTGGTCTCATCCGTAGGGGAGTGGGTATAGATAGTAAGAATATTTTTTATTGAGATTACTCATTTTAGCGATGTGTTATACGAGTACGTTGTCATCTTAGATGTGGTTATTGATGGTTAATAATAATGGTGGGCTGTTATTGAAGGCTATCATGGTTGTTATTCCAGGACAGGATGTGTTATTTTGGCGATGCTTAGAGGGTTGAGCTCGCATTTATATGATATTAAGTAATGTTAAGAGACTTCAAAAAGTGTAATTGTCTCGAGATATTTGATCCCAGTGCGTAGGGACTTTACTGATATGATTTAGAGTATTTGGGTTTATTATCGAGCATAAAGACTGAAAGGTGGAAAGTGTCCCAAATTAAAATATAATTTCCTTTTATGTAAATCGATGCGGAAGCGAATATAAGTGATGGTGATGGTTCCACAAATAAACAAGGCAGAGTTTTAATTTCTTAAGAAATAAATTAAAACATAATTCAAGTCCTAGAATATGCCTAAGTCATAATTAACAATTATTCAAAGTTAGGCGAAACCAAATTAATGCAAGTGACTAGAATTACACAATTTTACCCAATATTAAATTAAAGTCCAATTTTAATATAGTGTGAGAATTAAACCGAATTTTATCTTGAATTAAACCTAAAGCATGCGTTCTAAATTTTGTGCAAGATAAAAAAAAAATGTCACACTACACCGCGATGTACGAGGAAAAACCCACTAACGGGAAAAAACCTCGGGACGGCCCTAGCCTCAAATCCACTAAAAACGGTATTACAAAATACAAGACAAAAGACTTACTTCCTAAACTCGAACCCTCTCAAGCCGTGATGCTCCTTCTTGTATCAACCTCCAATTAGCGGATAACCAACGGAGCTCCACCGTGGTCTCGGAATACACCGATGGGACTTTATATGGTCACCGTCACCCAAGCATGGAGCCTTTCTCCTTGTGGGTAGAATCTCAACAAAAGTCTTCTTTGTGATGGGGTGTAGAAGCAAACCCGAAACGTCTCTTGAATTCGGTAGAGAAAACCGGTACCAAAAACTCCAAGCAATTGATATAAATATAGAAACTTGGATAAACGATTATTGGGTGTAAACTAGAGTGTGTATGAATTTTTCATTGAAAATTAACACTCAAAACTTGAACATTTTACTAAACTAATTTTGCTCTCAAACTCTCTTTTGGAGATAAACAAATGTTGGAAACGTTGTCTTGGAAAATGTGTTTCCTACACATAATAAAGTATGAAAAAGGTTGGTTGAAAACCAAGTGGAGGAGTGGGGAAAAACTGCAAAAAACTGCCAAATAACTGTTCCCGCTGGAATCTCGTTCGAACGAACGTGATTCTTGTTCGAACGAGACTTCTAACGAGTGACCAGCCTGGGCTCGTTAGAAGTTCGTTAGATACCTCGTTAGAACGAACATTCGTTCGAACGACTGACCAGTTAGGGTCGTTGGCAAAACTCGTTCGAACGAACCTGGTTCAAACGACAAAACTCGTTCGAACGAAACTGGTTCGAACGACAAAACTCGTTCGAACGAAATCTGGTTCGAACGAAAAAACTCGTTCGAACGACATTTCTAACGGACGACCAGAAAGATTGAAAAATTCGATTTTGGCCCATAAACTTTTATATACTTATATTAAAGTACTATTGATTCTTTCTGAAAATAAAATGCAGTTTTTATTACACCTAACACCCAATACAAATTGTTCCAAGCTCCTATATACATATAATTACATTCTTACCTTGGGAGCATGGAACCTTAGTTGATGACGTAGAAACGAGGCACACAAACCGGCATTTTGATGAAGCTTTAAGTTCTTTGCCGCTACGTCTTCAATACATACTTCATAGGCTTGTGAATATTACAAATAAATACTATCCTATGAATAAATGTTTTTGTCCGGAATTGAGCCAAAACTATATATGGACTCAATTGGAAATTTGTGTCCTTACAAATCTCCCCCTTTGGCTATTCCGGGACAAAAACCAAACAAAAATCCTAAAGGGCCGTCAAGCTCTACTAGGCTCAAAACATAACCCGCCCAATCTTGACTCAACCCAAGGATAAAACGCTTTGCCATAGAAAGATGCCGCTTTAGAATAATTCCTGCACACTTAAGCAAACTCATCAAATGCATAGGGAATATCAAAATATTAAATGCAATTAATTAATTACTCCCCCTAAATTAATTCTACCTTTAAACACATGACCTACTTAGAAAGACGTCTCCCCCTAAGATAAATCTCCCCCAAACGAAGATACGCTAATAATAGGATTAGATACCATTTCTCCCCCTATCATCATTCTCCCCCTTTTTGTTCGGGAATAGGCAAAGGATAAAGAACTAATAAACAGCATGTGGAAGCTTAAATAAAAGACATGACAGCATATGGGCAATAAAAGAGAGGAAAAGACAAACAAATATCATATATATATATATACTATAAATATACCAATAAGTACGTGCATATATAGATAGATATAAACACACACATGACACAAAATACAATAAGTTTGCACACTCGTATGGCAAAAATGTGTCATATGGAAACGGAAGTGTAGGGGTGTGAACTAGCAACAATTAAATTTAGACCCAAACACTTAAGAAACGTTCACGGAGTTCTCATTTGATTGCAAACTTTATCACATTTAAATATAACCTCATGTGACAATATAAAGATTGAACTCAATGAACAAACATACACAATGCATACAAGCCTAGCATGATGATGATTCTACAAACCAAATAGAGTCATGACATTAAAGACAACTAGGATAAACGGACATTGTGCAAACCGTTGATATACCATCCAATTCTCCCTCAATGAGCATATATATTCTTTAGTTTTTGAATGAAAATATCATACAAACATAGGCCTTGGCAATTGCTTTCTGTTTAATGCCAAATATTCTGTTTTTAGGCCTTTGGATCACGTATTTCTTTTAGATCCAATCAACGGTGGCTTACTATCGCAAAGGATTTAATTCATCCTTTCGGAGCCCTTCCCCGTGCATATATTAATTTATCATGTTTTCATTTTTCACACAAATCTCACATGCAACGGATTTTGACATGCACTAGTCCTCCTAGGTCATAGATATGTAGATGACTAGATTGATAGGAGAACACCTCAAAAAGCTCAAATATAAGATGTGACATTAAGATTTCAAAAGAGCTCGTGCATGTGTGCATAGAGGCATATAGAAATAGAATCCATTTAAACAATACAAAATCCAACTACTCCATATAAAACATGGTAAAGAACATTTTAAGGATTGAAAATCTAAACCAAAAGTTCTAGCCACATGGAAGCGTAAACGATAGGATTCAAACACAAATATATGCCACATAAAGTGTGTCAAACTAAAATACACACAAAAAAAATCTTTTTGAGTTTTTAACATTTTTAATCAAAAAATAGATATTTACTCAAAAGGACAAAACAAAAATCATTTGTATTTTTCATTAAGCTTAAATGAAAGAAATAAAACACAAATGATAAACCAAAATCTTTTTATATTATGCAGTCGATTCAAACACAAAATATAATACAAAAAGATAAACAAGTCATAATTTCTAGCATGTCATATGAAATAAGGCAATGACTAGAAAATGACTAATCAAGCATACATTTAGCATATGAATATAGCATGAAGTACAAACACTAAAGTATGCAAACACTAACACATTTATCTTTTAGATTTATCAAGGGAGGAGGCATGTGTAAGTAAATGAGAATCAAAATCCCTATTTTGTAAGGCAACCAAGTCGAATTTCCTAACCCAAATTAATGAAGAATTACTATCTTGGGGTGTAGGAACGTTAGCTATCGTGGTTACTTTACTATGGGATTTTCTAGGAATTCGTTTAAGATCTAAACAAAATTTCCTAAGATGACCTTTTCGACCACAATGAGTACAAGTAAGAAAATGTCGAAAAGATTTATCTAAGGAGTGATCATTAAATGCATTCCTAGAAGATTCTCCTAAAACATTGGTTTTGACTTTAGGGTTAAAATCATTACAAGAATTTAAGCCTAAACCAAAAGTGTCATTTTTAATTTGGATCGTTCCTAGCATTTTATCTAGTTTTTCCGAACGACACTCCAAATCAAATTTGACATTACTAGAATCTTTTAATTTATTTTCCAATTCTAAAATTTTAGATTCTAGTAAAACATTTCGCTCTTCAAAAGCAAGAAGTTCCTTTTTCAAGGATTCCATTAAACCCCTAAGGCTATCTCTTTCGCCTTCTACATAATCAAGCTTCTCTTTAAGAGTCCTCACATGTGTCCTAAGGTCTTCTATTAAGGCACTATCAGCAACGACCTTGACACTCTTTCTTAAACAAGCTTCTAACTTCAAATTAGTTCTTTTCAAATTAATAGATTCTTTATATAATTCATGAAAAGCATTTTGAAGTTCACTCACATCAACCTCTTCTTCATTTTCACTCTCTTCTCCACTCTCACTATCATTAAAAACAAGGGAATCATGAACAATGACCTGGGAAGTGGCATGTGCAATCGTGTCATCAATCGATGAGTTCTCATTATCACTCACATGTCTAGCCATAAAAGCCACAAAATTTTTCTTAGTGAGGGAATCGGGCTTTTCTTCCTTATCACTATCACTAAGGGTTGCATTATATGCGGTGGGTCGTTTACCCTCTTTCCTTAGTTTAGTTGGGCACTCATAAGCCCTATGGCCATAACCTTCACAACAAAAACACTTATTAGACTCGTCCCTATCTAAATGTTCATTACAAGGTTTAGGGATCTTCTCGGCTTTAGAAATATTCTCGCTTTTATCATGTTTAGAAGTATCAAATTTCTTAAAATCATTTTTAACTTTATCTTTGTTAAATTTAAGAAATTTTCTAAATTTACGAGCAAACAAAGCCATGTCTTCCGAGTCACTATCACTATCGCTCTCTAATACTTGTTTGACCTCTTTTCGGGCTTTTAAAGAAACGCCCTTTTCAATTTTCTTTTCAGTTTTAGAGGGAAACATATCTAGTTCATAGGTTTGTAAATCACCTACAAGCTCTTCTAATTTCGTAGAGGCTAAAGTGGGTAAAGAATTTAAAATGGTCACTTTAGGAATAAATCTATCAGGTAGGGACCTTAAAATTTTCTTTACAACACGGTCGTCAGGTATTTTCTCTCCCAAGTTAAAGGATGAATTGACAATATCAGAAAGTCTAGCATAAAATTTATCAAAAGTTTCTTTTTCATCCATTTTGATAGTTTCAAATTGAGTGGTGAGGTTTTGGAGTTTTGAAGCTTTAACGACACTAGTTCCTTCATGAGTTAATTGTAAAATATCCCAAGCTTCTTTAGCAGTTTCACACGTCATAATACGTCGGAATTCATCCGGTGCGACAGCGCTAAACAAGGCATTTAAACCTCGGGAATTAAAGTTTGCTAGATTAAACTCATTTTCAGTCCATCTATCAACGGGTTTGGGAACATGTTCATTTTCAATTAAATGTGTTGGTGGGGTCCAACCGTTAACAACAGACATCCAAACACGTTCATCGATAGATTTAAGTGTCGATTTTATTCGCGCTTTCCAATACGCGTAGTTTGAACCATCAAAAATACGAAATTTTGAAAATGGGGAAAAATCCATTTTAGCCAAAAATTAAAGGATCGTAACGAAGTAATTTATCGTTTTTGACTCTGATACCAATTTGAAAGGTGGAAAGTGTCCCAAATTAAAATATAATTTCCTTTTATGTAAATCGATGCGGAAGGGAATATAAGTGATGGTGATGGTTCCACAAATAAACAAGGCAGAGTTTTAATTTCTTAAGAAGCAAATTAAAACATAATTCAAGTCCTAGAATATGCCTAAGTCATAATTAACAATTATTCAAAGTTAGGCGAAACCAAATTAATGCAAGTGACTAGAATTACACAATTTTACCCAATATTAAATTAAAGTCCAATTTTAATATAGTGTGTGAATTAAACTGAATTTTATCTTGAATTAAACCTAAAGCATGCGTTCTAAATTTTGTGCAAGATAAAAATAAACAATGTCACACTACACCGCGATGTACGAGGAAAAACCCACTAACGGGAAAAAACCTCGGGACGGCCCTAGCCTCAAATCCACTAAAAACGGTATTACAAAATACAAGACAAAAGACTTACTTCCTAAACTCGAACCCTCTCAAGCCGTGATGCTCCTTCTTGTATCAACCTCCAATTAGCGGATAACCAACGGAGCTCCACCGTGGTCTCGGAATACACCGATGGGACTTTATATGGTCACCGTCACCCAAGCATGGAGCCTTTCTCCTTGTGGGTAGAATCTCAACAAAAGTCTTCTTTGTGATGGGGTGTAAAAGCAAACCCGAAACGTCTCTTGAATTCGGTAGAGAAAACTGGTGCCAAAAACTCCAAGCAATTGATATAAATATAGAAACTTGGATAAACGATTATTGGGTGTAAACTAGAGTGTGTATGAATTTTTCATTGAAAATTAACACTCAAAACTTGAACATTTTCCTAAACTAATTTTGCTCTCAAACTCTCTTTTGGATATAAACAAATGTTGGAAAAGTTGTCTTAGAAAATGTGTTTCCTGCACATAATAAAGTATGAAAAGGGTTGGTTGAAAACCAAGTGGAGGAGTGGGGAAAAACTGCAAAAAACTGCCAAATAACTGTTCCCGCTGGAATCTCGTTCGAACGAACATGATTCTCGTTCGAACGAGACTTCTAACGAGTGACCAGCCTGGGCTCGTTAGAAGTTCGTTAGATACCTCGTTAGAACGAACATTCGTTCGAACGACATATCGAACGACTGACCAGTTAGGGTCGTTGGCAAAACTCGTTCGAACGAACCTGGTTCAAACGACAAAACTCGTTCGAACGAAACTGGTTCGAACGACAAAACTCGTTCGAACGAAATCTGGTTCGAACGAAAAAACTCGTTCGAACGACATTTCTAACGAATGACCAGAAAGATTGAAAAATTCGATTTTGGCCCAGAAACTTTTATATACTTATATTAAAGTACTATTGATTCTTTCTGAAAATAAAATGCAGTTTTTATTACACCTAACACCCAATACAAATTGTTGCAAGCTCCTATATACATATAATTACATTCATACCTTGGGAGCATGGAACCTTAGTTGATGACGTAGAAACGAGGCACACAAACCGGCATTTTGATGAAGCTTTAAGTTCTTTGCCGCTACGTCTTCAATACATACTTCATAGGCTTGTGAATATTACAAATAAATACTATCCTATGAATAAATGTTTTTGTCCGGAATTGAGCCAAAACTATATATGGACTCAATTGGAAATTTGTGTCCTTACAAAGACTTAGCTCGTTTTTATATTTAGCGCATAAGACTTGGTGATAGCTAAAGCGCATTGTTATATCACTTCTTTAGAGACATGGGAGTTGAGATTTATATTCATATGTCCAGGGATCAGGATTTTGAGTGTCTAGGTTATGTACCTAGAGTCTACAAATCTCAATGACCGACAATGTTAGGGAGTAGTGTATCGGCGGGGTTTCTTGTTTGGATTTTGCTTGCGAGACATCCCACGCATGAAACCCAACGACTATCGGGAGTTAAGAGATGTGTTGGGTGATAGGGAAATAGATAGAAATTTAGTTGTTCCTCTTTTATGAGTGGATAAAATCCCTTAAGTGTACGACTTGAGGCCAATGGAGCCAGTCAGCATTTGTGATGCGATGCATGGACTAGAGGGTGTATGGGCCCCGTGGTTAGTATAATATTTATATCGTCCGAGATAGAAGAACGTGAGAATGAATGTGTGGAATATATGCATATGAGGCAGTTATAAACAAAGTTGGAATGGTAGGATGGATTGAACGGTGTGTCAAAAAGACGATAATCCAAGTTTATGTGTGCAATGAGAATAATACACCAAAGATGGGTTGAGGACTATGAGAAGCCATATCTCATGAGAAGAAGAAAAAAATAACTATTATGGAAAATAGAGCGAAGTCCTACTCAGTCGAATATTGAGAGTTGCTTACTCATAAATAGGATTGTTGTTGCCTAATAGATAAAAAGGGGTCCAGAAGTGTATGTTGTGACAAAAGTTCACAGGGAGAAACTTTGGGTATACCCGGAGGGAAGAAGGGGAGTATAGAGTACCACTTAATGTGAGACGTTATATGGTGAAATTATCTCCGGGTGCACCACTCCGATGGAAAAGGTTGATTCGAGAAGATCAACCCGAAATTTAGTAGACAGAATGGACAGACGGTCTAGTATGCCTCCCAATATTGTTGTGAATTAGGATGAGATCCTTGAGACCCACCTTCGATAAATATTTTTAGGAAGAAGTGGGGATAAAGTTTGGTTTGGGCATGACGTGACACTTAAGGCCCGATGAGTAAGCGGGAGGTGATTGTTAAATAGTAAAACGGGATGAAAAGAGACATTGTTGAGTTCATCTCTAAGTGTGACACTTGTCAGTTAGTGAAGGTGGAATCATCAGAAGCCATCAGAGTTTCTTCAGACATTAGAGATCCCCATGTGTAAATGGGAGAGAATTTCCATGGATTTCATCACAGGGTTACCTACTTCTCGGAGGGGACACGATTCCATATGGGTGATTGTGGATTGGTTGACTAAGGTAGATCACTTTTTGCGAGCTTGGACTGATTATGCTACAGCACAGTATGCCCAGGTAGATATAGCCGAGATAGTGAGGTTACGTGGGATACCGTTTAATATTGTGTTCGATCGGGACAAGATTTTTATATCCCAATTTTGGAAGAGTTTTCATGAGGCCTTGTGTACTGAGGTGCGATTGAGTACGACCCATCACCCGTAGATAGTTGGGCATACTGAACATACTAACTAGATGTTAGAGGATATGTTGTGTATGTGTATGCTAGATTTTTAGGGAGGGTTGGGATCAGTACCTCCCACTTGTGGAGTTTGCATATAATAACTCCTATCAGTTCTTCGTCGGTATGGTTCCATTAGAGGCAATATAAGTAGGCCTTTTCGTTCCCCTACGTGTTGGTTAGAGGTGGGGGATAACAAGCTACTTGGACCAGAGGTGATTCAGGGCACGTCTGCCAGAAATTAGATGATTCGTAGTCATATTCGGCTAGCCCAGGACAGACAGAAAAGCTACGCCGATGCGAAGATGTCCTTCCGGGAGTTTAGTGAGGAGGGACCAGATATTATTGTGGGAATCTCCTATGAAGGGAATAACGCAATTTGGGAAAAAGGGGAAATAGGCGCCCAAATATATAGGAAAATTTCCTATAATTGAGAGAGTTGAACCGGTTGCTTATATATTGGGGTTACTGGAGCACCTGCATAGGATACAAGATGTGTTCCATATTTCTTCGCTGAGGCGATATCTTCAAGATGAGTTGGCTTACTCTCATATTGCATTAATGGAGATCGATTTGAAGCCAGACAGTTCTTATGAGGAGAGACCGGTAGCGATCTAGGACCATAGCGAGAGATGTTTAAGATCGAAAGTAGTTCCGTTGGTGCATTGTAATACCCCATGTTTTTATGATTTAAATAATTATGAGATTTATTATTATTATGGGATTAATTGAATTAAAATGTGAGAATTTAGTTGTCCATTAATCCGGATTTAAAATAAATATTAACTAGCGTGCCAGGGTTAATACTTATTGATTGAATATTACTGTGTGATATGTAATATGGAACTATATACTTTGGTAAATTGTCAAGAATAAGAAATACGACAGTTTAGTAAATTTAAGTCAAATGCGCGTGTGAGTCGTGTCGAGACTAAATTAATGGAATAAATGTATTAATAATTTTAGTAACTCGTATGGTCATTTTGAGTGCATCGTTGAGTCCAGAAGGGCCGAGATAGTCAAAATAGTATACCCAGGTGTTTAGTTTGGGCCCAGGGGAAATTTTAGGCCTAACCGGCACCTCGAGGGGGCATTATGGTAAATTATATTTTTGGGCTTAATTAATGGACGAAAATTAGGAGTTATTTTATCAGCCAAGAAAAGTCCATTGGGGTTAAGAGTTAGAGAAAGTAATTAACGGCAATAGAAGGTGTGAGGGAGAACCAATTTCCAAGAGGGAAGGCTCAATTAGCATCACCTTGCACAACCGCCACCACCATCGTGTAGATCGGGACAAGGGGAACACACCCATACCAACAACGTCAAGAAATCAGATGACTAATTTGAGGCAAGTATTTATTACTTGTTGTACCTTAGCAATTATCATACTCATGTTAGTATAGGGATGTTATAAACATGTTTCGGTTCATAAAAGTAATGAAAATTGGAGAATTAGGATGTATAAATTGAATCTGAGATTTATTTAATTGAAACCCTCCATGTATGTAGAATAGAAATCACATTTTGATGAACTGATGTGAAGAACGAATCTTGGAAACATGTGTTCTTGAATAAGAAATTAAAGAACTAGGGTTTTAGTGAATAATTTGGGGATTTCATAATTTGTGATGATTCGTAATGATATAATGATGTTAGGATGTTAGAATCCATGTATAATTGTTAGAATTCGATTTGGGATTGATTGGTTGGAGTTTGGGATGTTAATTTAGAGGTTTTAGGGTTAAAATGGTGGAAAACGCTGGAATTCTGGGGAGAAGACGAAACAGTAGGTCTCGCGCAAAGTCACGCGACGTCATTCAAGTGAAATTGCATCTCGTGCGAAGTTGCTCGAGCAACACGTGGCAGTCGTTCGAACGACATGCCATCGGGTTCGAGCGACAGGGTGAATTTTCGAGAAATTTCTTAGGGGAAGTTTTGGAATTTTCCAGTCTTTACGAGTGAGAGAAATTACCAGTTAACAAAATCGAAACGAGCCAGGTCCACGAGAAAGTATGTGAGTTTTATACTTAAATTAATACGAAAAGAGGAGTTACTTCGGAAATTACTAAAGAGTTGTGGTAATTTAGTAATAAAATAAAATACGTAATAATGAGAATGAAAATACGTATGGTACATATACCAGAAGGTTGGGAGAATACCCATAAATATTAATAGGATGTGTGGATACCTATTACTTGTTAAATATTATGTGTATGACATACCTAGCTTCTTTCTATCACGGGGGGTTGTGCAGAGATGGTCTTATCCTGGGTGACCTTTGGGGGGATATTTGACTCGTATCTCCGAACATAGTATTGTGAAGATTTATTTGTGATTTGATAAGTCAGTTCACTATCGGAGCATAGGTATGTGCATGACCCATAGGAATGTGAACTATGTTCATCACCGCTATGTGTGTTTTGTGTATATGGTTCGTGGGAGACTTTCGAACCGACAGTCCTTATTACAGTACGAGATGTACCGGGACATGATAGCAGAGTATGCAATGCACTATAGGTTTAGCCTTGGGGTGCTGTATTAGTATATGTGTATTATAGTGATGAATATAAATATACTTGTGTTATTCCTGATGTGAGATAATTATAGGTTATTGGGATAGTATAGTCTTAAGTGACGTAAGCTGTGAATACTTAACTTAGTGTGTTAACACTTAAACGAATTAATGACTGATGGTATTAATAATGTGGAAAATTGGGAATCACGGGTTGCTACCACGAGGTATAAAAAGAAGTATGAATCGTTATCTAGTTAGAAGTGTTACGGATGGCTAGGTGAGAATAGATGTACGTTAGGCGTGCACAATAGACGAGAGGTGATATTCTCATGTGAGAGTTTGAACTAACATGCATTTGACACTTGCTTTACTGCAAATTTTATAGACTTGCTAAAATAAATATTTTACACATCGGGCTCTGACCCGTTTCTTGTATCTCTTCTCTTTTTCTATATATATGAATTATATCAGGTGCTCAGCCACAGGGACACCAGCCTTAGAGATTCGGATTATTTGGCATGTTGCAGCTGTTGTGGAAGCTGTAGGTCTTCGCATTAGTCGCCTTCATCATTTCATTTATGTTCTATATAAACTTTCTACTTCGGGCATGTGTCGCCCATTCCTTAGACAATTATTTGAGATTGTATTCAGTTTATTTTCTTTTCATTTCAGTTGGATTTATTGTTCCTATGGTACTTGATTTAGAGTTTTAAAACTGGAATGTTTTATCCAGTCTTATCTATTTCAGTTTCTGATTCAGATTTAGTATATACATTAATTGGTTGTGGTGGATAATTGATGTTTATATTATCGGATTAATAATTGAAAGATTATTTTTAAAAAGGAAAATATTTTGACACTAGCTTAATTAATTATTAGGTGGTTAATAAGGCTATTATGTTTTCGACAATGATGCTAAGAATGAACCAACTGAACATTCTGTTTTAAATTTTATAAAGGACTGATCACCCGATATTTAATTGGGCGGGGTGTTACAGGTGGTATCAGAGCATCAGGTTCTAAAGTCCTTTAGGATCTGTAAGGATTATTATGTTTCATCTTTGCGTCCTTTGATATAGAGCCCTATCTTTAGGACTGTTGTGATCTTAATTTTGTGATTTCGTCTTCAGCTATTTGAGATTTAGTAATAACTATGCAATAATAAAATCCTTTCTCTTCTCAGCTTCCTCCTCGACGTGCACCAAGAAATAGACATGCCCATCTAGAACAACCGGCAGCACAGACTCAGAGGACAATGAACGCAGCAGAGGTTGTCGTAATAGTTGCACAAGCGGTGAATGCAGCCATAGCGATGGTGCAGCAGGACCCACCCCAAGCTCAGGCAGTAGCACCAGTTCCGATGCATCCGTTTCCCACTGCACGGGAAAGAGTGAGAGAGTCCTTTCAGAGGGCATATCCCCCAGAGTTCATGGGCAGTTCAGATGTGGTTATTTCTAATCAGTGGAAGAAGGACATACAATGATACCTTCGTATTTATGAGTGCACTGAAGTTCAGAGGCAAGTTTTGGCTACCTTCAAGCTGAGAGGGGCAGCCTTACAGTGGTGGGAATCCACTACTACTACTGAGGAGAGAGATTTGATGATGATTAGTGATTTCTGGGTGCGGTTCGACCACAAGTACTTTTCTTCCGCTGTCAAGACCAAGATGAGGAGGAAAATTTTAGACCTCTCCCAGGAAGGGAGAACAGTTCACGTGATTGGAAAATATGGTACTGAATGAGGTGCCTACTGAGGATAAGCGTATTCAGATGTTCATGGATGGCCTCACCTGGAGGATCAGGCAACATCTTTTGGGTAACCTCTCATTACAGGCCTATTCTGATATGCTTAATGCAGCACTACTGCATTGCCAGGACCATTTCTCCCATATGACTGGGAGCAAACGAGCAGGGGAGTCCAGCCAGCAGGGAAGGACAGGTGGTAATGGTGCCAGCGGGACACGGCCAGCTCAAGGTCAACAGAGACAGGTTGACCAGAGTTCCCAGCAGGGGTATTCTAAGAGATTCAGATTAGGGGGTTTTCGTTAGGGACAGGGAGGTTTTAGGCCTGGCCAATAGGGTCAGCATGGACACCAGGGCCAACAGGGGCACCAGGGCCAGCAGCAGTTTAGGCAGGGCCAACAGGGCTAAGGGGGAGGTGGAAACGGTCAGCAGGGCCGAGGACAACAAGGGCAGCGAGGGGGAAACTTTGGAGGGAAGTGTTTTATATGTGTCAAGACTATCCACAAGTGGCATGACTATCTTGAGAGGGGCAGGGCCCCACAACAGCAGGGTGCTCAATAGGAGCCCCAAAGACCGACTTTTCTCGCCGCCCTCCCAGCACCACCTCAGATGCCAGTGTTGCCAGCTATTCCAGCAGTTCCAGTTCAGCAAGGGAAACTTCAGTATAGATGGGTTTATAACCTCCATCAGGCCACAGTCCCACAGGCTCCACCCTCGATTGAGGGTATGTTTTCTATCCAAGGGACTATGGGGCGTATTTTATTTGATACAGGGGCCACATATTATTTTATTGCCACGAGGTTTGCATGTACTTTGGGGTAATTAGTTACAGCAGAGAATATTGTTACTTCTGTAGATTCGCCTTTGGGTAGTGGTTCACTAATTCACTTTATATGTCAAGGGGTGGGTGTAGAGATTGGGAGACTTACCTTACCGGCCGACATGCTTGTATAAGAGATGTCCGAGTATGATGCGATCATCGGCATGGATTGGCTTGTTGCATATAGGGCCATCATCGATTGTTTTAGTAGGACTATTATTTTTGCCTTACCTGATCAGGAGATGTTCTTGGTGGCAATGCCTCGTCCTGAGGGAGGATTGTCCACCCATTTGTACTATATAGAGGAGGAGACCTATAAGGAGGTAGTGATACCGCTTGATTAGATACCGGTGGTGAGGGAATTCACTCATGTGTTCTAGGACATTTCGAGATTGCCACCTAGTAGAGAGATAGACTTTGTTATATATTTGACGTCGGGCACTCGACTGATAGCCCGCGCATCGTACCGTATGGCCCCAGCCGAGATGAGAGAGCTTCGGGATCAGATTGAGCAGCTATTGGGACAGGGATTTATTCGTAGGAGTACTTCACCTTGGGGTGCCCCTGTCCTATTCGTTAAGAAAAGAGATGGATCGTTACGGTAATGTATTGATTATCGAGAGTTGAATAAAGTCATGATACGAAATAAGTATCCGTTTCCCTGAATCGATGACTTATTCGACCAGTTGAGAGGAGCTGCCTTCTTCTCGACTTGAGGTCAGGATACCATCAGTTAAGGATCAGGGAGAAGGATGTGTCGAAAACTGATGATATGGTTCCTATGAGTTTAGGGTTATGCCTTTTGGGTTAACCAATGCCCCAGCCGTGTTTATGGACTTGATGAACAGGGTATTCAAAGAGTTCCTGGATCAGTTTGTTATTGTCTTCATTGATGACATTCTGATTTACTCCCAGACTGAGGAGGAGCAAGCCGAACATTTGAGACAGGTTTTACAAACACTGCGCCGGCACGAGTTGTATGCAAAGTATGAGAAATGCGGATTTTAGCTAAAAGAGGTTCAATTTTTGTGGCACATTATTTCGGATAAAGGGATATCCGTAGACCCGGGGAAGGTGTCAGCGGTTAGGGAGTGGGGACAACCCACGACGCCGATAGAAATACATAGTTTTTTGGGCCTAGCAGGATACTACAGGAGGTTCATCCGAGGATTTGCTAAAATAGCGAGTCCATTGACTCATTTGACTCGCAAAGGGGTGCCATTTATCTCGGACGATGCCTGTCAGTTGGCTTTCGATGAGCTGAAAGATAAGTTGACTTCAACACCAGTGTTAGCACTGCCCAGGCCAGGAGTGGAGTATCTAGTCTACACAGATGCATCCTTAGTGGGACTTGGGGTGTGCTTCAGCAGGAGGATCAGGCTATAGCTTATGCTTCCCGTAAACTTAAGCCTCATCAGATAAACTACCCTACCCACGACTTGGAGTTAGTGGCAGTCATGTTTGCACTTAGGATATAGAGGCACTATCTCTTGGGGGAGAAATTTCGCTTATTCACGGATCACAAGTCACAACAGTACCTCTTCACGCAGAAAGAGTTGAATATGCATCAATGTCGGTGGCTCAAATTCGTGAAGGATTATTAGTTCGAAATCCAATACCACCCAGCAAAGGCTAACGTGGCAGTGGACGCATTGAGTCGTAGGCCAGTGGACGAGAGGGCTGAGGTGTGGAAAGAAAAGTGGAAGGAATTGGGACATCAGGATGTCGTGGCCCGATCATTTATGTCTGCGATGATGGTTACGCCTCAGATTATTACGCGAGTAGTACAGGCACAGGCAGCGGATTCATTCTGTCAAGATCGTATTAGGCAGCTTTTAGCAGGTGGATCCAAGTCTTATTCAGTGAGCTCCAAGGGCAGTTTGCGCTTCAATGGGAGACTCGTTGTTCCATAGGGGGAGGACCTTCGACATTCAGTGAGGACGGATTCACATGGGTCCCGATTTATGGTAAATACGGGAGGGGATAAAATGTACCAAGATATGAAGCGACATTTTTGGTGGAGCAGAATGAAGAGATATATCGCGGACTTCTTCTTCAAGTGTACCACTTGTCAGCTAGTGAAAGTGGACCACCAGGTTTACTTCAGAAATGGGAAGGCATTTTCATGGATTTCATTACCGGGTTACCTACTTCGCAGAGAGGACACGATTCCATATGGGTTATTATGGACCGATTGACGAAAGCAACCCATTTTTGCTAGTCAGAACAGATTATACAGCGGGACAGTATGCTCAGCTATTTATTACAGTGATAGTGAGACTGCATGGTGTGCCTATTAATATCATGTCGGATAGAGACAAGACGTTTGTATTTCATTTTTGGGAGATCTTCTAGGAGGCTATGGGTACCGAGTTGCGGTTGAGTACAACGTATCACCCAGAGATCGATGGGCAGACTGAGCGCACTAATCAGATGCTGGAGGACATGTTGCGCATGTGCATCCTTGATTTCGGGGGAGGTTGGGAGCATTATCTTCCATTGGTGGAGTTTGCTTATAATTATTCCTATCAGTTTACGATTGTCATGGCCCTGTCCGAGGCATTGTATGGTAGACCTTGTTGTTCTCCAACTTGTTGGCTAGAGGTGGGAGACAACAAGCTACTTTGTCCAGAGGTAATTCAGGATACATCGAGTAAGATCGAGATGATTCGAGATTATATACAGGTAGCCCAGGACAGATAGAAAAGCTATGCCGATGCTAGGAGATTCTTCCGAGAGTTCGCAGTGGGGGACCAGGTCTTGTTGAGAGTATCTCTAATGAAGGGAGTAACGAGATTTGGGAAGAAAGGAAAATTGGCTCCAAGATACGTAGGACCATTCCCTATTATTGAGAAGATTGGACCAGTTTCTTACAGGCTTGGGTTGCCGAAGCACTTGCATCGTATCCACGATGTGTTCCACATTTCGTCGCTGAGGCGGTATCTATAGGATGAGTTGGCACACACTCACATCGCGATTGAGGAGATTTAGTTACATCCAGATAGTTCATATGAGGAGATACCGGTACCTATCCTAGATCATAGTAAGAGGAGGTTGAGGTCAAAGGTAGTCCCACTCGTTCAGGTGCAGTGGCAGCATCACAATATGGAGGAGTCTACTTGGGAGCGTGAGGCGGATATGCGTGAGAAATATCCAGATTTATTCGTACCTGGTATACCTTATTTACTGAATTTCGGGACAAAATTCCTTTTTTAGGGGGGAAGTATGTAATACCCCATATTTTTATGATTTAAATAATTATGAGATTTATTATTACTGTGGGATTATTTGAATTAAAATGTGAGAATTTAATTGTTCATTAATTCGGATTTAAAATAAATATTAACTAGCATGTCAGGGTTAATACTTATTGATTGAATATTACTGTGTGATATTTAATATGGAACTATATACTTCGATAAATTATCAAGAATAAGAAATACGACATTTTAGTAAATTTAAGTCAGAAGCGCGTGTGGGTCATGTCGGGACTAAATTAATGGAATAAATATATTAATTATTTTACTAACTCGTATGGTCATTTCGAGTGCACCGTTGAGCCCGGAAGGGTCGAGATAGTCAAAATAGTATACCCGGGTGTTTAGTTTGGGTCCCGAGGTAATTTTAGGCCTAACTGGCACCCCGAGCGGGAATCATGGTAAATTTTATTTCGGGGCTTAATTAATGGACGACAATTAGGAGTTATATTATCAGCCAAGAAAATTCCATTTGGGTTGAGAGTTACAGAAAGTAAAGAATGACCATATAAGGTGTAAGGGATAACCAATTTCTAAGAGGGAAGGCTCAATTAGCATCACCTTGCACAACCGCCACCACCGTGTAGATCGGGACAAGGAGAACACACCCATACCAACAACGTTAAGAAATAAGATGACTAATTCGAGGCAAGTGTTTATTACTTTCTGTACCTTAGCAATTATCATACTCATGTTAGTATAGGGATGTTATAAACATGTTTTATTTCATAAAAGTGATGAAAATTGGAGAATTAGGATGTATAAATTGAATCTGAGATTTATTTAATTGAAACCCTCCATGTACGTAGAATAGAAATCACGGTTTGATGAACTGATGTGAAGAACGAATATGGGAAACATGTGTTCTTGAATAAGAAATTAAAGAACTAGGGTTTTAGTGAATAATTTTGGGATTTCATAATTCTGTGGTGATTCGTAATGATATAATGATGTTAAGATGTTAGAATCCATGTATAATTGTTAGAATTCGATTTGGGATTGATTGGTTGGAGTTTGGGATGTTAATTTAGAGGTTTTAGGGTTAAAAATGGTAGAAAATGCTGGAATTTTTGGTAGAAGACGAAACAGTAGGTCTCGCTCGAAGTCACACGAAGTCGTTCAAACGAGATTGGATCTTGCGCAAAGTCGCTCGAGCGACACGTGGTAGTCGTTCAAACGACATGACATTTGGTTCGACCGACAGGGTGAATTTCGAGAAATTTCTTAGGGAAAGTTTTGGAATTTTCCAGTCTTTGCGAGTGAGAGAAATTACCAGTTAACAGAATCGAAACGAGCCAGGGCCACGAGAAAGTATGTGAGTTTTATACTTAAATTAATACGAAAAGAGGAGTTACTTAGGAAATTACTAAAGAGTTGTGGTAATTTAGTAATAAAATAAAATACGTAATAATGAGAATGAAAATACGTATGGTACATATACCAGAAGGTTGGGAGAATACCCATAAATATTAATAGGATGTGTGGATACCTATTACTTGTTAAATATTATGTGTATGACATACCTAGCTTCTTTCTATCACGGGGGGTTGTGTAGAGATGGTCTTATCCTGGGTGACCTTTGGGGGGATATTTGACTCGTATCTCCGAACATAGTATTGTGAAGATTTATTTGTGATTTGATAAGTCAGTTGACTATCGGAGCATAGGTATGTGCATGACCCATAGGTATGTGAACTATGTTCGTCACCACTATGTGTGTTTTGTGTATATGGTTCATGGGAGACTTTTGAACCGACAGTCCTTATTACAGTACGAGATGTACCGGGACATGATAGCAGAGTATGCAATGCACTATAGGTTTATCCTTGGGGTGCTGTATTAGTATATGTGTACTATAGTGATGAATATAAATATACTTGTGTTATTCCTAATGTGAGATAATTGTAGGTTATTGGGATAGTATAGTTTTAAGTGACGTAAGCTGTGAATACTTAACTTAGTGTGTTAACACTTAAACGAATTAATGACTGATGGTATTAATAATGTGGAAAATTGGGAATCGCGGGTTGCTACCACGAGGTATAACAAGAAGTATGAATCGTTATCTAGTTAGAAGTGTTACGGATGGCTAGCTGAGAATAGATGTACGTTAGGCATGCATAATAGACGAGAGGTGAGATTCTTATATGAGAGTTAGAACTAACATGCATTTGACACTTTCTTTACTGCAAATTTTAAATACTTGCTAAAACAAATATTTTTACACATCGGGCTCTGACCCGGTTCTTGTGTCTCTTCTCTTTTGCTATATATATGAATTATATCAGGTGCTCAGCCACAGGGACACCGGCCTTAGAGATTTAGATTGTTTGGCATGCTGCAGTCGTTGTGAAAGCTGTAGGTCTTTGCATTAATCACCTTCATCATTTCATTTCCGTTCTATATAGACTTTTTATTTAGGGCATGTGTCTCCCATTCATTAAACAATTATTTGAGATTGTATTCAGTTTATTTTCTTTTCATTTCAGTTGGATTTCTTGTTCCTATGATACTTGATTTAGAGTTTTAAAACTGGAATGTTTTATCCAGTCTTATCTATTTCAGTTTGTGATTCAGATTTAGTATTTACATTAATTAGTTGCGGTGGATAATTGATGTTTATATTCTCGGATTAATAATTGAAAGATTATTTTTAAAAAGGAAGATATTTTGACACTAGCTTAATTAATTATTAGGTGGTTAATAAGGTTATTATGTTTTCGACATTGATGCTAAGAATGAACCAACCGAACATTCTGTTTTAAATTTTATAAAGGACTGATCACTCGATATTTAATTGGGCGGGGTTTCACATGCATGTCCAGTGGGAGAACCATAATCTTGAGGAGTCTACTTGGGAGAGTGAGGATGTGATGCGCGATAGATACCCGGAGTTATTTTTATTAGGTATTCTTTATTTTTTGAATTTCGGGATGAAATTTTGTTATAAAGGTGGAAGTATATAATACCCCGTAATTTTAATGACTCTTAATATGAGAAAAATTAAAATTTAATGGGCCAAATTAATGAGATTAATTGGAATTAATTATGTGAAAAAATTAATTGGGATTGTTCTGAATTGATTATTACTAGAGATTAAAATAATATATGATTTTGAGTATATGATTTTGAATATTACTTGGTGATATAAAAGTAATATGTGAAAATAATAATTATTGTTGGGAGTTACAAATACAACAATAATGGAAATTAAGTCGGGACGCGCTTATGAGTCATGTCCTGACTAAAAGTTAGGAAATAAAATGAGATTTATTTTTAAGTCATTCGGATGATCATTTTGAGTGCTCCGTTGAGTTCGGAAGGGTCAAAATAGGCAGAAAAGTCTACCCGGGGGTTTGATTTGGGTCTCAAGTCAATTGGAAGATGAAAGGACACCTCAAATGGGTATTTTAGTCATTTTTCTTGGGAGATGAATAATACCTACGTTTTTTGTCTTTTAGCTAACCTTGGAGACTTATTATATATGTGAGTTTAGATTGTATGTAATATTCATTTCATCTAAACAAAAGTGAGGTCTTTTGAGAGAAAGAGTGAAAAGACTTGGAGAGAAAGTGAAAGGTTATATAGAGGAGAGGAAGAGTTGCTAGGAAAGGAAGAGTCACCTTGGGCAAACTAAGGGGACAACCAACATCTCTACACCTTGCACCACCACCAGATAGTCGCCGAAAAAAGGAAGAGGAGGGCCAAAACTTATCTTCACCAAAGGTTCAGACCTACACATAAGGCAAGTGTAATTCTTGCTCTATTTTGGTGCTTATATTATCCATTTAGAATAGGATTTCATTTTGGATTTATGAACTTCTGAACTTGGGATTTAAAATGATTGATAAATCAAGTTTAAGGGATAGGCAAATTCATGTAGTTGGATATTTATACATGTAAAGGCTATGAACATGAAAATGGATATACATTTAGAAACTATGAACATGAAAATGGATAGGTTTTACTTGTAGAGGATTTATTTGTTTATTGATGATCTGAAAATGATGTTAGATATTACATGTAGATGAATTCTACATGTTGAATATGGAAATTTGATCATTTAGTTACGAAATGATAATTCTAAATTTTGCGTTTTTAAGAGGTATAAAAATGGAGGATTTAGATAAATTGAGATTTTAAGGATTTAATAGGTTTGATGATAATACCCATATGAACATGTCAATTTGATGTTATTCTTATGTGAAAATCACCCTTGAACATGTTAGAACACTGTTAGCAAATCTGAATTTGGGTAGCATATAATCCAAAAGGGTTTGGGTGTAAGAACTTGAAGAAAAACGCAAAAAACTGAGGTTGAAGACGAACTGGAATAACGATGATCTCATTTGAACGAGACATGTTGTCGTTCTAACGAGTTGACATATTTTTTGAATGAGATTTCTGGGTTTCTGATGAGATTCCAAAAATTCTGTTTCAACCCAGAATAGTTTGGAGAATTGTATTTTTAGCCCACAGTAGGTTCTGAATAATTTTGGTACATTAACAAGGAGTGGGGGACTTGGGTTAATGTTGGAAAATTATATGAAATTGAGGAATAAAATTACGTGAGAGTTATCTACATAAGAACAATACGATTAAGAGATGAATAATCGTCATGATGTACGGGTTAATATTAGTGATATATATACGGGTACTTGGAATTTTGTGAGAGATATCTACATAAAAATAATACGATTAAGAGATAAATAATCGTCACGATCAAGTACAGGTTAATGTTGATGATACATATATACGGGTACTTGGGATTATGTGAGTGATAACTACATAATAAATATACGATGATAATGTTGCACCCCGTATTTTTTATTAATTAATTTAATTAATTAATTGGAATATTCGTGAACAATAAATTTTCGAATTTAAAATTTTTTATTAGTAAAATATATTGGTTTTAATATTAGAAGAATAAAACTTCAAGCGGAATTGAATTCGGAATTAAAATGGAGTTTTTATAAAGTTTTTATTCTTTTTACCTTATAGGCATTTTGTGGGGGAATTGTCGCCAAACATGTAGGGTCGATCGATCGACCCTGGGAGTTGATCAATCGATTATACCCAGATTTTAAGTCGGTGAGTTATTTTTTTAGAGTTTTAGTTGGTTTAATATTCTTAATTGGTATATAAGACTAATAATTCGTGGGGGAACTTCTCATAATCACTTTTTCACAAGTTTTTCACCAGAGAACTCTTCCAAAAGTTTTTCCTCTCCTCCATAATCATCAACCTCCTACATAATCAAGTTTTTATCATAAGTTTTGGAAGGCTTAATTGGGGTTTAATCAAGTTTGTGAAATAATGCTTCTTTATAAATTTTTCGAGAGGAATCCAACCGTGCTACCAGTTTTTCTTCAACTTAAACTCAGGCATGAATACTCAATTCTTTTCCTTTAGTATTATGCATTTTAAGTGTCGTCTAAACCCTTAATCATGTATTTTTTTTATTAAAATCAATTAGCAACTTAATTAGAGAAAGTGGACACTAATTATGAGACTGTTTTTATTAAATCTTTTAATCTGAATAATATTCATAACCCTTGGATACGTAGGATTGATGAGTGGATTTTGGGTTTTATGGGTATAGGTTGCATGTAGAAAAACCTTGGGTTTGAATTAAATGAATTTTAGGGACGTATAACTCGTGTAAATTGTGTAGAGATAATGACATCGAAAATATGATGTCTTAATGATGAAATCTCGGTGTAATTAAATAGGATTAATTGGGTGTTTATGACGATGTGGTAATTAAATTAAGATTTAATTGAATTGGACTATTATGCGTAGTTTTATACGTTGATTAATTATGCTTGTTTGTGTGACTTGTTGGTATTATGAAATTGACATTGGGATGACGGGTTGTTGGTCATAATTGCTCTCCCTATATTTTAGGATGCCTTCTAGGTATGGGACTAGTGGGTTGGCCTTTTGATGATTTACGCATTCTAGGTATGGGACTAGTGAGGGTAGATTATTATGACTTTATTATGTCGGGGGTGGGCTAATTTTTGATACTTTATCGTCGTTATGCTAGCCTAGGCATGAGACTATATCGAGATTTATGTTAAAAATGCATCCTATATGTAGGATAGGACGTATGTATACTTGGGGACCCTTAGGTATGGGACTAAGGAATATTTTGAGGATCTCACATCGATAAAATGGGTGGGGTAATTTAAAAATTATGAAATTGAGAATTGAGAATTAATGCCTAAGATAAAAAAAATGAGTATTAAAATATATTGGCGGCATAAATAGCGAGGACCGACAGTTTAAATGGGCCAATCGACATTTTATGTCGTGTCGTGTGTGAAACCCTGTCAAATTATGGAATCGACAGTATAAACGGATCAGCGATTGTTTTGACAAGCGGATGTGTATTTTGGTGGAGAAATAACCCGTGGCGGGAGGACCACTATAATAATATATTTTGGTGGGAGAACCACCCGAGGCAAGAGGACTACCAAACCTAATAATAAAGTAAGAAGAATCATACATGTGGTTAATTTAATTAAATTAACAATCTGGAACTGCTGAATATATTGAAATAATATTGGTGTGGATTTTTGGAACAAGAATTATGGAGTAGGTAGTGATTCTTTATTATTGCGATTAACTATCTCGTTTTAAATTAAAATATTCTATTGTGATATTTATTGCGTATAATGCTAATGTCTGGGTTCACCGAACCTATTTGAGGGGAGTAGTGTGTATTCATACTCGAGGATCTGACCTCGTGTGTTGAATCACTTTTTCAGGATAAGTTTTGAAGAAGCTGCATAGGATTATCGGAGTTTATCGTTCGGAGGTGCAACTGGAGTTTATTCATTTTATTACTTTATTTAGTTAGACTTTCTTTTCAGTCGTATTTCATTATGAGACTTCATTTGGGTTTTTATAGGGCCATTCAGTTCCAAAGTTGTTAGAGGATTTTAGTTGGATTATATACGGTTGATTATTACTCGATTTTCATTAAATCATTTTGGAAATTTGATTTATTCGAAGTTTTAGCATGTGATGAATCTTTTATCGTTCAGTTGTTAATATGAATTGGGATTGATTCAATTATTCACCTTGTGGATTGATTTTATATCTCTCATATTTGTGGCATGCTAATAATGGTATTTTATTTACTCGCACCCGGCTTAGTTTTGGTTGCGGTCGATGCTAGAATTAAGTGGGGTGTGATAGATAATTGTGATTAACAAGTACGGGTGGTATTCGAGATATACGATGGGTACTTGGGGTAGGATGAAATCCTAATATGATATTGGTCGTGTATGTACCAAATTTTATATAGGTTGATGTGTATACCTATTGATTGTTGATTTATGTGTATGACATACCTAGCCTACTTACTATTGACACGAGGTTTGGGCGTAGAGGACAATCATATCCTGATGTGCCTTATGGGGGATTTTTGACTTGTGCCTCAGAACATAGGACTTAGGTTGATTGCCATGTGTGAAAACAATGGTATTGAACGGTCATTTGGGTGAGTATCCCAAAGGCTTAAGACTATGTTCACCTCCAATATGTGTATTTTGATATTTATGGTCCGAGGGATACACCGAACCATTAGTCCTTTGGACAGTGACGAGATGTACCCGAACATGATAGCAGAGTATGCATGAACCACATATGAGTCTGGGGTATATAATAGAGTGAATGTATATATATATAATTGTGATATATTTTACACCTTGCGCCGCAGCTGAGCCTAGGGCGCCATATTAGTGTATATATATTATAGTGTGAAAATGTATATATACATGGGTTATTATCTACTATGTGAATTATGTAGACATGAAAGATAATGAAATCTGAAATGAATTAAGTAAGTGAATACTTAATTATATTGAATTAGAAAAGGGCTTATATATGTTAAAGAGAAATTAGATATATATATATATATATATATATATATATATATATATATATATATATGTATTACCTGTATTGCAAGAGAAATATGTGGGATAGATATGGGTTGTGGTTAGTTGGCACTGATATGAACTAGTTAGCATGAGAATAGTAACTAGTAAGATTTTAAGGTACGTTAGGTGTGCACTCTAGATAAAAGGTGATAATCTCAAGAGAGAGTCCGTTAATCTAACATGTATATAATAATTGTTGAATATAGCATTTATTCACTTGCTGTTTTCTAAACTATTTTTACAGCGGGCTCTGACCCGTTTTCTTGTATATTCTCTTCCCTTTCTCGTATCTTCTGTTTTAGGTGTCCGTGTCCGGCCACTGGGACACCATCTATAGGGGATTGGTTATTGATGTGCTATGGATTCTATCGAGTTGCAGACTTTGTATTAAACTCTTCATCTTCTTGATTCATATGTTGTTGCTATTTCATTTAGGGCATTTCGCCCAAAGGATTCTAGTCTTTCCATCTTAGTCGGTTTATTTACTTGTATCGGAGTTGATTACATTTCGTTTACGTTGGATTATTGTATTCAGATTTTAAACTGGGGAGTTTTATTCCAGTTACATATAATTCTGTTTTGATGTTACTCAGTTGTTATTCATTGCGTTAAATAGGAAAGTTTTTTACACCTATTTAATTAAGTATTAGGTGACTATGTTTTCGATAGTGATGCTAAGAATGATCCAACTGTTGATTTTGTTTTAATTTGGTATGTGACTGATAACCCGGTATCTAATTAAGCGGGGTGTTACAATTATATTAAACTTGCCATCACTTTTTTACTTCAGATACTTTCTACTCTAGCTCACAGAGTCGATGTTACACTAGTGAGAGATAGTCCACCTATAAGAGTTTATCCAGTTCCTATCAATGATGATGATGTTTAGATGTAGACCGTGCATCTAATGATGTTGCTGTTGATGTTTCAGATTCTTATGACACAAACCTGTAGGCCCCTTTTTCTATGCAGAATGTGTTTATAAGGAAGACAAAATAATTTTTTTTTTGTGAAAAAACTTTTACTAATTTTCAATTCGCAAAAAGTTGTGAACCAATTTTAAGTTAACCAAATAATATCTTGATTAATCCTAAACAAGCATTTAGTGATTAAAGCAGATAAAGTAAGAAAAAGAAATCTCACAATGCCAGATGTACGAGGAAACCACTAGGGGGAAAAACCTCGGTCGACCCAAGCCAGATAATTACTATGATGTGGAATTACAAGGAACATACACAAGTCATACTCAACGACTCGATCCCCACGAGATTTGATGACTTTTTTATTTTCAACCACTCATTCACAGTGCCCACGCAGAAAGTCCTTCTTCCATGATGCTCGACCACAACACATGCGTCAACGTATGTCTCGGTGTCCATCGATATGGCTTGTAAGGTCTACGATGTTGAACACGGATCTTTCACTTCTTCACCGCCAAACCCAGCAAGGTTTTATGTAAACAAACTCCAATGGTGCCAAAATAGATCACTATAGCATATTGTAATGAAGGCTTGGATTTTTGAAACCCAAAGGATGTTTTGCACTTAGGAAACCTTAGAAAACTTTATTGAGAAAACGTATTAGTTTGTAAACTATTTTTCAGATTGCACACTTGAGAAAATTCTGAGATAACACGCCTTAAATAATTTTTCTTAAGTCAACATCTCGCTCAAACAACATCCCTATGTCACTTAAACGACTGCTATGGTCGTTTGAACGACTGTACACGTATCTTTGATTTTAACACAATTCTAAACGATCTTTATCTCAGAATAAACAAAGTGTAAACATTTTCAAACAAGTTTAGAAAAAAAATTCTTTAATAAAATAACATCCTTAAATAATTTCAAATAAATTCAGAGTCCCATTAAAATTACACATTCATACCTGAGTGATCTCAAAATATAATTAAACTTGAAGATGAAATATGCACCATAAATCGACATAACGAATCTTTGAAGCTTTGCCCCAACATCTTCAATAAACTTCAATACGTCATAGTCTGTGTGGGATCGTAATAATAAAAATACGACCTATGACTCAAACGTGCTTTGTTCTGGGGAAGAAGTCAAATAAACATACAACGGACTCAATTGGAAATTATGTTCTTACAAAACCTTATTCTCTAATGAGTCTTTGCATGAGAGTCTTAAAACCTTAATTTCCTTTTACACTTATTTCTTATATCATATGGAGAAAAAGTACTAGTGTATTATTTTTTATTGATATTGTACTTTTAGTTACTTATGTTATGTCTTATTGTGGTGTGTGCTGGATGTTATATACACTAGATAGTGTTATTAGAGCATTTATTTTATGTTGATATATATATCACGTTGCTTGATTTTTCTCTACACTAATCTTACATGTTTTCATATATCTTATATGGTTATTGATGTAGCTCTTATTAATCTATATCATGCTTTTGTTGGTATTATCAAGTGTTCTTTATGTCTTAGAATTGTTTATTACATGTTCAAATGTTCTAATATGACTTTCCTTGACTTATATCTCTATTGGCATTCATCTTTATCACTTATATATATATATATATATATATATATGTATTGTGACTTTCGCGTACTAGATATATTTTTAAGTTTATAACGTTTCTACCCATTGTCAATGTTTCCTTTCTACATTGCTTTGACTATTTCAAGTTCGAAAGGGGGACAAACATCTAATATAGGGGGGGGGGGGTGGATTTATTATGATACATATGATTATGATATTTTGGTAGAGTTTCTTTATATGCCTCAAGCAAAAAAGGGGGAGACACATTTATTTATGATACATATGTTTGGGGGGAGTTTTATTTATGTACTTCCATGTTGCTTCATATAGATAAGATATCTTATTCGAAATATTTGTAAGAGCAAGTTTTATAATTGCTCGTTATCAATTTTAGTTTGGCATATTTTGTAACATCTTCACTATCATGTTTATTCTCAAGAACTTATCGAAGATCGAAAGAGTTGAGATCGTCTCTATAATTATTGAGAAGGCATATGGTTTCGACTATATGTAAACACCTTATTCAGGGGTTGATTTTATAATTATACGAGGCTTATTTTTAAATTTATTTTTCAAAAGAAAAATATTTTTATTTTTAAGTCGTTTGAACGAGTTTAGGCAGTTCGTTCAGATGAACTTCAAATGATATTTTTCTAATTATAGAACTAATATCGTTTGAAGCTTGTTCGAAGATGATTATTTTTTTATTCCAATGAGTTATCATTTTAGTTCGAAATAAGCCCTATTTTCATTCGAACGAGATTCCTCGAAATTTGTGCCTTCTCGAAATTCATATATTCTATTAAAAGGAGTCTTGGGAAAAAAATTTTAGAACTTTTGGCGCAATTTATTTTCCCATAAATATCCAAAAGGTCTCCAAACCCTAATTTGTTGAAAACTCTTTTATTTTCCAAATCCAAACTCTTGGATGATTTGTTGAACATTTATCAAACCCTAGAAGAACACGATACATGTTCATACCCTTGTAGAATTTATTCTTTACTATTGAAGATAGGAATACTGATTTTTTAGGCTGATCGGTGGATACCGAGGCAAGTGGAGCTTGTTGTGGGGCGGTGTTGCATTTGTATCATTTTCTGTTGACAGCAAGGAGTGAAGACATAACTGCATTACTTAGTAGAGATCTAAGTTTTATAAATTTTTAAATGTTATTCTGTAATACCCGATTGTAAACGGTGCTGAAATATAGGTTTTGCCCAAAAAGAATATTTTCTCATCTTTTATCTTTTATTTGTGGGTTGTGGTTTTTTTAGTTTCAATATTTTGCATGATTAGGTTCACCTAATTTAACAAGATAAAATTTGGACTAAATTGAATTTAGTTTGTCTGTGTGTGACCTAGTTTACGATTTATACATATAACCGGACCATTACGTTTTTTAGAGTTCCTGAGATAAGGGAATTCCTTCTTCATATTGTCATACCTACGTGATATTTCCTTGTTGTTTACATTTTTGTAGGCATTGACTCGATAATTTCAAACTATACCTAGATTGAGACTCGACCTTGTTTGTTTTTTATTGGACTATGGACTTATTGGTGTTGTGTGGGTCATATACTCATTATTTGCTTCAACGGGGTTTGCATGATTTTCATAAGTAATATATTTTGGGATTTTAGGGGTTTTTTCTTTAGATTAATTAACGGGGGAGATTGGAAATGTATCCACATACACACACAAAAAAAATACATAAACAAACAAACACACACACAAACATATATATATATATATATATATATATATATATATATATATATATATATATATATATATATATATATATATATATAATATTGAGTCTTCACAATTGAGAGATTTTACTAGATCTACACTTAATCTATGTAATTTTGAGGTATTTTACACACATTTTTTTAAAATCCACTAAATATCATACAATTAAATTACCAAATCATATTCATTCCATACTTCAGTTCTAATGCTAAACTGTAATAGAATTGAGAAATCCATTGAAGATCTAGGACTATTCGATAATCGGTTAGAGAATTGAACTTTCTAAAGGATATCACTTAGTCAATTGACTTTAATTAGTTTCATTGTTCCTCATATTTATAAGTTACATATCGATTAACTTAAAATTGATTTTACTAATTAATAAAATCCCCACATATGATCAATTAAAAACCAATGGCTAAAAATCAATGTTCTAGAAAGTTTTGAAAATAATGATTATTAAATTTTTGAATTAGGAAAAATTTCCTTAAATTAGATTAAGTCCTATTGATCCCCTATTGAACATTTTAGAGTCATTTGCACACATAAATCCACTCACGGGTTCACTGTCGATGGTCAAGACTCGTAGCTGGGAAAGAATCTCACAATGTCACAACATGCAATAGTCATGAGGAAGGACCCCTTATGGGTCCCCGAGACATGAGAGTAGGCTGGCTAAGGAGGATATACGAAGTTTCATCCGTAAAGAGTTAAGAGGAACTAGTAACTCAAGATGGAACTCTCACCACAAGAAAGTTGGTACGACAAAATCTTGTAAACGAGATGAAATCTCCATTCGCGTGGGATCTAAGTTAGCCGTAGTTAGTTTACGGGTGATAAGACTCCATTACCGCAGTCAATAATACCACTGTAACGGCGTTAGGACATGTCATGGTTAACTTGGCGCTTCATCTCAAGCACCTTATGTCTGGCTTTTCTACTTGCAAAAGTTCTTTAAAAATCACAGTTGGGAGTTGCACACTTTTCTTGGAAATCTTGAATCTTTTTAAAGTGTCATTAAAAATTCTTATTCCCAATTGTTTTAAAAGTTTTAAAAAATTCTCCCAAAGACTTTTTGATTCCTTTTCTAAAATAAAATTTGTTCACATATTTCACCTAATTGCGGCTTAGACTTCGGTGTTCTTTGAATGCATTTTGATGTTACTTGACATGACGTAGGTTCCTAGTTTGTATATAATGTTGAATACAAATACATACAACCTAGACCTATGTTTTGTCCACCGAAATACGACAATGGAAAAATCTTTCTTACATCTTATCCGTTATTACACAAGTGTAAAAGATTGTGGGATCAAAACCTTGTAATAAATTTTGTAAAAGGAATATTTATCACATCCACACTTTATTTTATTGATTACTTTAGTCCCGTTTGGTTGTTCCAAAATTGTAAATTGGTCCATTTATAAATTAGTTCATCTACAAATTGATTCATTAATTGTATTTGGTTTTATTAATGAAATAATTCATTAATTTCCCAATTTTAGTTCATGTGTAAAAGTTGAAATTGGATCATTTCACAAAAAAACTAAAATGCATCCATTTGAAATAGGAGTTATATAAAGTGCATGCTCTTCTCTCTTTCCCTCTCTCCCCCCTCTCCCCAATTAGTTCATCTACAAATTGATTCATTAATTGTGTTTGGTTTTATTAATGAAATAATTCATTAATTTTTTCATTTTAGTTCATGTGTAAAAGTTGAAATTGGATCATTTCACAAAAAAGTTAAATGCATCAATTTGAAATAGAAGTCATATAAAGTGCATGCTCTTCTTTCCTTTTCCCTCTCTCCCCCCCCCCCCCCCCCCCCCTACCCCTCTTAATTTGTTTTTATCCTTTTTTTTCGTCAGAAAACCTTAATATAAATTTCAGATTATCAAACATGATGTAAAATTGAATTTAAACTCATTTCAAATTCACTAATTTACAATGATCAAATTTACATAATCAAACAATTTCCATTGGGGGGGGAAGGTTATGGAACACTTAAAAACTCTTGTATGAGGGTGAGAGCTCCCACCACTAAGCTAGTTCTGAGTTTGAGAGAACTGTTTCTCACCCAAAAATATCTTATTTTTCGTATAACAGAGCCATGACAATTGGGCACAAAGCACATAGATTCTGAAATGAATTAATGAAAAGAAGCCACTTTGAAGAAACATAGGCATGCCTAGGGGCGTATTAATAATATATTTATTATAAGATGGGAAGGACGTAGTTTCCTGTCTTGTTTCTCATATTAAGAGGGTATTATGTTACACGTGGTATCTCTAAAAAACAACAAAAAATCTCAACATAACCAAAACCATGACAATGAGCTTGTTCTTTCCATTTCAAAGATAGATGAGTCATGAAAGTCAATGATATTTCTTATCCGTGGAATATTGGAAAAAGCCCTATCCAATCCCATTGGTACTTGGGTAGTGGAGTAGTAGGCGTGGCAAAAGATTGCTTGACTTCCCTTTATTGCATTTGATCTTTAATTGAGATTGCAAGAGATAAGGCGGTGGTGCATCGCATATCTCATGTTCTTATCCCCTCCCCTCACCTCACCTTACCCCACCTCACAAATATTATATTCGCCATGTATTTCTATAATATTCAAAGATATAGCTAGAGTCCTATTTCCATACATAACCATTGCTAGCTATTATGCCACCTCAATACTAAATATATAACTCAAGGCATGAATCACGTGGAAGTGTTTTTCGATGCATTTGTATTATTTTACGAGTGTTTTTGAAAAAGATTTTCATAATTTTTAAAGTTTATAAAAATAAAATACTTTATATAATTTTATAAATTCAATCTGTGTATTAAAAACATCATGACCTAAATTACGACTACACTTGCGAGGCAAGTATGACGGTAAGTCGAGTATCGAAATAAAATATTTTTATAACTCGTCCCACATTTTTAGAGCGACATACTTTTATTTCGGAACACTAAATCATATAAATTCAAGCAACTCGTTCCTGTGGATTTTCAATATCCGACTTACCGCCATACTTGCCTCGCAAGTGTAGTCGTAATTTAAGTTTTGTATTGCCGCGGTGAAATGAAAACAACGACTGTATCCTTACACGAACACACTTTTCACGCGCAATCAAAATGTGTGGGATATTCTATCCATTCATTGGTAGTGTCCATGTTTTTGTTCACATGTTAGTTAATAAGTATGCTTTTCTTAGAAAAAATAAAAATTTCAAAAAGATTTTCTTTCTTTTTTCTTCTTTTTTAGGGTTTTTGCATTTGTTTCCGATGATCAAATTCAATAATTGTCCGATCTAATAGGCAACCCAATGATGCATGTTCTCAATTTTAGAAGTTATTAGACTTTAGTCTCAATTATTAATATTATGAATAACTTCATGAATTAAACTTTAATCCCATGAGCACATGCACTTTTTCTGTTATATCGATTTGGTTTAAGATTTTTATAACTCGGTAATCTTTTGTCGCATTGTATATAATTACACCGAGTGAGATTAGAGAGTTATCTTCATTTGTGAGTGTATACACTATTATTTCCTCTTTGAAAACGTTTCAGTCGTTGGTAATCTCTTTATTCTTTCCTTGACCGCTCATTAATTGAGTCCATTCCTGAAATGTATTACTTGAGCACGATTTTCATATATTGTTTTGACTTGAGAATTGCATAAACTTTGTGAAATGATCATAGGCCCTCTTTGTATATCACCCATATGACCTTGACCTCGCCTTTTATATGTTCCCTAGTCAACCCATTTGAGCCTAAATACTAGCCTTTTTTGTCATTACCCAAAATCCCATAACCAACTCCAAATTGGAGTTTTATTCCATACATATTACCTTACATACCCTTGTTTGGATTGTTACTTGGGATTGAATGATATTGTTGTTTTGTGGTTACAATTTGAGCATGAAAAGAGTGAGAAAAGAAGAAAATGTAGTGGAAAAGAGAATGAAAAAGAGAAAGTTGAAAACAAAAGAAAACAAAAGGAAAAAAATGAGAAAAAGAAGAAAAGAAAAAGAAAGAGAAATTTGTATATATTGTGTATAGTGTTCAATATGCTTTGATTACTCTCAATTGTTATATCTAATGCTCGTTTGGAAATCATTTGTCCCATTTTGAAATTGCCTATTTTTTCTCATTATCCCGAGTTTCATCCACAAACGCTTTGAATCCGTATATACATCCCTTTCATTTCGTACCCTAACCTAGCCTACATTACAACCCTATTAAAGTCCTATGTGATCTTAAGTAGATGTAATTTAAAATTTTAAATAGTTTTGATAATCTGTGAAAATGCACTTCGCCTCTTTTATATGTGCAATATCTTTCACTGAGATTACAGTTTTTATTTTCTATATAGCATTCTTCAATTGTGACATGTACGCGGCCTAGTTTTCCTTTACATTTACTCCTTATGCCCGCATGTCCCGTGTTACCTCCCTGTTTCAAGTGAATTCATTTTATGAGTGTAATGCCCCTGAGGATTGACTTTTATGCATGCTTTGATATTTAGTATCCGATTTATTTAAGTTTTTGCCAAATCATATTTCGCGTGTGCTCACTCCCCTCCCACATTTTAAAGTTTCAATTCATTGAGGCGCATTAGATAATGTTAATAACTACAGACTTTTCACATGAATTCGTTTGCTATGCTAATAACATGTTGAAATCTTGTTCGTATTCTTGGGTTTGTCGCATGTGATTGGGCATATTTTGAGGAAACTTTATGATGTTTGTGGGTTTCATCCCTGAAAACCCTCACGAGACTACACTCGTCCACTAGGGTGTCCTAGGGGTTTAACGGCTTTTTCCATATGTTAAATGCAATCGAATCGCCCACGAAACACTACACCAAAATGGCCAAATTGTCACCTTTCAGCCGGCCACCCTTGTCAAGGTCATTGACCGTGACACAAATTTCGCGTTTTGTGTCATGGTCAATGACCTTGACACGACTGTGACAACTTTTGCAGCAAAAAAAGCCCTAGGATTATTTTTTTCCCACCTCTTTTGGTTTTCCCACTCTCTCTCTCTCTCATCCGCAATTTCTGCTCTCTCTCTCTCTAAGGTATATTTTTTTTCCTCTCTTTCTCTTTCATTTCTATATGTATGTGTATATGTATGTGTGTTTATATATGTGTGTATATGTATATGTGTATGTGTGTATATATATGTGTAAATGTTAGTGATAGTTAGAATGGTGTAAATGTTAGTGATAGTTAAAATTGTGTAAATGTTAGAAAAGTTCTAGAATTCATATGTTAAATTTAATTATATAAATATTTAAATTGATAATAATTTTATTCATGAAATTAATTCAATTAGGTAAAACCCTAGATAATTTTTAAACAGAATTTGATAATATTATATAAAGTTTAGTAAATTCACAAAATGTTGCCAATTGTATGTTTTTAGGAATATCATTAGTTACTTTCGTGCCCAACTATGTAGAATACATACACATGCATGTTGTTAGAAAGTCTTAAATTTAATTCTCACTTTAATTTGTAGAATCTCTGTACTTGGTTGGATTTATCACTTTATGATAATGAAATTTATGCTCCAATTATAATTATCTCATGTCATAATTTTATTGATAAACAATAAATGTAGTTGTCACGGTCGTGGTGGGGGTAGGGTGGTGGGGGTGGGGTGTGTGTGTGCGTAGGTGTGTGTATGGTGGTGTGTGGTGGGGGAGGGGGGTAGTGGAGGTGGGGTGTGGTGGGGGGAGGGGAGGGGGTGGGGGTGGGGGTGGGGGTGAGGGTCGTGGTGGGTGGTGGGAGTGGGGTGTGTGTGTGTGTGTGCGTAGGTGTGTGCGTGTGTGCGTGGCGGGGGTAGGGGGCAAGGGGTGTGGGGGGTGTGGAGGGGCAATTTTAACAATTGTATATCTTTAATTAAGAAATTGTATAGCTTTAATTGTATAGTTTTAGATGAACGTAAATTAATAATTAGTTCCAATTTCATATGAAAGTAGGATTGTCCCTCATTGTAAATTAATAATTGTATACTTTAATTGTTAGTTTAATTGATGAAATGTTGGGTTGGTTAGTTTTAAAAGTGGCATGACGTGTGCGTGTGTGTGGTGGGGGTGGGGTAGGGGTGTGTGTATGTGTACTATTAACATTTTTTTTATCTGTACTAATAACATTTTTTTACAGCAAAAATGTCTCCTTCAGATATTAAGGCGAAGATGATGATGCTGTTTATGATGATGTCGTCTGGGCTCGATGGTAGCGGAGGTGACGAGGGCTCCTCCGCCCCTAGGCTCCCCAAATATGGAAAATTTGGGATTACCGTCGAGAACAAGTCGGAGCTATTAGCGAGATCCCTCGAGCTGCTAAAGACGGTCATCGGCCCGGGGTTTATGAGTTGGAAGGAGGTGCCATATGAGCTCAAGTTAGCTGTTTGGGCGGCACTACATGTAATATATTTATATTTCAATTTCAATTTCAATTTCAATTTCAATTTCAATTTCAATTTCAATTTCAATTTCAATTTCAATTTCAATTTCAATTTCAATTTCAATTTCAATTTCAATTTCATATTTATATTTATATTTATATTTATTCGCAACTAACATTGTATTTGTTGGACATGAACAATTCAACTTGGATCCAAAGCTACACGATCCCGTCTTGGAGCAGATTAGGGAGCAACTCAAGTCGTGGAAAAAAAATATGCGGGCACGGTACTTTGGGAAAACAAGAGAGTCGATTATCCAATGGCGTGAATCCGTCCCCCTAAGGAGCCGATCTCATTAGCACAATGGCAGAAGTTCATTGACAATGAGATCGAGGATCGACAATTGGCATCTCGCCAATCGGGGAGGGAAAATCGGGCAAAAAAGACGGACGTGCACTACTCCGGCCGGACCTCTTACGCCGAGGTGGAGCATAGGATGCAGGTAAGATTTAATTTTTCTATAACTACAGAAATATACTATTCTTCATTATTTTACTTTGCGGGGCCGATACTAATTTTACTTTACTTTATTTTATTTCAGTGGGTAGGGAGTGGGCCAGGGGGTAAGCCACATAGGCTCGATACTTATATGGCTCTTCGGACGAAGAAGGGGAAGGACAAGGAGGTGTCCCCGAGCATCGCGGCCACGATTGTAAGTAATCCGACAGTTTAATTTTTGTTAATTACGTTATAATTTTTTAGTTTACTTATTTTACTAATCATGTGCTTTTTGTCGTTTCAGGCAAAGCTTAAGGAAGTGCATGAGTCGCAGTCTGATGCCGACAAGGCATCCTTGTCCACAGACACACTCAGCCAAGTGCTTGGCTCTGATCGCAAGGGGAGGACGAGGGGAGTGAGCTCGCGGGTGGCCAAATCTAGGATCATCGGATTGAAGACGAGCGACACCGGGTTGGCTCGAACGGTGGATTCACACGACGCGAAGCTGTCCCGTTTGGAGGCGACGGTCCAAGATATGTACGCATTCATGAAGCGTACGTTGGGCGGAGACTGTAAAGGGAAAGGGAAAGGGAAGGAGAAGGCGGTGGAGGAGGAGGAGGAGGTGCGGGAGGACGAGGCGGAGGAGGAGGTGCGGGATGACGAGTATGTGGACCTCGCTGCTTCATTACCGACACGTTCGTACTTCGATGATCTACTTCCCTATTTGGCGCCCTTCAACAGACCATTGTCGACACTTGGTTGGCTGAGCATGTTCATATTGGACGTATTTGATGGCCAGCGGATAGGGCGGGGGTTGAGGGACCCGAATATCGTCGAGGGTGGAATAGTTCATAGACGTGCGCTTCAACAGATGGAGTCCAGGGTGCTCGTCACGCATGTCATACCCGGGAAGGATAACTCCCTATTATGGTTGTGCGAACAATACGGCACGACGTATATTAGTGGGTGCGTCAATTCGTATGTCGTGTGGCCTACTCACCTCCTCACATTTACCCAAGACATGTAGTAACATTATTTTTAAGTTTGTCCATTTTAATTATATTTGGATTATATCGTCATGAATATATATTTGCATTATCTTTAGTTTGTTTGGATATATGATGTTTGGAACAGGTACGACGTTGCTATAACATGTACAAATATACTGCTGGGCAGTGGCGGTGGCCATACTGCCCAGCAGATTTTTTTTAAATTTTGCCCAGAATTGTCACGGTCATTGACCGTGACAAAAAGTTATCACGGACGTGTCACGGTCAATGGCCATGAAATTTTTTAAAAAAAGGTCCCGACTTTATCGCGGTTATAAACCGTGACAAACGTGTCACGGTCACTGACCGCGACACGACCGTGACACAAAACGCGAGTTTTGTGTCAAGGTCAATGACCGTGACAAAAAAAGTTGTCTCACCTCGAAATGTCACGGTCATTGACCTTGACAAGTTGGATTTGTCAAGGTCAATGACCTTGACAAATGGGCAGATTTGGTGTAGTGAAAGTGGCCTTATGCTTTTATAACATACTTTTGTACTATCTCGTGTTTTGGTTTACTTCTTGTTCTTGTTCCATCCTATTTAATTGCTAGGGACTAGCAATGTGTATGTTAGGGGGTGTGATAATACTCAAATATTGCGTATTTCATCTCTCGAACCTACGCATTTTAGCCCCCTCTAGTGCCTTAATCTCTATATTTAATACCGTTAACCAGACAACCTCGGTTTACATTGTTAACACGCTATATGAGGTATAATTGGGCTTTTGTAGGTATTTAGGTACTAAGTATGGAGTTCGGACGCATTCCGCTCAAGTTTCGTATGCAATCGCACGTTCAAGGGAAATTCGGTCAATTCACATTTTGGGCAACTGGCCCGACATCTACACGGAAGTTGTAGCCCTCCTCGAAAGCTTTGTGTATCCATGAACGGTGCGCGATTCGGATTCGTAACGAATAAGTTACGGCACTTTTGGAGGAGGAGAAAAACATTAAAACCAAAAGAGGGGAGAAGGGAAGAAAAAAGAATGCAGTATGTTGCCTTGATTATACCCTGCTTGATCGATCGATCGATTAAAAGGATCAATCGATCGATACTTTAGAATCTTGCCACTATTTCATCCATCGATCGATCGATGCCCTATTTTCTGTAGATATTTTCCTTTTATTTTCTTTCTTCTTTTCTTTTATTCCAACTTACTATATAACCCAATTTTATTGTAATATCAGACATACTTTGTTTTAGAAGACATTTTCGGTTAGGGTTTGGTTTGGAGAGCTCATCTTCTTCTCTTCATGGGGTGACATCCATTTGGTTTTGTAAGGTTGACCTTTTCATCTCCCATTTCCATTTAATATAGTTGTATTTAATTATTTCTTGCTTTGTAGTGTAATTTACATGCTTTCTAATTAGGTTTACGTGCTTTCTTCTCGTGCTTTCTAGTTTAGATTTATCGTGTTTCTTTACCACATTTATTTACCGTATTTTTAACATGCTTTCTAGGTAATTTAAATTAGGTTGTGCTTGAATTGAACTCACTCGGGTTAACACGTTGCTTGGCCTGGTGATAATGTTTACAAGTCTATTTCGGGTGTGTTGTCCTAGTTATTATGCCTAGGAGATTTGATGGGGCATATCATGTATGTCCCATGCTTACGACCTTTCGCGCGTAATTTCCGGGATATTTGTTAACGCCAAAATCTTATTAGGCTTTTATGACGATTTAGGGGCGTGACAACCCTTGATTTAATTAATTGTCGAAACGAGACGCATTTGTAATAACTCGTCGACCCATGTAACCATTTTATACAAATTAACCCCGGTGAGGGCTATTCGACGCAACCTATAGTTTTTACTCGCTTTGTTAGTCTAGTTTCAATACACTTGCCTAGATTAACATTTCCCTTTCATGGATCTTTCTTTTAGTTTGTAATCATCTTTTCCACTTTTATTTCAGAATATTAATTCAATTGAATTCTAGCAACTCGTCCCAGTGGATCTTTCGATACCCGACTTACCGCTAGACTTGCCCCGCAAGTGTAGTCGTAATTTAGGTTTTTGTATTGAGTTGGCGAAACGAAAACAATGACCGACGTCTTTTCCCATTTTCCACTTTTTTATTTTTCTTTTTTTTCCAGTTTTTTTCATTAAAAAGAAAACAAGCTATTTTTTGTTTTTCTTCTCATCCCAGTTTTTATTTATTAAAAAGAAAATAAAAAGCTATTTTTTTCTATTTTTCCAACTAGTTTTTTTTTCTTTTTTTTGTCCCAGTTTTCATATATTAAAAGAAACCTATTTTTCTCCCATATATATATATGTTTTTTTTCTTTTTAAATATGAAAAGTGGGATAAAAACTAGGAGGAGAAGGAGAAAAATAACACTTTTCTTTTTATATTTGAAAACTAGGAAAAAAATGAGAAAAAAAAATTACGAGGGAAAAGAGAAATGTTTTCTAAAATTTGGTGATCATGGACTTTATCCCGGACCAAAAGTGAGGGGAAAGGCCTGAATCGTGGGGAAGTATACTGCAACATCAGTTAATGACTATGGGTCACGGACTTAGTCCGTGACCAGTGGCACACATACGGTCACAGTCTAGGTCTGTGACCAGAGGTGAACTGCACCTCGTGGACTAGATCCCTGATTAGGTGTGGGAAAGGAGTCATGGATAAGGTCCGTGACCACAGTGGGCGACTTGTCAATAATGGTCACAATTGGCCGTGACTCTTATTTAAAAAAAAAACATGATCCCCGTTTTGAGCCCTGGCCATATCTATTTGGAAAAAAAAATTATTTTTATTCCCAAACTGGGAGTCTTATGACTACATAGTCAGTTCCTACGAGTTACATTGGCTCATGTACGTTGTTCGTGCCCCTCACGAGACCGTTCAGGGGCTTTTTTGTATTTTTCCTAGAGGCATGTTTTCAGGCCTAAGTCTACTTTTCCAAAACTCGGAGTCCCATAATATGCGACTTGTTTCTATAAGTTACGTTGGTCCCATGCAAGGTGTATGTGCCCCTCACGAGAGCGGTTATTTTGGGTTTTCTCCCCATAGGGGAATGTTTTTAAGCCTAAGTCTGCTTATTGATAAATTTTAGTCTTATTCCCAAATCTGGAGTCCCATGACTACGTGGTTAGTTCCTACGACTTACGTTGGTCCTTCGCAAGGTGTTTGTGCCCATAACGGGGCCATTCGGGAACAGATTTGGGTTTTTCCCTAAGGGCATGTGGGCATTTTTCAAGCCTAAATCTCCTTATTTGCAAATTGTAGTCATTTTCCCAAACCGAAAGTCTCGTGACTATGCGATCAGTCCATACGAGTTAAATTAGTCTCGTGCGAAGTGTCCTGATCAACGCGTGAAAGGTGTGCTCGTGTAAGGGGACAGTCGTTGTTTTCATTTCACCGCGATAATACAAAAACCTAAATTACGACTAAACTTGCGAGGCAAGCACAGCGGTAAGTCGGGTATCGAAAGATCCATTGAGACGAGTTGCTAGAATTTAATTGAATTAATACTCCAGAAATAAATGTGTAAAAGATGAATTACAAACTGAAAGGAAAAATATGCATAAAAGGAAAATATTAATCTAGGCGAGGGAAAATAAAGATAGATTAAAAAAGCGAGTAAAAACTATAGGTTTTGTCGAATATCCCTCAGCCGAGTAAATTTGTATAAAATGGTCACATGGGTCGACGAGTTATTAAGAATGCGTCACGTTTCGACAGTTAATTGAACCAAGGGTTGTCACCCCCCTAAATCCGTATAAATGCCTAATAAGATTTTGGCGTCAACAAATACCTTGGAAATTACGCACAAAAGGTCATAAGCATGGGATATACATGATACACCCCGTCAAATCTCCTAGGCGCAATAACTAGGACAACACACCCGAAATAGACCCATAAACACCATCACTAAAGCAAAACAACGCGTCAACTCGAGTGAGTTCCATTCAAACACAACCTAATTTAAATTATCTAGAAAGCATATTAAAAACGCGGTAAAGAAAGCGGTAAATAAACGCGATAAATCTACACTAGAAAGCAATTAAATCAAAGCATGTAAACCTAAATTAGAAAGCATGTAAATTAACTAGAAAATAAGAATAAATGAAATACGAGCTATATTAATGGAGATGGAAGATGATAGCACAAATTACAAGCCCAAATGGGTGTCAATCCAAGAAGAAATGAAGAAATGAGCTCTCAAACCTACAAAACCCTAACCTAAACTATCTAAAATGAATTATCTACGTTTTTACATCAAAAATCCTTTATATAGTAAAAGGAATTAAATTAGAAAAGAAAAGAAGAAAGAAAATAAAAGCCAAAATATCTGCAAAAAATAGGGGATCGATCGATCGATCCCTTGTGATCGATCGATCGATGGTGAAAATTGAAGCCCACTATCTCCCAACGAATTGCAAAAACTGAAGGATCGATTGATCGATCAAGCAGGTCTGCAACTCCTTCCTTTTGTTTTGATTGTTTGCATTTTTCCTCTACTAGAATCGTCGTAACTTCTTCGTTCTGAATCATTATCGCGCACGATTAGCGGCGATGAGAATCTTACGAGGAGGGATACAATTTTATGTAGATGTTGGGTCAGGTGCCCAAGATTTGAAAAGGCTAAAATGCCCTTGAACGTGCGATCACATACGAAAATTGAGCGGAATGCGTCTGAACTTCACACTTAGCATCCAAATACCTATAAAAGCTCAATTAACCCCTGCAAAACATGTTAACGTAGAAATATGAGGTTTTCTGGTTAATGAGCATAAATATAGGGAATTAGATACCCGATGGGGCTAAAATACGTAGGTTCAGAGGATGAAATACGTAATATTTGCGGATTATCACACCCCTAACTTACACATTGTTAGTCCCTAGCAATGAAATAGGATGCAACAAAAACTACAAGAAAACCAAAAGCAGGAGATAGTACAAAAGTATGGTATAAAAGCAAAAGGCCACTTTCGCGGGAGATTCGATTGCATTTAGCATATGCAATAAGCCATTAAACCCCTAGGTTACCCTAGTGGATGAGTGTCGTCTCGCGAGGGTTTTCTGGGATGATACCCACAAACATCACATGGTTTCCTCAAAATATTCCCAAACCAACATGCGACAAGCCCAACAATAACGAAAAGGATTTCATACGCATTATTAGCAAATTGAACGAATTCAAGCAAAAGTCCAAATCATTAACCTTATCGAATGCACCTCAATGAATTGAAACCTTAAAATGTGGGAGGAGAGTGAGCACACACAAGGTGTGATTTGGCAAAAACTTAAATAAACCGGATAAAAATTAAAGCAAGCATACATTCAATCCTCATGGGCATTACACTCATCAAGTGAATTCACTCAAAACAGGGAGGTAATACATGGAACATGCAGGCATAAAAAGTAAATGTAAATGGAAACTAGGCCGAACACATGTCACAAATGAAGAACACTATATATAAAATGAAAAACTGTAATCTCAATGAAAGAGACTGCACATTAAAGGAGGCGAAATGTATTTTCGCAGATTATCAAAACTATTATGACTTTTGAAATACATCAACCTAAGATCACATAAGACTTTATAGTGTTGTAATGTAGGCTAGCCTAGGGTACGAAATGAAAGGATATATATGTATGGATTTAAAGTGATCGGAATGAAAACTCGAGATAATGGGAAAATGCGGGCAATACCAAAATTGGAAAACAAGTTCCAAAAAGGCATTAGATATATCATCGGGGAGAGTAATCAAAGCTTTTTGAACTATATACAACATTTATAATTTTCTTTTTCTTTTATTCTTTTTCTCATGTTTTCTTTTGTTTTCTTTTTCTTTTTGCTTTCTCTTTTTCTTCACTTTTTCACTTTTTCTTTTCTACTTATCTCACTCTCACATGCCTAAATTGCAACCGACATCACAACATCATTCAATCCCATGTAACATTCCAAACAAAGGTATGGAAAGTGTATGTATGGTATATAACTCCAATGCGGAGTTGGTTATGGGAATTGGGTTATGAAATGAAAGGCTATATTTAGTCTCAAAGGGGTTAACAAGGGTAAACATATTCGGTGAGGTCAAGGCTAATATGGATGATATAGCAAAGAGGGTCTATGATCATTTCCAAAAGTTTACACAATTCTCGAGTCAAAACAACTTTGAAAATATTGCTCAAGTAATACATTTCATATATGAACTCAATTAATGAACAATCAATGAAAGAATAGTGAGATTACCAATGAATTCAACGTTTTCAAAGAGGAAAGAATCGTGTATACACTAACAAACGACAAAAGGTACAAAGCGTACTGAGTGTAAGTATATACAATGCAACAAAAGATTACCGAGTTATAAAAATATTAAACCAAATCAATAGAACAATAAAAGTGCATGTGCTCATGGGATTAAAGTTTAATTCATAAAGTTATTCATAATATCAATAATTGAGGACTAAAGTCTAATAGCTTCTAAAATCGAGAACATGCATCATTGGGTTGTCTATTGGATCGAGCAATTATTGAAATTTATCATCGAAAATAAAGGCAAAATGCCCAAAAAAGGAGAAAAAAGAAAGAAAATATTTTTGAAATTTTTGAATTTTCTAAGAAAAGCATACTAAGTAACTAACATGTGAGCCAAAACATGGACTAAATAAAAGAAATGGATAGAATATCCCACTCCCCCTAACTTAAAACTTGACATTGTCCTCAATGTGAATTAAGAACCAAGTTAAAGAGAGGAAAAGAGCGATATTACCCAAAAGTGGAACGATCCCCATAAGAACAAGTCCAAAGAATGTACAAAACAAGTTAGTACCGAGCATAGCAAAAACAAATAACGAAAAGTTAACTAATTACATTAGACTAAATTAAAAAGGAGAGAAAAATAAAAAGAAAGAATAAAAAGCTAACTATATACAACCTATTATTTAGGCTTCACATTAACTATACACTAGAAGTCTAAATAGCTGAGGGTCCTCTACAAAAACGATTTGACTTTGGAGGATAACCGGCGTACCCTCACTCACAAGCATGCCTTTTGAAAAATATGAATTCCGTTTGAACAACGGAAGGCATGTGTAAGGCGGAAGAAAGGAACCATCGTTAATTAAAAGTTTTGGAGGGACGATGGGGGATTGTGATTGAACGGGTGATAAAATATGTGGGGACCAAGAAAAGACGAATATCCTCCCAATAATTTTGAAATTGGAATGGGAGATAGTGCACACGAAGGCAAAGATGCGATCGTGGAAGGAGACTCGAGCAAGTACTCCTCATCGGTGAAAAGGTTTAAAATATTAAAGTTTGAAATCGAATCATCGGGTACTTGTGACGGTGTGATAACAGAGAATGAAAATGGGGAGGAAACAAATTCAAACTCATGAGATGAATCGTCATCGCATGAAGATTGAGTTTCGAAGGAGATAATATCATTTTCAATGAAATGTTCTACTTTAAGGGCCAAAGAAGAAATCATTTAATTGCAAATAGACATTACGTCATTTTCATCCTCACTTTCAATATCTATTACGCAATGGGCCAAGTGAAGAATGGTTTGTTCCAAAGTAGGCACAAAGTCCTCATTTGGTTCAAAACATTTCTTGGCTTCAAAAGTCTCGGAAGAAAAATCGTCGTCGGATTCAAATAATATCCAATTAATGTCCCCACAGACGATTTTCATCCCGATAATGATTTTCAATTTTCTCATTTTGAAGAATATGCAAGCCCTCACCAAAAGTCATAGGCTGAGGAGCGGATATTTGAAAATGGGAACCTTGAAAATTACCATCAGACTTAAACGAAAACTCATTATTTTAGGAATTTTGAAAACTATTGCCATTCGTGTCAAAATTCCTATTATAAGGAGGTAAAGGCCAAAAGTCATTATCATCATCATCATCAAAATACATGCACTCCAAAGCTTGACTTTTGTAATACTCGCCCAAAGTCATTTTAGATGTTGCAATTTTTTGGGATTCTAAGTATTGACCAAAAGTCAAAGGTTTGCGAGCATTTTGAGAATTATCATAATGATTACCGAATGAATTGGAATAAGATATGCTTACCCCAAAAATGGCTCGAAGTGGCGAATTCCACAAAGAAATACGCGCGCGAGAAATTCGAGCATTTCTAAGTACTCAAATGTAGAGGTCCTGCAAAAAGGTTAGCTAATAATACAAATAGAAAGAAAATACTATGAAATACTAAATCAAATAAAGTCTAAAACAAACTCATCTCCGACAAAAGCGCCATTTTGATTAACGTGTGAAAGGTGTGCTCGTGTAAGGGCACAGCCGTTGTTTTCGTTTCACCACGATAATATAAAAACCTAAATTATGACTACACTTACGATGCAAGCACAGCGGTAAGTCGGGTATCGAAAGATCCATTGAGACGTGTTGCTAGAATTTAATTGATTTAATACTCCAGAAATAAAAGTGTAAAAGGTGAATTACAAACTAAAAGGAAAAAGATGCATAAAAGGGAAATATTAATCTAGGCGAGGGAAAATAAAGCTAGATTAAGAAAGCGAGTAAAAACTATAGGTTGCATCGAATATACCTCACCCGAGTTAATTAGTATAAAATGGTCACATGGTTCGACGAGTTATTACGAATGCGTCTCGTTTCTACAGTTAATTGAACCAAGGGTTGTCACGCCCCTAAATCCGCATAAATGCCTGATAAGATTTTGGCATGAACAAATACCCTGAAAATTATGCACGAAAGGTCGTAAGCACGGGACATACATGATATGCCCCCTCAAATCTCCTAGGCGTAATAATCAGGACAACGCACCCAAAATAGACCCGTGAATACCATCACCAAAGCAAAGCAACGCGTCAACTCGAGTGAGTTCCATTCAAACACAACCTAATTTAAATTATCTAGAAAGCGTATTAAAAATGAAGTAAAGAAAGCGGTAAATAAACGCGATAAATCTACACTAGAATGCGATTAAATCAAAGCATGTAAACCTAAATTAGAAAGCATGTAAATTAACTAGAAAGCAAGAATAAATAAAATACGAGCTATATTAATGGAGATGGAAGATGATAGAACAAATTACAAGGGGACAGTTCGTGCCCATAACGGGGCCATTCGGGAACAGATTTGGGGTTTTCCCTAAGGGCATGTGGGCATTTTTCAAGCCTAAATCTCCTTATTTGCAAATTGTAGTCATTTTCCCAAACCGGAAGTCTCATGACTATGCGATCAGTCCCTACGAGTTAAATTAGTCTCATGCGAAGTGTTCTGATCAACGCGTGAAAGGTGTGCTCGTGTAAGGGGACAGTCGTTGTTTTCGTTTCACCGCGATAATACAAAAACCTAAATTACGACTACACTTGCGAGGCAAGCACAGCGGTAAGTCGGGTATCGAAATATCCATTGAGACGAGTTGTTAGAATTTAATTGATTTAATAATCCAGAAATAAAAGTGTAAAAGATGAATTACAAACTCAAAGGAAAAAGATGCATAAAAGGAAAATATTAATCTAGGCGATGGAAAATAAAGCTAGATTAAGAAAGCGAGTAAAAACTATAGGTTGTGTCGAATATTCCTCAGCCGAGTAAATTTGTATAAAATGGTCACATGGGTCGAAGAGTTATTAAGAATACGTCTCGTTTCGACAGTTATTTGAACCAAGGGTTGTCACCCCCCTAAATCCGCATAAATGCCTAATAAGATTTTGGCGTCAACAAATACCTCGGAAATTACGCACAAAAGGTCGTAAGCATGGGATATACATGATACGCCCCGTCAAATCTTCTAGGCACAATAACCAGGACAACGCACCCGAAATAGACCCATAAACACCATCACTAAAGCAAAGCAACGCGTCAACTCGAGTGAGTTCCATTCAAACACAACCTAATTTAATTATCTAGAAAGCATATTAAAAACGCGGTAAATAAACGCGATAAATCTACACTAGAAAGAGATTAAATCAAAGCACGTAAACCTAAATTAAAAAGCATGTAAATTAACAAGAAAATAAGAATAAATGAAATACGAGCTATATTAATGGAGATGGAAGATGATAGCACAAATTACAAGCCCAAATGGGTGTCAATCCAAGAAGAAATGAAGAAATGAGCTCTCAAACCTCCAAAACCCTAACCTAAACTATCTAAAATGAATTATCTATGTTTTTACATCAAAAATCCTTTATATAGTAAAAGGAATTAAATTAGAAAAGAAAAGAAGAAAGAAAATAAAAGCCAAAATATCTGCAGAAAACAAGGGATTGATCGATCGATCCCTTATGATCGATCGATCGATGGTGAAAATTGAAGCCCACTATCTCCCAACGAATTGCAAAAATTGAAGGAACGATCGATCGATCCTTTTGATCGATCGATCGATCAAGCAGGTCTGCAACTCCTTCCTCATGTTTTGATTGTTTGCATTTCTTCTCCGCTAGAATCGTCGTAACTTCTTCGTTCTGAGTCGGAATCGCACACTGTTCATGACCACGTAAAGCTTGCGAGGAGGGCTACAACTTCCGTGTAGATGTTGGGCTAGGTGTCCAATCTGTGAAAAGACTAAAATGCCCTTGAACGTGCGATCATGTATGGAAATTGAGCTGAATGCGTTCGAACTTCACACTTAGCATCAAAATACCTATAAAAGCTCAATTAATCCCTGCAAAACATGTTAACGTAGAAATACGAGGTTGTCTGGTTAACGAGCATAAATATAGGGAATAAGATACCCGAGGGGGCTAAAATACATCGGTTTGGAGGATGAAATACGCAATATTTGCATATTATCATGTTCGTCCCTTCACGAGGCCTTTCGGGGGCTATTCTTTCTAGGGGCATGTTTTCAAGACTAAGTTTGCTTATTCATAAATTTTAGTCCTATTTCCAAATCGGGAGTCCCCTGACTACAGATTAGTTTTTATGAATTTGATTAGTGCTGTGCGAGTGGGGAGAGAAAACATTATCCACATTTTTATGAAAAGGCCAAGATAGAGGACTATATCTCACTCAAAAGAAAAAGTTTTCTTCTTCAAAAGTAACCACTCACCTACCTAGCTTTGGGAGGGTCATATACTAGATATTCAAAAGTTTTGGATAATTCAAGCAAGATTTTGTAGACCCAAAAGAAGGTAATTCCTTATCTTGTTCAAATACCTTTGACAACTCCTTGTCTTGTTCAAATACCCTTCTCTATATCATATTGTAATAAGATCCGCAAATGTATTATATTCAAAACCCATGGTTTAGTTTTCAAACCTAGATATTACTTTTTCACTTTTTATCTTATGATTACTCGAAGATTCAATGGCTGAAAATTATTCTTTCCCGTATATTGATCGCTAATAAATATTCCTGACTAGAGGTTAGGTTTATATGAATTGGGTTAAGTCCACCATTAACGAGTTAGCAAGAACTTATAAGTTATAGGGGCGAATCGATTCAGTTTGGTAATTTGGCCTAAAAGGTTGTTTTAAGAATTTGTGAGTGGGGATTTCAAATTGGAGACTTCTAGGAGAATTAAAATAATTAACGACTAGTAGGTTTAGTGATTTATTTTCTATATTTAGAAACCCTAGGTTTTCGTGTTAAAACTCTTTTAATTGATTAACATTAAATGTATTCATTTATCGGGAATGAAAGATACTATATGATGATCTTGGCATAGAGTTGATTGCTGAACTAGTTGATTTATATGTGATCATACCAAAGGAGTGTGTGTGCACGTGGGTAACCTACATTGAGGGATTTGATGGGGCGTGGTCATGCTTGATATCTCTTTAGAGACCTAAAACTGTATTCTAATACATCAAATCCCTTTTGGTATCCACAACCATAAGTCAAAGAAAAATTCATTTCCTTGGAATGCCTTGTTGTAGTTCTTGGGACCCCATTCATGTTTTTTTGGGATATCATCGATCTATCCCCATAGACCTTCAATCATATGTATTCCCGATCTTCTGGTAATTCAACATTAACTTGTTAATTGACTTGGTCATAATGCACATTATATGTATACATAGGTTGGTGGTTTTGATAGTGGTTGACTCCGTAAGCTTCATCAATTAGGTCAGTCAAAAGGATGAAGTGTTAGCGAATTATGTACCACTTTCACTCTGTGGGGTTTCATTACGCGGTCAGGTACTGATAATTGTTCCAGAATATAAGGTACATTTTTTTACCAAGGTATGTCCATATCTTATAGTTTTTCCAAATTTCCCACTTTAGTAAATACAACTCAACGTCTTCTAATGAGTTGTATTTTTCGTTCATACAACGGGTGTACGGACACATAATCTTCTTACTTTTAAGATTTTAATAAGCATATTTAATACATTCTTGAACGCCATTTACATGATTATCTGTTATTCTGTTACTCTCCCCCATCCACCCTTTGTATTGTGAGAAATCCATTAAATAATCTTTAAAATTTAATTATCATGTATTAATAAGTTAAAACAAATGTCATATTGCATACAAGAACGCACAATTCACAATTCAATCAAATTATTCAACACGACTTAAACTCAAATTAAACAAATTAAAATAACTTAAAGAAACAAAATATTATTACAACTTGTTCTCAAATATTGCATATTGTCAAACATTATTCATGGCCTAGCATTGACCCACAAATAAACTGGTCAAGTGATAAAACAATTTGCAAAGTATTTCAGTTCTTTCCCTTCTTTGTTATCAACATCCATAGGCATATCTTTGAAATCATTGTATATTTAATCAACTATAATCTGAGCTTCACCCATCTACAAAGGTCGATTATGTACTTGAGTTTTGACAATTACGGAGATTAGTGTTCACATGCCAATTGACGCAACTAAGAATGTGTCTCAGAAATGCGTACTGTCTAGGCTCAAGTGCAAGCCTGTCGCTCAAGTAATAATTTGATAAGTCGGGTATTGATCCTCAGGGAAATAGGAAAACATAGTTATGACGACGTTGGACAGACGAAGGAAACCTAACTTTGACTCTAAAGAAATGAAAAAGATGATTTGAATGGTGAAATAACTACAGCTAGATGCAATTTTGAAAATGGTTAACTAATGAACTAAAGTAGGAATGGAATGCAACTACTCTAAATTACCTAAAATACTAATGATGATTGAATTAAAACTTGAACTATATGATGAGAAAATAGGTCGGGGATACATTCCCTCAACCCTAGTATGTTGTAGGTATAAAACTAATCGTAAATGTAAGTGATTGATTAGACCCAGGCTTTAGTACTCCCAAGAATTCCGTATATGAGGTTCAAGTTCGCACCATACAAAATTAGAGGACGGGTAAAGCGGTAACGCGCGATAGCGACACTCACATTACATTCTAAAGCATCCCGGTTACCTGGAAGCAAATGAGATCCAAAGATTTACAATGGTTATGTTGCTATGCAATACGATCGTAATAAATCATTAAATTCAGAGGATTAATTTTATACACATGCACTAACACATCAGGTTGAGTTCATGCATACCGACCCTTTTAAATCTAGTCGAACATGTTAAATTGAATGATGCATGAAATAATTACGTTTCATGTGAAAGAACTCATGATAAAACTGTATTGAAACATGCAAATAAGTGTTATGAACCCAGAAATTGTTTGAATCAATTAAGAGAAATAACCATGCAAGAACAATAATAAGAAGAATGAAACTTGAATTAAAACTTGAAAGCAAACCCGGAATGAATCAATCTTGAAGCAAATAATTCAAATTATGTTCCAAGGTGATATTCTACGTTCTTCTCTATCAAAAACTATGACAAGCAATCAAGAACCCCCTTTATTAAGTCACTAGATTTGTACAAATACGTTTTTGAATGAGTTGTAACCTAATGGAACTCTTTGGACCAATCAGATTAAAGGAGCAATTTCGCACATTAGAACCCCCAAACTGGTTCGTAGGGACCCCGAACCGGTTAGACCCCCGAATCAGTTCACCTTGGGTTCAAGAATTTTCGCTGGTTTTGGGTGCCTTTTCCTCTTTTCAACACTTAGAATTTTTCTCATGTTTTCTTTTTTTCTTCTTGGATTTTTCCTCAACTTCAATTGATCATAACTCTTCAATCGTAACTCGTATTTGGATGTCATTTCTTCCATGGTTCTCGTTGTTCCAAGATTTTCAACTTTCCAGTTGACTCCTCCTCCGGAATTCGGTGCATAATTACCAAAATGCCCTTGAACTTGCCTTCCTAGCCTTTCTTTCATTGTTTCGAATTCTCTTTTGCATTGCTTGCATAATTAACATGTAAAACACATAGAAGAAGCACAAAACATGAAATACTTGCCAATGAAGGTTAGTAGCATAAATGTGAGTTAAATTCATATCGATTACATCACTCGGGTTCATAAGTGTACCGAAATTAGGGGAATAAATATATAAAATTTATGCCCAGTCACCAATAACCCTACTATTTGTTAGGTCCTTGAAATAGAACTGTGCACCATAGTCACCGTGAGTGGATGACGATGATCCACATCATGTGGCAGGAAGAGCCACTGGGAAATAAGTGTTGAAGGAAGTGGGATTTGCGATGGGAATGTCAAAGGAGGGGAAATTTTTTAGGGGAAACCTGGAGAGGGAGGATAAGGGAAACATGAGAATGAGGGAAGGGGAAACCTTAAGGATGCATCGAGGTACGAAAATCTTGAGTAAATAAGGATACAAGGCACCCGATTTCACTCATCGAGACTCACATGTTACTTTTAATCTCCTGAACATTCCCAACTGTCATGGACTGGCTTTCCTCTTGGCTCGAGATACAATTGTTAACCGAAGAAAGATCATCAATGAGAGGTTCAATTTGTTTTAATTTGATTTTTGGCATATGTGATCCAAAACCTCTCATCCTCCCTCTTTGTCGGTTTTAGAGGCCCAGATCAAGGCATCATTTTCGATGTCATCGTACGAGATCGAACCGGACTGACTTCCAATGGTTTCAATCAATTCTAGAGTCTCAGCTAAGTGTGGTGGGAATTTATTATCCTTATCACCTCAGACATGAACGTACAAGTTGGACCAATTAGGTTCTTTATTGGCATCTAAACCGTCCTTTGTCCTCTCTGACCATTCACTCTTTAAAACTTCATAGGATTTGGAGCCCAACGTTTGGATATTATTTTTTTTCACTCTACTTTATATAGTTTTCTCCCTCTGTACCAGCTTCTTATCTATTGCCTCATTTTTCAAAATGATATTCCATTGATCAACTGGTATTTCAACATTCAGAGGCACTCTATCTCTCAGAGCCAAAAAATGGGAGCTCGATGCCCCCTTTAGGAAATGTTTCTCCTGAAGGTTTCTCGAATATGTTCGTAGCTATTCAGCAACCTGAGAAAGAACCTTTTTCTTTGAATGGTCAGGGAATGAAAAATTCTTTCATAGTTGGTAATAAATGTCATCTTTGATGGCTTGATCAACTACATTTCAGTTATCATCTCCCTCGACTCCCACAATCATTTTTCCAAGAGACAAGAACTGGGATATGAATATCTGGAGGTTATTTTTATCACCAGTGGGATTATTTACATGAAGGGAGAACCTAATGGGCTTCTCCTCATTTGATCAGTAGGTGTCGGGAGCGTTGGGTGGGGTTATTGGAGTAACAAGGGTTTGTTGCGTACTCGTAGTTGGAGTCATAGACTGAACTAATGGTCTCACCATGTGGTGATGAGAATTCTCATTGGGGTATAGGAGATGAGAATCCTGGTTGGGGTATTACCTCCTCACTTAGTATATTCTATCCCTTTCTACCCAACATTATCTAAAAAAAATAATAAGTGATAAAATCATTATAATAATATGAAATTATAACTAAGTAATCAAGTTTATGATTATATATATACATAATATGTCCAATCTATTTGATCTCCATACATTCGATATTATTTTTTTAAAACCTATGGATTTTTGCATGTGGATAGCTGGGAGGAAGCGTATAAATGATTGATGTATAAATGACTGTAACATGAACTCTGAATCACATCTTCTTTAACTTATTAGCAAGATTCAACTTGCATCTGTAGTGAGACATCATAGTCTTGGTCAATGCTCTTTGTACGTATTTGTATCCATAACAGGTGAATATTTTTTAAGCCTTCTCTAACAACGTAATCAAGGTCAGGTCTACATTGGGATTATGTACATGAAATATATTCTCCATAGTGTCATACCAACTTTCTCGTAGGAAAAATAGAATACGATCAAACAGGTACTCTTGTAAGAGATGAACTCCACGATTCGTAAGGTCGTTAAATTTTTCGATCTTCTTATTCCCATACTTGTAAATAGGAGTACCCTCTAAATGTCTCACTCTACTAAAATAGGTATAAGTGCAGTCTAATTCCAGCCTCTCGAACTCTTGCTGCCAATGATTATCACCGTGTGTCATTTTTTTTGAGAAAATATATGAGGGTGTGAATATGAGTCCTATAAGTAATGTATATAATTAATCATTAACTAGTTATTATTTTTTAACCAACCCAATTTAATTTCATCTTATTTTAACATATGAGTCTTATGCGAAACCCGTGTATGAGATGTCTCACCGAAGTGAAACCGAAACAAAAAATCCCCCCCCCCCCCCCGATACACTTACATTTAGAAGGGGTAATTGTTAAGACATATTTTTTAAGGATTTATTATGAGAGTGTATGTCAAGAGTTTGAAGTCTATGTATATTGTCAATCTAAGCAATCTAACATCACTATCCAACAACCAACCAACAACAAAAAATTATTTCGTACTCCTTCTATTGTCTACATGATAAAACACTTTCCAATAATAACAATATCTCAAGTAAGGGCTTATATATGCTCTTGCATAAAATAGATATGTAATTAACTTGAGACTGTTACATCATAAAGTCTCATATATGTTCTTGCGTAAAAGAGGCATGTAATTAACTTAAGTGTATTATACCATAAGGGCTCATATATGTTCTTGCATAAAAGAGACATGTAATCAACTTAAGTATACTACATCATAAGGGCTCATATATATATATATATATATATATATATATCAAGTTTCCTAATAATGCATTCACGTTAATTTTATAATATAAATGAGGTTCTCATAGTAAATCTCATCAATTTGGTTCGCAAATATAAAAAGTACTGCTCTCAAAGTATAAGGTACAATTCTACTAAGCTTGCATATTTTTTGAATTCACTAACTCTAAATTTAAGTCCATATCTTACATTATTCAATCTCAATCGTTAAATTCTACAAATAAGGTCCAAATCTTAAATATTAATTTTTACATGATTTGGGATTTAACATTTAGGCTTTAGGACTTATAGTTTTCAATTTACAATTTAGGGTACGTATATGATTTAGAATTTATGGTCAACATTTTAAGATTTAAGTATTAGGGTTTAGGTTTTAGAATTTAGGTGTTGTGATTTTGTCATTAGGGTTTATTGATTTGGCCTTAAATTTTAGGATTTAGTAAATAGGGTTGTGGGTATTTTTCACTAGTTTTAAAGTTGGCCAAATTTTTCACTAATTAGGGTCTAAGAATTGGAAATTCTAAATAAGTTAAAAAAATAATAATTGGGTATCTGGGTATATACACACACACATATACACGTGTACACACACATATATACATACATAATACATATATATATATACACACACACACACACGCACACACATACATATACATATATATACACACACATGCACACACACACACACACACACATACATACACAGTTTATATAGAGATAGAGTGAAGCGAACCTTATAGAGAGAGGTTGTCTATCGAAGAGAGGGTTTAAGGGTGGATTTCGATCAGAGAGAGGCTTTAGGGAGATAGTAAGAGTGATTGAAATGACACTGGGGGGTTTGAGAATTTTTTTAATTTAAGACAATGGTCACGACCCTTGACCATGACCACATACCATGACCAATTAATTTTCTAACATCATCATTATAGTCACGACCCAGACCGTGACCATGCTGATGATGTGGAAAAAATAAGTGGAATTTGGAATTATCCGTGGTCACGGCCTATGACCATAACCACAAACCAGGATTAATTCAAAATGATCACGGCCTAAAGATATGAACCCTATAAACTGAAAACCATAAATTGGTGATGGACATGTCACGATCATGGGTTGTGATCACTGCTGGAGGGAATTCTTGCCCCATAATTATCGCGGTCTTGTCATGGACCATAGCCATGACTACTCTGGTCACGATATTTGGTCGTGACCATATCCAGATTATGTCATGGTAAGTGCAATGCCCCTGCCCGGATTTATGAGTTACTCGTAGTCGACCCGAAACGACCTAAGCATTAGGTGTGAAGTGTGATGAAACAAGTTATATTATGTTGCTAGTCGAGTTTTATTTTAATTAGTGTTTCACTTGCTTAGCATGTGATTCTAATTTCAAGTCAAACTATATGAGGCACCTATGGGAAGTGTCCCCGAGGTCCAAGCATACCGATCTACTAATGTAAAACTAAACAAAATACTTACATGTGTAACGCTCTCAAAATACGAACCCACACCCAACCTATCATAACAAAGATGAGGGTATGAGCCAAATGCCCAATGAGAAATATACAAAGAAATATAGAATTGAACGGCATAAATAAGACTCTAACAAAATAAACCTATGTGCACATTGTCACCTATTTATTTAATTTAGTGAATTAAAATTTAATTCATTCGAGTTATTTTTAAAAATTCACACGTGTCATGATTTGAGGTCGAGATTCGGAGAATTATAGTAAATTAACTCAAATGACAATTCTGAGTGCACGAGTGATTTCAGATAGGTCGAGATAGTGAGAAAAGAGTACTCGGGGTACTAATTGGGTCTCGGGACATTTTAGGCATAACCCGGCTCAAGCAGGGGCATTTGGGCCATCTTAATTTTGCTCATAAGCTTAATTTCGGGATTTACAATATAAAACCTAAATAAAGAAGTTAGTGGCAGTCATAATTCAAATAGAAAATGCTAGATTTGTAGAGTGGAAAAGTGGAAGAAATTGGGGATGCTTTTGAAAGCTAAATAAAAAGGGATTGAGTGTGTTCTTCGTAAAATCATCGTCTACCCCAACGGAAATCAAACCCTACGAATAAGTACATGCAATTGGTTTACAGGCTTTCATTTAAATTATAGCTTTCGATTCATATCATGGTGGGTGTAATAAAAATTCATTTTTGGGTGGGTTTTCCAATGAAAAACAGGCAAAAGTATGAAAATTTGTTTGGTATTCATATACTGGTAATCGAGGTTGTTAATTTGGTATTAGAAATCAAAGTTGGAGAAAATAGGTGTAGGATGAATAATGAAAACCCAATCCAGATTTATTACTGTTAGTATTACAAATCAATGATGGTTAATGTTACAACTGAGATATTGGAAATGGTTGGTAAGCATATAAACCTTTGGAGTAGCAGATTCCAATTATGGGTTGCAGATGGGGGAAGAAGACATCAGTCATTCGAACGACCTAAGCTGTCGTTCGAACGATGCTGGAAAAAAATCCTCCCAATTCGTTCCCTTTTCCTTATTTTGTCCTGAGACTTTTAGGAATTGTAGAGATAAATGTAGTGAAATTTTTAGTTCTCTCATACTTAATGAGTTAAGGGGTGAATACAAATAATTGGGGAGGAAAAATAAAAGTGTGAAATTTATTTATCGAATTTGGGGTGATAAATTCTAAAAAGGTTTAAAATTTCGAACCAAGTAAATGTGTTCGGGTATTATATTTGAGTGGAACTACTTTAATAAATTAATTAATGTGAAATTAATTAAATTGAGAGGTGGGAAAATAGACTCGAATATTTTTGGGCTAGCGCTATGGGAGTTAGGGACGTGTTAGCCGGGTATGAGTTATTATATGTATACGGATAGTGTGTTGGTATATATATTATTGTGTGCTCATTAAATATCAGTGTAAGATATTTTTATAATTACATACCCCTCTAGTGATATCATACGAGGTTGAGTGATGTGGGTGAATCCCATGTCTAGTGAATGCAGGGAGAGTATAATCCCCAGGTCAAAGCATCCAGTATTTTTTGTTTTGATTCTTTTCAAGATGAGACGTTTTAGATATGATTCGGTCTCACACTCGGGGAACTATGACCGCCTCCGCTACGCTTATTGTTTATTGACTGATTACGTGTGAGTTAACCGTCTCGTGGTATCCAGGCTGGATTGTGTATACCTAAGGGTGATAACATTTTAGAGAAAGTATCCTGTGAGTTATTACTCGGTAGAATGGATATAAATATGACATGTGTGTGAATATTATTGTATAATTGTATGTATATAATAGTGTAGACATTTATATACGGGTGAATTACAAGAAGTGAAATTGTATTAATAATTGTACGTATATAATAGTGTAGATATTTATACAGGTGAAGTCCATGAAGTACAATTGTATTAATTATATACGTATATAATAGAGTAAATAATTATATACAGGTGACTTTCATGAAGTAAAATGGTATTTCTTGTAAATAACTAGTGAGACTGTTATATAGTTTTATTTAAAAATGATTAGTTAAATTAATGCGATAAATAACTTATGGATCAACAGTAAGATTACTTGGGATATAATAGTGTGTTGGGAAGTATTAGGAAGAAAGCGTTAGGAGTGAACTTTAGATGAGGGGTGAGTATTATCTCAAGGGAGTGCGACACTAGCTTAAATATGAAGAGTATTCATGCATTTTAATTACGGCAAACTTAATCACTTGCTAAATATTTTCAAAATATTTTGGATTCTAACCCTTGTTGTAAATATTTTCAAAACCTTTTAGGTGTCCAGCCACAGGGACGTCAGACTTTATTATCTATTCTACGGACACGCATCGTTTCTTCATTCCTAGATTTGGAATTTTATCTCATTTATGGTTTCATTTAGGGAGTGTATCCCATTTACTTTCGAACTTAGTATTTTAATGATTTATTTATCTGATGGATAATTATTTTGGATTTGGGATTTATAGCCGATGGTTTATTCGGCAAGTCTTTTATTTATTTATTCATTATTTTTCTAGACTCATTGAATGTGTGTATGGATTAATTTATTTTTACTCCGCATGTATTTATCTGCTTAATGAAATATAAATTTTGGCATCAACTGTTTGAATACTAGGTGGTTAGAAAAATTAAAAAAAGGGTTTTCGACAGTGAAGCTAAGAATGAACCAGATGAGATTCCTGTTTTAATTTGATAAAGGATTGATCACCTAGTATTTAATTAGGCAGGGTGCCACAGATGGTATCAGAGCATCAGGTTCTAGTGTCCTTAGGATCTGTGCGACATTTCCACGTTTCAGCTTAGCGTTCTTTGATATAGAGCCCTATTGTAGGATTGTTATATTCCTCATTGCGTATGCGTATTTACAATCTTCTTCCGGTTACTTTGTATTTGATGGTGAACTTATACAGATGTCACATCTCATTTCAGATGTCTCCTAAGAGAGGACATCAGGATAGAGCTACAGTGAGAGATGATGTGAGAGAGGCTCAGCAAGAGCCAGAGGTACCGGAGCCACAGCCACAGCCACCGCAGGGAATGGTGACAACCGCACAGGTGGCGGAGATCGTGGCACAGGCAGTTAACATGAAGATAAGAGCAATGGCATAACATTTTTCATAGAATCATCCATAGTCGATGGTGGCACCCGATGTTCAGGGCCCACCCAGGGCCTTCTGATTGGCAATGAGACAGGGAAGCATTTTAGATGGGTCACCCACTGTTGTTTCAAGGTAATTCAGATGTAGTGGTGGCTAGTCAGTGGAAGAAGGACATGCAACACCACCTACATATGATTGAGTGTAGTGAGACTCAAAAATAGTTCTTGGTGACATTCAAGATAGTGGGAGCATCTTTACAGTGGTGGGAGTCTGTGACCATCATAGAGGAAAGAGATGTGATGAGAATTAGGGAGTTATGGGTGCGGTTTGAGCGCAAGTATTCTCCGTTCTCTATTCAGACAGAGATGCAGTGATAGTATCTCAATGTTTCGTAAGGAGATAGGATCGTGGAAGAATATGAGGAAGAAATTACTCGATTAAAAAATTTCATGAAAGCTGAGGTAAGCACTGAAGAGAAGAGGATGCGTAAGTTCATGGATGGACTTGCCTGGAGGATCCGACAGCACCTGTTGGGTAATCCGACATTAAAGACATATACATAGGTTGTCAATACATTGCTACTTCATTACTAGGATCATCATTTGCACATGAGGTATAGCAAAAGGGAGAGTGTATTCGTTAGGCTGAGAAGGTAGATGGGAACCGTGCCAGTGGGGCACAAAAGCGGCAGGAGCAGGACTCCCAATATGGGAATCAGTCTAAGAGGTTTAAATCTGGAGGTTATCGATTTGAGAGAGGTGAATTCAAGAAGGGAAAACATGGCTCTCAACAGCAGATGCATTTCGTTACTCAGGGCCACCGAGGCCAAGGGAATGGCAGGGAAGGCCAGCAAGGACAGGATCAGTGGCATGGGGGATTTTCTGGGAAATGTTTCACTTTTGGAGAGACTGGACATAGGAAGAGAGATTACCCGAACCGAGATAGGGGAAAACTACAGGATGAGGTCCTGGATGTACAACTACTACAATATTTCATAGGTTAGTTCGAACATGAAAATTCCGACCAGGAACCCATTGACCAGGCAAAGTAGCTAGAATATAGAGGTAAATTGTCTTTATTATCCTATAAGTATGGGGGAGATTTTTATGACATGGTATTGTCACAAGTAAGATTATGGTCACTAGAATTCGTTAGTGAGTCTAATTTAGTAGGTGCGTTGACCGTAATTGCCATATTATGTGTATATAATTATCGTGGGATAGCGGGGCTCTTTGGGGTTACCCACGAGAGAGAGGATGTGTACACTAAGAGGATGTTTGCATTACATGTGTGATTACTAATTTCGAGAGTTATGAGAGTAGAGTAGGATGTTTTCCAAGTTTCGACTGGTCAGCGATAGTTTAGGGGCTATAGTTGATAGTTATAGTAAGAAGTTGTGTTCATTATACCAGGGTATGAATTATATTGCTAGGTATCACCTGAAAGAGGGTCTAACTTATATATACATGTATATATGTTATAGTATGTCATATAATAAACTTATAATAATATGTTTGTATTGTTATTTGTAATTCCGATGAGTAGGGACATTTACTGACGTGATTAAGGGTAGATTGTATTATTATCGAATGAGGTGTTATAGCTCATTATTGTCTTAGCGTAGAGAAACTAGTGATGGTGTCTTTTGTAACATGGGAGTGGACGAGTATACTTTTATGTCAAGAGACGGGAATTTGGGGGGTACGTACTATGGAATGAGGGCTTACGGATCTCAACGATTAACAATGTTAGGTATTAGTGTATCACGGGGGTTTCTTTTCTTGGATTTTGCTTTGCAAGACATCCCACGCATGAAACTTAGCGAAACGTTGGGAGTGGGGAGATGTTCGGTCATTAGTATGTAGGTTTGGTACCTTGGTTATTATATATAAATGTAGTTATAACTATGTGTTGAAAGTTATATTATGATTTAAGTCTAGTAAAACCAGGTAACATTTGTGCAGATAAGCACGGGTATAGGGTGTATGAGCGCCCTGGTTAATTAATTTAATTTTAAAACAATCCGCGATTAGAAGAGTTACAGATATATATAGCGATCTTAGGATTATGTGAATAGAGATATATCTGAGGCTTGAAATACTAGACCTAACTTAATTTCGAGGACGAAATTCCCATGTAAGGGGGGGAGTACGTAATACCCTGTATATCTGACGATATAGAATTTAATAAATTTAGTGATATAGGAATTAATTAATTTTCACCTATCGATTTAATTTAGTGTATTAAGATTAAATTAATTCGAGTTATTTTTAAAAATTCACATGTGTCATGATTTGAGGTCGAGATTTGGAGAATTTTTATAAATTTCGGATGGTCGAGATAGTCGAAAAAGCATACTCGGAGGTAGTAATTGGGTCTCATGACATTTTAGGCAAAACTGGGCTCACACGGGGGGGTTTGGGCCATTTTAACTAGGCCCATAAGCTTAATTTCGAGATTAACAATATAAAACCTAAATTAAGGAGTTGGTGGCAGACACAACTCAAATAGAAAACCCTAAATTTGAAGAGAGGAAAGAGGGAGAAATTGGGGAAGCTTTTGGAAGATAAATCAAAAGAGGTTAAGTGTGTTCTTCGTTAAATCATCGTCTACCCCAAATAAAATTTTGAGGTCCTTACCCGATAGATTAATCCCCAAAGTGACCGTTTTAAATTCTTTACCCACTTTAGCCTATACGAAACTTAAAGTGCTCATAGGTGACTTACAAACCTATGAACTTGACATGTTTATCTCTAAGGATGAAAAGAAGAAAGATAAGGGCATCGTACCCAAAAGGATGAAAAATAAGTTTCAGATGATAAGAGTGACATCGATTTCGAGGAGATGGCTATGTTTGCCAGGATGTTTAGAAAATTTCTTAAGTTTAATAAAGATAATCTTAAAAAGGATTTTGAGAAATTTGATAAATCTAAGTATGACAAAGCCGAAAAATTCCCTAAAAAACGTAATGAAGATCTTAACAGGGATGAATCGAATAGATGTTATGGTTGTGAGGTTTATGGCCTTAGGGAAAGAGAGTGTCCCACTAAACTAAGGAGGGAGGGCAAGAAACCAATTTCATACAATACCACCCTTAGTGATAGTGATAAGGAAGAGGGACCCGATTCCCCCATTCAACGCAATTTTACCACGTTCATGGAAAGTCATGTAAGTGATAGTGAGAACTCGTCCAATGATGACATTATAATGCATGACACTTTCGAGGCCAAAATTTGTGAATCCCATATTTTCTATGGTTGTGAAAGTGAAGATGAGAGAGAGAGTGAAAATAAAGAGGAGATTGGTGTGAGTGAGCTTCAAGTTTCTTTTCGGTAACTATATGAGGAATCAATAAAAATAAAAAGAGCTAACTTGAAGTTAGAAGAGAGTTTGAGGGAACGTGTAATAATGAGAGTGCTTTAGTGGAAGACCTTAGGACACGTGAGAGAGATCTTCGTGAGAAGCTCGAGTACGTAGAAGGTGAGAGAGATAGCCTTAGAGGCTTAATGGAGTCTATGAAGAAAGATCTTCTTTATTTAGAAGAGAGAAAGTGTTTGCTTGAGTAAAAAAATTTAGAATTGGAAGAAAAATTGAGAGACTCAAGTCGTGTCAAATTTGATTTGGAGTGTCAGTCCGGAAAATTAGATAAAATGCTAGGAGCTGTCCAAATTAAAAATGACACATGTGGTATTGGCATCGATTCCCAAAATGCTTCAACTAGTAAAGCCAAAACCATAAGTTTGAGAGAGTCTTCTAGGAACAATTTTAAAGGCCAATCCTTAGGTATTACTTTTTGCCGAGTTTTCACTTGTTCACATTGTGGTCGAAAAGGTCATTTTAGAAAATTTTGTTTTGATTTTAAAAGAGGACCTAGATATCCAAGAGTAAGGTCACCAAGGTTGCCAAGTTATAATACGTAAATATTTCTTATTTCATCCGTCAAACCTACGCATTTTAGCCCCCTTGAGGGCCTTAATCTCTATATTTAAGCCCGTTAACTAAACAACCTCGGTTTATATTGTTAACATGCTATATGAGGTATAATTGGGATTTTGTAGGTATTTAGGTACTAAGTATGGAGTTCGAACGCATTCCGGTGAAGTTCCGTACACAATCGCATGTTCAAGGGCAATCTGGTCAATTCACAGTTTGGGCACCTGGACCGACATCTCACGAAATTTGTATCCCTCCTCACATGCTTTGTGTGGCCACGAACAGTGCGCGATTCTGAGTTCGAACGAAGAAGTTACGGCGTTTATAGCGGAGGAGAAAAGTATTTACATCAAAACAGGAAGCTGCCCTACTTGATCGATCGATCGATCAAAAGGATCGATCGATGGATCCTTCAGAATCTTGCCATGATTTCAGCGATCGATCGATCCCCTGTTTTCTGCAGATATTTTCCTTTTCTTTTCTTTATTCTTTTCTTTTATTCCAACTTACTATATAACCCAATTTTGTTGTAATATCAGAGATATTCAGTTTTTATTAGTTTAGCCTAGCCTTTGTGGGTTTGGAGAGCTTGGCTTCATTTCTCTTTGGGTTGAAAACCATATGGGTTGTGTATGTTGAACTTTCCACTTCAATCTCCATTTATATAAGTTGTTCTTGTTTAATTAGTGCTTTATAGAGTAATTCACATGCTTTCTTAATTAGTTTACTTTCTTTATTACTTTCTTTCGTAGTTTAATTAGTTGTAATTTAGTTTAATCATTATGTGCCCCTAGATAAATAGGGTCGGGATGTCGTTCCGCCATTAACGGGCCCCGAGCTCCGAAAATTAGGTTTTGTGCAAAATTACGTTTAATTGAACCGGCGCGAATTAAAGTCGGATTATTATGCATTTAACTTTCTTTGTCACGCAACGTTAGTGTCTATAGCGATAATCCGAATTTAATCCGCGTGTGACCAATTTTTGGTTAATTGTTAATTCTCGCAACTTTGCCTTAAATTCCTTAATGTGTGAAATTTATGATTAATTGATAATGCTCGATTAAATTTCTCTCGAGACGGAATTTTAATTAGTAGTTGTTTCGATCCGTATGGTTGGATGATTTCCCAATCCTCGCTTTTAATTTATTTAGACTTAACTTCTCCCTTTTCTTTTATTTACTAGTATACATCACCCTTTTACACTTTTATTCATGAATTAATAATCCGTTACGATCTATCGAACATTCTCTGTGGATTTGATACCCGACTTACGCAAGTGTAGTCATAACTTAGGTCTTTGTATAGTTCAAGTGAGCCGAATATAACACGATCGTCGCGTAGGTGACTTTCGCACCGTGGCAAAACCCTTCCTATCAAAATGGAGTCGTTACCAGAGAGTGTTTTGTTATATATTGTAATTGTCTTCTTATTTTGTTGTATTCTTTCTTTTGTATTTGTATTCTTTCTTTTAACCTTTTTTGCAGGACTTTTACACTTGAGCACCTAGAAATGCTTGAATTTTCCCATCGCACATTGCTTTGTGGAATTAGCCATCTCGATCCTTTGTTGGGGTAAGCATGTCTTATTCCAATCCTTTCGGTAATCATTATGATAGTTCTTAAAATCTCCGTACTCCTTTGACTTTTGGTCAATACTTAGAGTTCCAAAAAATTACAAATTCAAAATTGACTTTGGGCGAGTATTACAAAAGTCAAGCTTTGGAGTGTGTATATTTTGAGGATGATGATAATGATTTTGGGCCTTTACCTCCATATTATAGGAATTTTGAAACGAATTTCAATAGTTTTCAAAACTCATATAATAATGAGTTTAACTTTTGTGCCGATAATGATTTTCAAACTCCGCATTTTCAAGCATCCGCACCTCGGCCTATGACTTTCGGTGAGGGTTTACTTATGCTTGAGAATGAGAGGTATGAAGAACATTATCGAGAAGAACATCGTTGTTGGGTGCAAGACTTGGATTTATTATTTGAATCCAATGATGATTTCTCTTCCGAGACTTTTGAAGTCGAGGAATGTTTTGAACCAATTGAGGACTTTGTGCCTACTTTGGAACAAACCATTCGTCACTTGGCCCATCTTGTAACTGAGAATGAAAGCGAGGATGAAATGGATGTAGTATCTATTTGTAATGAGATGATTTCTTCTTTGGATCCCAAAGAAGAAAGTTTCATTGAAAATGATCAAATCTTCTTTGAAATTCCAACTTTGACTAATGATAACTCATCTCTTGAGTTTGAATTTATTTCCTCCCCATTTTCATTCTCCGTTATCACACCGTCATAAATACCTGATGGATTAGTACCGAACTTTAAAACGTTCAACCGTTTCACCGACGAGGAGTACTTGCTCGATTTTCTTTCCATTAAGGCATCTTTTCCCTCATGTCCACCACCTCCCATTCCGCTTGCTAAATATTTGGGAGGAAATTAAATTTTTCTTGGCCCGCATGTGTATTTATCGCCCCTCCTATCCAATTCCCCCATCCTCCCTCCCAAATCTTTAATTGGGGATGGTTCCTCTTTTCCACCACTCACATGCCTTCCGTTGTTTGAACGTGATTTCTATTTTCCGGGAGGCATCCATGAGAGGGAAGGTCCACCATTGATCTTCCAAAGTCAAAATGTTGTTTGGGTGGACCCGCAAAAATTCCTATTTTAAGTATATAGCTAATTAGGATTCCCATGTGTAGGTTGTATATATAACTTCTCCATTTTTTTTTATTTTCTCTTAAGTTAGTCTAGTGTAATTTGTTAATCTCTTTCTATTTCTTTTTGTATGCTTGGTTCTAACTCTTTTATAGGTTCAACACAGCTTGAATTTGCGGAGATTCATCATCCCGGCATAATTTTGTTAAGGAAAAAATGAAAACACTCACAAAAAGATTTTTCTTTCTTTTACACACACTCATTCTCACGCATTTGCATTTGTTTTTCTTTTTCTTTTTATTTTATTTTTCATTTCATTGTGAACATGCGTGTGTGACGCTCGTCGTATATATTTTTCATTTTTTGGTTACATATGTGTATTTATGTGCATACTTAGTCTAATTCTTTGTTATTTTTTTTTTTTTTTTTTTTTTATTTTTTATTTGTATTTTTATGTATATATACTTATATATACTATATATACACTTTTATATCAAATCCCCCCCCCCTAATTCTCCCTAAAATGCATCCCCCCCCCCCCCCCCCCCACACACACACACATTTAAAAACTGGATGCAGTAGGCTTTTTACTGCTTGATCGATTGATCGATGCCCAAGGGTCGATCGATCGATCGACGAGTAAATGGTCGAGGCAGGGTCTGTTTTTTTTTTCCTTTCCCCTAATTTCTTTCCTCTCCTCTCTTCCCAATTGCGTGCCCTAATTTCCTTAACCCCATTTCCTTCAATTTTCAACCCTTTCCTACTTTTTCAAGGTATAATCCTTACTCTAAACTTATGTATTTGTAGATTTTGGTTGAAATATGTCATTATTACACTGTTTTATTACATTTTTGACATGTTTGAGGGTGTGTTGGTTGTGTCCCTGTTTTGGTTGTTCCAACTGTTTTTCTTGATGCTTATTGCTATATATCCATTCATGAACACATTTTTGATGTTGCATTGTAATTGTGTTCATGAATGGGGCTACTTTGTTGGTTCAAATGGTACTTTTCACCCTCGTCGCATATTGTGCACGTCAAATGTTCTCTAAAATGCCACAAACTGTTTTCCATCTATTTTTTGCCGCACACTTGGGTGATTTTCACTCCTTGTCGCATTCCGACAAATTTTATCGCAATGGTGATTTTTCTCCCTCGGTTTTGCGCATGTACACCCACCATTTCAACTTGTACACTAACTAACCATTAATTGTGCTTAAATTTTTTTTTGTATTGCTTAACTACTGCTTTGTAGGTTGAAATGGTCGTGGTCAAGAAAGACAAGTTCACTAGGTGTGTGCCCAATCGGGGTTTCGAGGGGTTTCGTTGCGAGCAGGAGCGAGACTGGTTTCAGGCCTATTTTCAGACTTTCAAGAAGCCTTTGGGTTTTCATTTCGCCTGGACCCTTGATCATTTACCACATGAGGCGCGGGTTCTTTTGCGCCGATAGGGATGGGAGCCCTTTCTCGCTACCAATGGGCGTGTCAATGAAGAGCTTGTCTGTATGTTTTATGCGACATTGGTAGAGGTGAGGGGGCAGGTCCCTACTACATAGGAGGCCGAGATCAAAGATATGGAGCAGGTTGAGGGTTCTCATGTCCCAACACACAAATTTAGATGCCCGCTTTGAGGCATTTCAGGCAGTGCATTTCTGCGACACATATTATGTTGTATTTTTTTTTCTTTCTTTCTTATTAGTAGTTGTAATCTATTAAGTTGTTTTGTATCGAACTTATGAAATGAGAAATGAGAATGTAGTTTGAGGTTGTTTATTGGATTTTGATGTGTGTGACCTTCCATTTTATAAAATCAAAAAGTTCACCATCAATTTATCTAGTATTTGCACTTCAGCCCCTCTATATTGTTATGACTTGTGACATAAATTCTTTTAACTTAATACATCGGTATATATTCTTCTTATGCTTTGTACTAACTTGTTTGCAGATTCATTTGGACTTGTACTCATGGAGATCGCTCCAAATTTGGGTAATATAATTCTTTTCCTATCTTTGTGTTGAGTTCTTTAATGGACGCATTGGGGGCAATGCAACATCTAAGTTATGGGGTGTGGGATATTCTATCCATTTCACTGTTTAGTCCTTGAATTTGACAACAATTTAGTTACAAAACATGTTTTTGTTAAAAATTTGAAAATTTTCAAAAATATTTTCTTTCTTTTTTCTCCTTTGTTGGGCATTTTGCCTTTGTTTCCGATGATAAATTTTAATAATTTCCCGATCCATTAGACAATTCAACGATGCATGTTCTCGATTTTAGAAGTTATTAGACTTTAGTCCTCAAATCATTAATATTATGAATAACTTCATGAATTAAACTTTATCCCTTTAACATATGCATGTTTCTTGTTATATTGATTTGGTTTAAGATTTTTATAACTCGGTGATCTTCTGTCGCATTGTGTATACTTACATCGAGACTTATATTCATTTGTGAGTGTATATACTATTCTTTCCTCTTTGAAAATGGTATAGTCATTGGTAATCTCTTTATTCTTTCATTGACCGCTCACTAATTGAGTTCATTCCTGAAATGTATTCTTGAGCATGATTTTCATATATTGTTTTGACTCGAGAATTGCATAAACTTTGTGAAATGATCATAGGCACTCTTTATATATCACCCATGTGACCCTGACCTCGCCTTTTATATGTTCCCTAGTCAACCTATTTGAGCCTAAATACTAGCCTTTCTTGTCTTTACCCAAAATCCCATAACCAACTCCAAATTGGAGTTTTATACCATATATATTACCTTACATACCCTTGTTTGGATTGTTACTTGGGATTGAATGATATTTTTGTTTTGTGGTTACAATTTGAGCATGAAAAGAGTGAGAAAAGAAGAAAATGTAGTGAAAAAGAGAATGAAAAAGAGAAAGTTGAAAACAAAAGAAAAGAAAACAAAAGAAAAAATGAGAAAAAGAAAAAAAGAAAAAGAAAGAGAAATTTGTATATATTGTGTATAGTGCTCAATAAGATTTGATTACTCTCGATTGTTATATCTAATGCTCGTTTGGAAATCATTTGTCCAATTTTGAAATTGCCCACTTTTTTCCCATTATCCCGAGTTTCATCCCCAAATACTTTGAATCCGTATATACATCCCTTTCATTTCATACCCTAACCTAGCCTACATTACAACCCTATTAAAGTCCTATGTGATCTTAAGTAGAAGTAATTTAAAAGTTTAAATAGTTTTGATAATCTGTGAAAATGCATTTCGCCTCTTTTATATGTGCGGTATCCTTTCACTGAGATTACAGTTTTTATTTCCTCTATAGCGTTCTTCATTTGTGACATGTACAAGACCTAGTTTCCCTTTACATTTACTCCTTTTGCCCGCATGTCCCGTGTGTTACCTCTCTGTTTCAAGTGAATTCATTTGATGAGTGTATTGCCCGTGAGGATTGACTTTTGTGCATTCTCTGATATTTAGTATCTGAGTTATTTAAGTTTTTGCCAAATCATATTTTGCGTGTGCTCACTAACCTCCCACATGTTAAAGTTTTAAGTCATTGAGGTGCATTCGATAATGTTAATAACTACGGACTTTTCACGTGAATTCATTTTCTTTGCGAATAACATGTTGAAATCTTGTTCGTATTGTTGACTTTGTCGCATGTGATTGGGCATATTTTGAGGAAACTTTATGATTTTTGTGGGTTTCATCCCTGAAAACCCTCACGAGACGACACTCGTCCACTAGGGTAACCTAGGGGTATGACAACTTATTGCATATGCTAAATGCAATCGTTCGCCCGCGAAGGTGGCCTTATCTTTTCATTGATTTCTTATCTCGTTTTTGTACTATCTCCTATTTTTGGTTTACTTGTTGTTCTTATTGCATCGTATTTCATTGCTAGGGACTAGCAATGTGTAAGTTAGGGGGTATGATAATAGGCAAATATTGCGTATTTCATCCATCGAACCTATGCATTTTAGCCCCCTCGGGTGCCTTAATCTCTATATTTAAGCCCGTTAACTAGACAACCTCGGTTTATATTGTTAACATGCTATATGAGGTATAATTGGGCTTTCGTAGGTATTTAGGTACTAAGTATGGAGTTCGAACGCATTCCGGTGAAGTTCTGTATCAATCTCACGTTCAAGGTCAATCCGATCAATTCACAATTTGGGCACCTAGCCCGACATCTCACGAAAGTTATATCCCTCCTCACATGCTTCGCGTGGCCGCAAATGGTGCGTGATTCTGAGTCCGAGCGAAGAAGTTACAGCATTTCTAGTGGAGGAGAAAAGCATTTACATCAAACACAGGAAGTTTCCCTGCTTGATCGATCGATCGATCGATCCTTTAGAATCTTTCCACGATTTCAGCCATCGGGTCGATCGATCGATCCCCTATTTTCTGCAAATATTTTCCTTTTCTTTTCTTTCTTCTTTTCTTTTATTCCAACTTACTATATAACCCAATTTTGTTGTAATATCAGAGATATTCAGTTTTTATTAGTTTATCCTAGGGTTTGTGGGTCTGGAGATCTTGGCTTCATTTCTCTTTGGGTTGTGTATGTTGAACTTTCCACTTCCATCTCCATTTATATAAGTTGTTCTTGTTTAATTATTGCTTTGTAGAGTAATTCACATGCTTTCTTAATTAATTTACTTGCTTTGTTACTAGCTTTCCTAGTTTAATTAGTTGTAATTTAGTTTAATCATTATGTGCCCCTAGATAAATAGGGTCGGGATGTCGTTCCACCATTAACGTGTCCCGAGCTCTGAAAATTAGGTTTTGTGGAAAATTGCGTTTAATTGAACCCGCGTGAATTAAAGTCAGATTATTATGCGTTTAACTTTCTTTGTCACACAACGTTAGTGTTTATATCTATAATCCGAATTTAATCCGCCTGCGACCAATTTTCGGTTAATTATTTATTCTCGCAACTTTGGATTAAATTCCTTATTGTGTGAAGTTTATGATTAATTGATAAGGCTCGATTAAATTGCTCTCGAGCCGAAATTCTAATTAGTAGTTGTTTCGATCCGTATGGTTGGATGATATCCCGATCCACGCTTTTACTTTATTTAGACTTAACTTCTCTCTTTTCTTTTATTTACTAGCATACATCACCCTTTTACACTTTTATTCATGAATTAATAATCCGGTACGATCTATCGAACATTCTCTATGGATTCGATACCCGACTTACCTCTATACTTGTATCGCAAGTGTAGTCGTAACTTAGGTATTTGTATAGTTCAGGTGAGCCTAATATAACACAACCGGTGCGTAGGTGACTCTCGGGCCGCGATAAAACCCTTCCTATCACCAAGGTCACCCAATCTCAAGATTGTCACTCTTCACTTGTTTGGGTTCGGCGATCCGACTTGGTAACTTTACAAGATAGGATTTATGATTCTCATTTGCTATCACGTGATACCTCTTATGCTAAATGATCGAGTGCGAAAAGTAGCGCGTGTAAAGACGCTAATCGTTGTTTTCGTTTCGCCTACTCAATACAAACAAACCTAAATTACGACTACACTTGCGAGGTAAGTAGAGCGGTAAGTCGGGTATCGAAAATCCACAGGATCGAGTTGTTAGAATCTATATGATTTAATATTCCAAAATAAAAGTGTAAAAAGGTGATTACAAACTAAAAGGAAAAAGATGCCTAAAAGGGAAATGATAAACTATGCGAGGTTATTAAAACTAGATTATTAAAGCGAGTAAAACTATAGGTTGCGTCGAATATCCCTCACCCAAGTTAATTTGTATAAAATGGTTACATGGGTCGATGAGTTATTACAAATGTGTCTCGTTTCGACATTTAATTAAATCAAGGGTTGTCACGCCCCTAAATCCTCATAAAAGCCTAATAAGATTTTGGCGTCAATAAATATCTCGGAAATTACGTGCGAAAGGTCGTAAGCACGGGACATACAAGATATGTCCCGTCAAATCTCCTAGGCGTAATAAATAGGACAACACAACCGAAATACACCCGTAAATACTATCACCAAGAAAAGCTACGCGTTCACCAGAGTGATTTCCATTCAAACACAACCTAATTTAAATGACCTAGAAAGCATTGTAAAAACGCGATAAATGGAAAAGGATAAATAAACGCGATAAATTTACACTAAAAAGCAAGGAAATAAAGCATGTAAACTAATTATGAAAGCATGTAAACCTAATTAGAAATCAAGGAAATAAGGAAATACAAACTATATTAATAGAGAGGATGATGAATAGTGCAACATTCAACCCAAATGGGGTGTCAATCCAAGAACAATTGAAGAAGAACTCTTCAAAACCCTCAAACCCTAAGCTATTCTAACCTAAAATCGTTTATATCTACTTATTACATCAAAAATGCTATTTATAGTAAGTGGGAATTAGAATAGAAAAGAAAAGAGAAAAGAAAATAAAGGCCAAAATATCTGCTGAAAACAGGGGATCCATCGATCGACCCCTTTGGTCGATCGATCGATCATGAACAAATATCCCACTGTCGATGAGGAGCGATCGACCGAACCCTTTGGTCAATCGATCGATTAAGCGGGGTAGATTCGAGCAACACACTCCATTGCCATTTCTTCCTCTTCTCCTCCTCTTTTGGTTTCAATGTTTTTCCCTCCGCTGAAATCGCCGTAACTTCATCATACGAACTCGGAATCGTGCACCATTCGCGGCCACGCGAAGCTAGCGAGGAGGAATAAAACTTCCTTAAATATGTTGGGCCAGGTGCCCAAGATGTCAAAAGACTAAAATACCCTTGAACGTGCGATCACGTATGAAAATCGAGAGAAATGCGTCCGAACTTCACACTTAGCATCCAATTACCTATAAAAGATCAATTAACCCCTGCAAAACATGTTAACGCATAAATCCGAGGTTGTCTTGGTAACGAGCATAAATATAGGGAATAAGATACCCGAGGGGGTTAAAATGCGTAGGTTCAGAGGATGAAATATGCAATATTTGCGTATCATCACACCCCTTAACTTACACATTGCTAGTCCCTAGCAATGAAATAGGATGCAACAAGAACTACAAGAAAACCAAAAGCAGGAGATAGTACAAAAGTATGGTATAAAAGTAAAAGGCCACTTTTGCAGGCGATTCGATTGCATTTAGTGAATGCAATAAGCCGTTAAACCCCTAGGTCATCCTAGTGGACGAGTGTTGTCTCGTGAGGGTTTTCAGGGATGATACCCACAAACATTACATGGTTTCCTCAAAATATGCCCAAAACAACATGCGAAAAGACCAACAACAACGAAAAAGATTTCATACGCATTATTAGCAAAGTGAATGAATTCCAACAAAAGTCCAAATCATTAACATTATAGAATGCACCACATGGAATTGAAACCATAAAATGTGGGAGGGGAAGCGAGCACATGCAAAGTGTGATTTGGCAAAAAACTTATATAAACTGGATAAACGTTAAAGTAGATATATATTCAATCCTCACGGGCATTACACTCATCAAGAGAATTCACTCGAAACAAGGAGGTAACACACGGAACGTGCGGGCTTAAAGATTAAATGTAAATGGAAACTATGTCACACACATGTCACAAATGAAGAACGCTATATATAAAATGAAAAACTGTAATCTCAATGAATGGATACCGGACACTAAAAGAGGCGAAATGCATTTTCACATATTATCAAAACTATTATGAATTTTGAATTACATCAACCTAAGGTCACATAGGACTTTAATAGGGTTGTAATGTAGGCTAGGCTAGGGTACGAAATGAAGGAATGTATGTACGGATTCGAAGTATTCGGGATAATGGCGGGCAATATCAAAATTTGAAAATAAGTTTCAAAACGGCATTAGATATATCATCGGGGAGAGTAATCAAAGCTTATTGAACTATATACAACATTTACAAGTTTCTCTTTCTTTTCTTTTCTTCTTTTTCTCATGTTTTCTTTTGCTTTTTGCTTTCTCTTTTTCTTCACTTTTTTCACATTTTATTTTCTTTACTTTTCAAACTCTCATATGCCTAAATTGCAAACGATATCATAACATCATCATTCAATCCCAAGTAACATTCCAAACAAAGGCATGGAAAGTGTATGTATAGGCTAAAACTCCAATTTAGAGTTGGTTATGGGATTGGGGTTAATAAACGAAAGGCTATATTTAGGCTCAAAGGGGTTAACGAGGGTAAACATATAAGGGTGAGGTCAAGGCTAATATCGGTGATATAAAAAATAATTCCTATGATCATTTCTAAATGTTTACGCAATTCTCGAATCAAAACAATACATGAAAATCATGCTCAAGTAACACATTTCAAGTATGAACTCAATTAATGAACGATCAAATGAAAGAATAGTGAGATAACCAACGAATTCAACATTTTCAATGAGAAAAGAATAGTGTACACACTCATAAATGACGAAAGGTACAAAGCTTACTCGGTGTAAGTATATACAATGCAACAAAAGATTACCGAGTTATAAAAATCTGAAATCAAATCAATATAACAATAAAAGTGCATGTGCTCATGGGATTAAAGTTTAATTCATGAAGTTATTCATAATATCAATAATCGACACTAAAGTTTAATAACTTTTTAAATCGAGAACATGCATCATTGGGTTGCCTATTGGATCGGGAAATTATTGAAATTTATCATCGAAAACAAAGGCAAAATGCCCAAAAAGGGAGAAAAAATAAAGAAAATCTTTTTGAAATTTTTAATTTTTCTAAGAAAAGCATACTAAGTAACTAACATGTGAGCAAAAACATGGACTAAACAAAGAAATGGATAGAATATCCCACACCCCCTAACTTAAAACTTAACATTGTCCTCAATGTGAATTAAGAACCAAGTTAAAGAGAGGAAAAGAGCGATATTACCCAAAAGTGGAGTGATCCCCATAAGAACAAGTCCAAAGAATGTACAAAACAAGTTAGTACCAAGAATAGCAAAAACAAATAATGAAAAGTTAACTAATTACACTAGACTAAATTAAAAAGGAAAGAAAAATAAAAATAAAAAAAGAAAAAGCTAACTATATACAGCCTACTATTTAGGCCTCACACTAACTGTACACTTGAAGTCTAAATAGTTGAGGGTCCATCGCAAAAATGATTTGAGTTTGGAGGATAACTGGTGTACCCTCACATACAAGCATGCCCTCCGAAAAAAATAAATTTCGTTTGAAAAACGGAAGGCATGTGTAAGGCGTAAGAAAGGAACCATCACCAATTAAAAGTTTTGGAGGGACGATGGGGGGTTTGGATTGAACGGGTGACAAAAACATGTGGGGATTGAGAAAATATGAATAACCTCCCAAGAATTTTGACATTGGAATGGGAGGCGACGCACACGAAGGCAAAGATGAGATCATGGAAGGCGACTCGAGCAAGTGCTCCTCATCGATGAAAAGGTTTAAAACATTAAAGTTTGAAATCGAATCATTGGGTACTTGAGACAGTGTGATAATAGAGAATGAAAATAGGGATGAAAGAAATTCAAACTCATGAGATGAATCATCATCGCATGAAGATTGAGTTTTGAATGAAATAATATCATTTTCAATTAAATGTTCTTCTTTGGGGGCCAAAGGAGAAATCATTTCATTGAAAATAGATATTACATCATTTCCATCCTTGCTTTCAATATATATTATGCAATGGGCAAAGTCTAGAATGGTTTGTTCCAAAGTAGGCACAAGTACCTCATTTGGTTCAAAACATTCCTCGACTTTGAAAGTCTCGAAAGCAAAATCGTCGTCGGACTCAAATAGTAAATCCAAGTCATGTTCCCACGAACGATTTTCTTCCCGATAACGATTTTCAATTTTCTCATTCTCATAAATACGCAAGCCCTCACCAAATGTCATAGGTCGAGGTGTGGATGCATGAAAATGGGAACTTTGAAAATTTCCATTGCACTTAAATGAAACCTCATTATTATAGGAATTTTGAAAACTATTGCAATTCGTTTCAAAATTCCTTTTATAAGGAGGTAAAGGCCCAAAATCATTATTATCATCATCAAAATTCCAATAACCCAAATTTTGACTTTCGTTATACTCGCCCAAAGTCATATTTGAATCTGTTATACTTTGGGATTCTAAGTATTCATCAAAATTCATAGGTCTACAGGAATTTTGAGAACTATAACAATGATTACCGAAAAAATTGGAATAAGACATGCTTACCCCCAAAATGGCTCGAAGTGGTGAATTCCACAAAATAAGTGCGCGCGGGGAAAATTCGAGCGTTTATAAGTGCTCAAATGTGAAAGTCCTACAAAAAGATTAGAAAATAATACAAATAGATAGAAAATACTATGAAATACTAAATCAAATAATGTCTAAAACAAACTCATCTCTGGCAACGGAGCCATTTTAATCGAGTACGAAAAGTAGTGCGTGTAAAGACGCTAATCGTTCTTTTCATTTCGCCTACTCAATAGAAACAAACCTAAATTACGACTACACTTGCGAGGCAAGTAGAGCGGTAAGTCAGGTATCGAAAATTCATAGGGAAGAGTTGTTAGAATTTATATGATTTAATATTCCGAAATAAAAGTGTAAAATGGTGATTACAAACTAAAAGGAAAAAGATGCATAAAAGGGAAATGACTAACTAGGCGAGGGTATTGAAACTAGATTATGAAAGCGAGTAAAACTATAGGTTGCATCGAATATCCCTCACCCGGGTTAATTTGTATAAAATGGTTACATGGTTCGACGAGTTATTACAAATGCGTCTCGTTTCGACAGTTAATTAAATTAAGGGTTGTCACGCCCCTAAATTCTCATAAAAGCCTAATAAGATTTTTGTGTTAACAAATATCCCGAAAATTATGCGCGAAATGTCGTAAGCACGGGACATACATGATATGCCCCGTCAAATCTCCTAGGCGTAATAACTAGGACAACGCACCCGAAATACACCCGTAAACACTATCATTAAGCAAAGCGACGCATTAACCCGAGTGAGTTCCATTCAAACACAACCTAATTTGAATTACCTAGAAAGCATTATATAAACGTGTTAAATGAAAGAGATAAATAAATGCGGTAAATTTACACTAAAAGGCAAGTAAATAAAGCATGTAAACTAATTATGAAAGAATGTAAATCTAATTAGAAAGCAAGGTAATAAGGAAATACAAACTATATTAATGGAGAGGATGATGAATAGTGTAACATTCAACCCAAATGGTGTGTCAATCCAAGAACAATTGAAGAATAACTCTCCAAAACCCTCAAACCCTAAGCTATTCTAACCTAAAATCGTTTACATCTACTTATTACATCAAAAATACTATTTATAGTAAGTGGGAATTAAAATAGAAAAGAAAAGAGAAAAGAAAATAAAGGCCAAAATATCTGCCGAAAACCGGGGATCGATCGTTCGACCCCTTTGGTCGATCGATCGATCATGAACAAATATCCCATTATCGATGAGGATCGATAGATCGAACCCTTTGGTCGATTGATCGATCAAGCAGGGCAGACTCAAGCAGCACACTCCATTACCATTTCTTCCTCTTCTCCTCCTCTTTTCTTTTTAATGTTTTTTCCTCCGCTGAAATTGCCATAACTTCATCATACGAACTCGGAATCGTGCACCGTTCACGGCCATACAAAGCTAGCGAGGAGGGATATAACTTCCGTGAAGATATTGGGCCAGGTGCCCAAGCTTTGAAAAGATTAAAATACCCTTGAACGTGCGATCGCGTACAGAAATCGAGCGGAATGCGTCCAAACTTCACACTTAGCATCCAATTACCTATAAAAGCTCAATTAACCCCTGAAAAATATGTTAACATAGAAATCCGAGGTTTTCTGTTTAACGAGCATAAATATAGGGAATAAGATACCCGAGGGGCTAAATTGAGTAGGTTCGAAGGATGAAATACGCAATATTTGCATATCATCACTAAATTTAATGGTTAAATATGTTAGCTTTGTTTGCATATACTAGCCTTTGTGCTACATGTTATATATCCATGCTAGTTGTATGCTTGTTTGTCATATTCTAGTCCATGCTTAATCTTATATGTCATGCTAGATTTATGACTTGTTTATCTTTTGTAGTTTTTTCTTTTCATTTTTGTTGATATCAAATGAAAATTACAAAAAGATTATTTTTTTATCATTTGTACATTACTTTTGTGAGTTAATTTAATTTAATGAAAAATATAAAAGATTTTTGTTTGTCTTTTGAGTTAATTTGTTTATGTTGATTAAAGTTTTATTGAAAAACTCAAAAAAATTAATTTGTGTATATAATTGAGTTTTACGCACCTTTTATCGCATAGGCATGTGTTGAATCCTATCATTCTGCTACCATGTGGCAAGAACTTTTGGTTAGAAATTTCAATCCTTAGAGTGTTCTTTATCATAGTTACATAGAGTAGTTTAAATTTGACAGGCTTAATGGATTCACTTTTTATATGCCTTCTCGCACTCATGCTCGAGCTCTTTTGAAGCTTTAACTTCACATGTATATTTGAGCTTTTAAGATATTCTCCTACCAATCTAGTCATCTACATATTTTATGACATAGGAGGATTTGTGCATGTTAAAACCGTCGCACGTGAGATTATTATGTGTTAGAAAAATGATATATGATAGTGCACGGGGAAGGGCTACAAAAGGAACAATCATCCTTTGCGATTAAGACATCATTTGCAATGGACCTAAAAGAAATATGTGGTCCAAAGGCCTAAAATAAAAATATGGCATTAAAAAAAATATATAACCAATGCCTAGTCTGTTTAGATTGATATTTTAATTCAAAAGAAAAGAAAAGAATAATATTATATTTGAGGGAGTTTGGATGGAATATCAACGGCTTTGCACAATGACTTTGTATCCTAGTTGCGCTATCTTTCCATGACTCTATTGGTTTGTAGAATCATCAATATTCTAAACTTGTATGCACTTTGCTTGTTATGTTCATCGAGTTCAGTTTATCCTGTCACATAAGGCTAAATCTTAGTTGATAAAGTTTTGCAATCAAATAAGAACTCCGTGGACATGTTTAGGTCTTAATTCTTTGGTTACTAGTTCACAACCATTCACTTTCATTCCATATGACACATTTATGCCATAAGACTGTGGAAAGCTCATTTTATTTTGTGTTGTATCATTTATGTTGTTTATATATATGTGTGTGCTTGTGCTTCCTTAATATATTTTGTCTATATATATATATATATATGGTATTTTATTTGTTTTGAATCTTTGCCTTGCTAGCTAGTCCATATATGCTTTGAATTAGAAATTGGTAGCTATACTGTCGTGAATCTTTGGTTTGATATCCCATGCTTAGCGCAATACATTTTAAGTGGTATCTTTTTGTTATCGCATGATAATTGACATCCATTAATATTTGTATGGATTAGTTGTATTTCATTATTGCCATATGCTTTATTGTTACTATATATACATTATTGCATGTTTAACTTGTTTTATATCCCTTGTGTAGACTTAAGGGGGGTAATAGTTTTTACTTTAATTATGGGAGAGATAAGTTAATTTTATTCTTAACCTTTGTCTATTCCTGAACAAAAAAGGGGGAGAAATGGTATCTAATCCTTTGAAATTTGGGGAGATTTAACTTGGGGGGAGGGGGGGGGGACATTTTTCTAGGTAGATCATTGCTAGATAAAGGGGGAGAATTAATTAAGGGGAAAAATTTATTTTTTGTATTTTAATAATTTGATATTCCCTATGCATTCAATGGTTTGTTTAAGTGTACAGAAAATTTCTTTATAGTGGCATTACTTAAAGAGGCAAAGCATTTTCTACGAATCGAGTCAAGTGCCAATAATTTTATTTTTTGGGGTGGGATATTGTGTCTAGAAGTAGGGGTGTTCGCGGTCCGGTCCGATCCGATTTTTAGTAATTTTAAGGACCGGCCCAATTAAATCGGTCCTAAAAAAAGGACCAAGACTGGATCGATTAAATCGGTTTTTCAGGCTTAGTCGGTCCGGTTTTTTGTAGGGTCAATCCGGTCAAACTTGTCGGTCCTAATCTTATTCAAATAATCTTTTTAAAGGCGAATCATTGGTTATTTTCAATAAGAATTAGCTTAATACACTGAAACCATTAGAATTATCTTATCGCACTAAAAATCATTATTAAAGCCTGCAATTTCTACACATTAAAACTGAAACAGAGGAAGAATTTTCTTTCAGCTAATTTGATTTGGCTCATCATATTTCAAATATATGTGCCTTGCATGACAGCTTTTCTACAATATATATAAAAAAAACAAAATAAAATATGGAAACATGAAATAATTTATTTACACACCTGAAATACACCCAGAGTTGAAACACACCCACCCAGAGCTGGAATACACACATAGCTAGAAAGATTTACACCAGACCATGTGAGATGAGACAACTTAGAGATTTGTAGAGCTTCCGCATGTGAGGAGAGAGCTCATAGCTGTAGAGCTTCCACGTGTGAGGGTGAGGGATGTTGTTGTGAGCTATGAGGGCTGCGTGTGAGGGTGAGGGATATGTGTGAGTGATGCGTTAGAGAGTATGAGAGAGATGAGATAAGGACTGATATTGGGAGCCGTGTGGTGGAGTGTGTGTATACTGTTAGTTTTTTTTTAATTTCGAAATGACGAGCTTGTCCTTCTTGAGTTTTATCTAGCTATAAATATAATTATATAAATATATAAATATGTAACCATCCCGGGTCGGTCCATATCTGTAATTTAATGTGACGGACCAAGGACCGAACCGGGTAGACAGATTTGTAAAAAAAAAATTTGGCCGAACCGACTAAAAAACCCCGATAAAATTAAGGCGGTCCGGTTCGGTCCGCCGGTCTAATCGATTTTTTGAATACTCCTATATAGAAGTGCTTGATGGACCCCTTAGGATTTTTGGTTTGGTTTTGTCCCGGAATAGCCAAAGGGGGAGATTTCTAAGGGCAAATTTCCAATCGAGTCAATTTGTAGTATTGGTTTAATTTCGGACAAAACTATTTGAGTCATAGGATAGATGTATGTACCTATCAAGCCTATGGGGTTTGAAGAGCTGAAGACGTAGCGACCAATAATTTAAAGTTTTATCCTTACCGATTTTCGTGCCAAGTGTATGCGTCATCAACATTTTATTTTCCAAAGTCTCCAAAGGTATGAATGCACAATTATATAAATAGGAGCTTGGAAAATATTTTTGGGTGTTAGTGTTTTTGTTAATATTTTCTTTGCATTCATACTATCTAAATATTTTGTTCTCGGACACCTTTTCGCAGAAAAATCATATCTAATAAAAAAAATCAAAAAAATACGAAACTGGCAGCCACATGTTCGTATCAAAATTCCCTAGAATCATGGTCTAAAATCTCATTAGAAAGTTAATCGAATGAACTTCAAACGAAATTGCAGTTTTTGTCCATTTTTGGAAGTTTTCATTTTTAACCCCCTCCCCCCTCTACCCTACTACTTTGTACCAATTTTAATATGTGTCGAAAGACACTTTTTGCTAGGACTTTTGGTGAGTTTACAAAACACTTGAGAGCAAAAATTCCTCCGACAAAAAAGGTCCTTTTCTGTTCTTGAACTTCAATGTTTTAATTCCATAAAAACACAAGTTTTACACCCAATGTTTTAGTTTAAATCCAAGTTCCTTATATATATATATATATATATATATATATATATATATATATATATATATATATATATATATATATATATATATATATATATATATATCTTGCTTGGATATTTGTTTGGCACTGGGTTTATCTCTACCCCAATAAGGAGAAGTTTGGATTTTCTTCTCTACACAAAAAAGGAAGAATTTCGTTTACGCTGCAGTGTTCTCGTACGGAGAAAGGCTTCTTGTGGAGGTTGACGGTGGACAAACCCCATCGGTGGATTCCGAGACTGCGGTGGAGTCCGTGTTATTAACTAGGTAGATGTTGAAGAGCGAAGGAGCGCATCAAGGCTTGAAGGGAGTCGACTCGGTTTTGTAAGTCCTCTTGTCGCGTCTTTTGTAATCATACCATACTTAGTGGATTTGTAGGCTGGGTCATCCGAGGTTTCTTCTATTTGGGTTTTCCTCGTACATCGTGCCTCTCATGTGATTGTGATTTATTTTATCTTGCAAAACTCACCTGGAATGCATGCTTAGGTTTAATCAAGATAAAATTTGGTTGAATCGCAATATCGTTTAAATTTAGTTGAATCAAGTTTAAACCTATTCGAATGAGGGGCGAATCTCATTTGATCAAATCTGGTTTGGCCTATATTGAAAATTGAATTAATTGTTGTTAGGCTAAAATTGGATTTGAATTGAATTTCTTGTATAAGTTTAATTTTAATTTGGGTGAAATTAAAATTTGGAATTTTATTATTCAAATTTGAAAAGAAATTTTTTATTTTTGGAATTCAGTTGAACCATTATTCCATATTTGGTCTTTTAAATTTAAAAAGGCATATTCATCCCATTTGGGTTCTTTCATGACATCGCACAAGGGAACCTGTTATAAAAAATTTGGACTACCCTCGTTCGAATGAGCTTCGCCCCTCGTTCAAATGAGAAAGGCATCTCGTTCAAACCTCATTCGAATGAGAAAGGCATCTTGTTCGAACCTCATTCGATCTCCACATCGAATGGCCATTGAACGAATTGGACCCGTAATACAATGGTATTTTTTTCAAACCTCATTCGATCCCTTGCTTCTAACGAGATTGGTTTCTCGTTCGAACGACGTGAGCTCATTCCAACGACACTTTTTCTAGCTTCCTTAATTTTTTTTAATTTTTCTACTTTTCACCCAAAACATCCAAAAATTATCTTCAAGCCCTCAAAAACATTCAAATCAAGTTATAAAACCAGTAATAATTATCCAAACCTCAATATTTTCACATTATTTCAACTTATGTGGGAAGTTAAATGAAATATTAGGGCGAGGTATTACAAACTTCCTTCCTTAGGCAATTTCATCCCCAAAATTCTTGACGTGCCAATCCTTAAGCTTATGAGGTTGACCAATTTTTTAAGTCACAACACTCTAAGACTCAATCATCAGAGTCCTCAAATGATAAGATACCATCATACTCTCATTCAGAGGGTTGTCACCAAAAGGTTTAGGTCCTCACTTCTCGATTATCATGCTTAGTCGAGTCCTAGGACTACCTTGGATAATAACCAAAGCATATCGGTGCCCCTACCAGGCAATAACATCCCAAGGGTAAATCGAAACACAATCAATACCCAATTCATCATCAAGAATTTTCTTAAACACTAGGATTACACACCCTAATTTTTATGAATTTTTTAGTCGTCCTGACTACCTGACTTTATTCAAACTTGACACTAACCTCATATCATTAGTCGTAAATCAAGGGTTTACATATCACTAAGCCGTAAATCATACATTTGACTAATACCCTTTTACTAGATCCTCAGATGAATCTAGGATCACTCTCGGCAGCTAACCAGGGAACTCATACCTAAGCATTACATAATCCACTCACTAAGAAGGACAATACTTAGTTCTATGTTTCCTTGAGTTCTAACATTCTATGATGTCCTCCATTTATCATCCTTCCCTTCATAATAAGAACCCTTAACTACCATGCCAGCCAATTCCTAGGTTAATACGCCTAAGAAAAAAACACTATGATCAATTATGCGGCCGAAAGTGCAGCCTCCCACACACAGAGCTTGAAGAAATAACAAGAATACCTCGGACAAGGGCACACCCAGTTACATAGCTGCATTGACCATAATAAGTCTCACCATGCTCTATGGGCTAAACCACTTTGCATCACATCATGGTACAATTTTGGGTTATCACAATCGAGGGATGTCATTCTCTATTACTGAGCTCGAAAGGAAACACAAGAATCAGAAGAGATAAGGAATAGACCCAATAAAACCCCACTCACATATATCCATGATGGTTTACGAAGAGCGAACCTACACCACACATTCGAATTCCACATCCCATACCGAGCAATCTCAATTGATCTTAACTAGCTATATGCCTTGGCTTAAATCACCAACCATGACGAACCTAACAACACCCATTAGTTTCCTCAAGAAGGAAGTAACATACGAATCTAACGTCCCTTAAGAATTCAAACATTGGAATTCCCTCCTTAATAATAAGGTTTCCTTCTTACATCCTTAGTGAACACGAGTCACTCTGATCGACGAATGCCAATGCCGTTATCGACACCAACCTTGTCCATCTCATTAGTGACTATATCATCAACTCAAAACACCTAGGCACCTGTCACCCATCCTAAATTCATTTCAATTGTCTCCCCGTGACTGCTACCTCTAGTCATTAACACCATAACGGTAACAAGTACCACTCAGACGTATAACCTCGGGTTCACAATATTTTAATAAGAAGACCCTAGGTCTACGCATTTCCTAACTAGTGTCATTCTAACATATACTATTGACTCACACCGATACACTCGTTATGCCTCAACATCTAGTCAATTTTTTTATGCGCAAGGCCTTAATCATAGGATCGTCGGCCCAAATCTATAATTCATTTTTGGTACTCATCAAATCTAACATGAACCCCTCTACATTGATCTCCTATATACAACGAGTATTATACCCAATTATGATATGAATCCCTAATTTCACCTCAGAAGATTGCACTACCTATCTACGTTAAACTTTGGCAGCTTCACCCAAGGCTATATGAAGCGATTCCTTTGAACTTAGACTATAAACCAAGGTCATCACTAAACCTTCCACATCCTATCACTGGACGCAAAACATTCCATAAATCGAACCTAACTGGTTCCCTAAAGGCACCGAGTATATCCACGCAATTTACACCAAGAATAGATAAGACTCCATCAACCGTGATCTCTACTAAGTTATTATTCCTTACGATTTCTTTATATTTATCTCATCTACTACTAACCATTCACCCAAGTACAAATCTACAAACCTATAACATAACAGGTCATAATCTTCAAATACCTCGAGGCATCACAATAAGTCAACTTTTCATCCTAAGGACACTCCATGAACCTTCTTACTACAACTAATGCTATGCACCACGAATTGACCCACAAGCTGAAGCTACTAAGGGTTTTAGTAGGATACATGCCATTATGTATGACCAACACACCTCTAAGTCTACACTACCGATGACATTAGAAATCCAATTCATCAAATGTTGCATCATTCCTTCCAAACCACCCCATAAGGCTACCTAGGGTTTACTCTCCTGTCACTACCACTCATTCTTGTTACACATGTGACGCCTTTTCCATAAATGGCCGTATATCTAATCACGGCTTATGAGATACAGTTACGGGCCAACAATCCCTAAGCCATTCACCCACAAGGATAACATCATATCACCTAAAACTAAGTGTTCACATTCTTGAGCATTGACCCACACAAATTTACATGCTCATCGAACTATCCATAAATGACGGAATTCCCCAAGGATTGGATTTGCCTAATTATATTATTGTCTCTAACTACCTGTAAGAGTTGAACCTAGGGACTATAATCATTATAATCACTGATCATCCTTACTTAGTCACTATGACCTAACTATCAACCTCTACCGTTGATTATATGCAATTCGTGCCACTTGCCCAATGGGTGTCATCTCACTCTATTAACATCTCCAGAGACTCTACGTCATCAAAGGTTGGAACACAAGGACCTCACACTAAAAACCACAGTGTCACTTCTATTAGCTCATAAGGACACCCATAAATTACTAACACATAAAATCAGAAGCACCTAAGCGATTAATAACAACCGATTTGATCGTGTGCCAAATGGCACTAACTTACCCATCCTGCAAACCTCCTTTGACTTCTCCATCGAGGACACGAACTAAACCATCTCCAAAATTAATGTGATCGGCCCAAACCAATACCGACATCGAAAGATCCACTACAAACCTAACCATGTCACTCCCAAAAGGAACCTTGAACCGAAAGTTTCGATACCATTTGTAACTCTCTGTGCCGTAGTCAACCTGGTCTGACCCAAGCGTTAGATGTCAAGTGCAATAAAACAACCTATATAATGTTGCTAGTCCAGTTTTATTTTAATTGGCGTTTCACATATTTAGTATGCGATTCTAATTTCAAGTCAAACTATGTGAGGGACCGTGGGAAGCGTCCCCGGAGTCCTAGCATACAGAGCTACTAATGTAAAAATAAACAGAATACTTACATATGTAATGCTCTCAAAATATGAACCCACACTCAACCTGCTGTAACAAAGATGAGGGTATGAGCCAAATGCCCAGTGAAAAATATACAAAGGAATATAGAATCGAATGGCAGAAAGAAGAATCTAACACATTATACCTACTTATACTTGCGACTACCTTGTACATGTATATGCATATATATACTTAATGCATGAAACCGTTTCACTTTCGAAAACGTTATTTATCCCAATTATTCTACCTTAATCTTAATAAAGATCTTCCTTTATCTGACTTACAATTTATCCATTTACTTAACACATGCGGCTAAATACTTGGAACAACTATAACTTATTTAATCAAAAATCATTTTTTTTATCGAAATCACTATTTCATCTAAACTAATTCACATTAGTATTTCCACTGAAAATCACCCATTTCAATGCAAGCAAATACTGTGTTAGAAAATACTTATTTAAATTTCGCAATCCTTCCACAATAGACCCTTGTGTTAATTATGGATTAAACCTTCTTAGGTTGCTTGATGATCCATTTGATCGCTACACTTTACCTTTCCTTTCCTTTATACACATTAATCTATTTACACGTTTGTTGTCTATTTAACCTTCACCAAAACATTTATTAATTCATTTAAGTTAGGTTGTTCCTTTTATATTTTCACCACAAAACCCATTTCTTGACATTCCTTATTCCTTTATCGTTATCTGATAATCTGTTAATAAACTTCATACTTTAACGGCTCCATATAGCTTACGACGCCACCATATGCTCCAACGAGTGATTTTAGATCTTTCACCTAAGGGCTCCAGGCCCTCTTTATTTATCCCGGTATCATCCTAATTCCATTTAAAGTGTTTAATATTTTAGATATGTACACATTATTCAACTTTTCCTTTTTACCCATTCGATACCAAATCCGGGATTTCACTCAAATTTGTTTTAACACTTTCTCGACATATTTATTTCATAAAAATGTTCCACTTTATGTAAAATTATTATTTTACTTATTTGATTTTCAAACTCGTCTTTTCCTTCATTTTCACGAGTGTTGTTTCTCAAAATACTATTAAGTTACCCTCATTAACTTCTTAAGTGTTTTTAACATATCAACACCTTTTAACATTTTGAGTGACATTCTTTCAAGTTGGAAACATCTTTGTTCGATAATTTCCTTTTTCAATATGATAAGTGTTAACCTCTCTAACATTATTAAGTTAAACACCAACTTCCCAATGTTTTAACTATTAACACTTATTCAACACCTTTACTAACTACATTTTCAAATTAGACATTTCTTTACTTTCTTTATCCAAAAAATTCAATTACCCTTAAAGACTACTTTTACAAAAAAAAATCCATTTCCTTTTATTAACATTCATAGTCTTACCACCTTATACTTATCATACCTTTAACCCCCTTTTTACACATTTTGAAGATTATAATTTCTATTCTTCTTATTTCATGTTTAAACCCAATAAAATCTTCTTTAAACTTGGTCATATGTTCATTATCAAAGCACTAAAAGTTCACATATATGAGAGGATGGATTTAATTCTAAAAATACTATTAAATAGGTTAAATATACATTTCATCTTAGAAATTCACAATACTTGGAAAAATTGCATTTTCAAGGTATAAAAGATATTTTTATTTCTTCAAACTCAACAAATGACCATTTTATAAAATCTTCATTTTTACGAGAAACTTTGGAACGTTATTTCACAAAACATTTAGCGAAATCAACATTCCTTTTCAATAGTTTATTTCATCAAATGTTTAACATCAAACTTCTAGAAAATGCATCATTTTCATAAAAATTCCAATATTTATTTCAAAACTTTGAAATATGTATTCTTCATTTATTTCCAAGAAAATGACATTTTCGTAACATTTGTATTTCATAAAAATATTTATTATTAATTTTACTAGAGACCTATCATCTTGTTCATATGCATTCTACTCCTAATATTCTAACAACAAGACTACAATTACAAAAAATAGAGTCTTAAACTAAGAGTAAATTTTTTCCACCGCAATGAAGCTCCAACGGTAAAAGGCATGGAGGATCTAAGAAGATGGCAATCTCCCATCTCCTAAGGTGGCCTTCAAGAGGTTGCCTACATCCACCAAGCTTGTTTTCTTGAAATCCCCATTAAAACCCCCTCCAAACTCCATAAAAGCTTCAATTTCCATCTTCAAGAACCCCCAATAAAATCTCCATAAATTCGTAGCTTCATTCATTCATGGTGGAAATAGGTATCCAGGTCTTGGATAAGGTCAGATACTAGGATAATATGGTGGCATAAGGAGGATATACGGTGGTGGAGTGGTTGTGAGAGGTGGAGATAATCTCAAGAATGGTGGAAGACCCATTCCACTCCACCCTCTCTCTCTCTCTCTCTCTCTCTCTCTCTCTCAACTTCAAAATAACTAAAATAAATCGAAACAAGCCTCATAAAAATTCACTAAACACCAAAACCCCATTTTTGTCCAATCTAGACTCACCAGAGCTCGACATCTCATCCATCTAACAGTTCAGAACGTGACATAGCACAAGGGCACTTGTTTTAAAAAAATTGGACAACCCTCGTTCGAACAAGAAAGGAATCTCGTTTGAACCTCATTTGATCTCTATTTCGAATGGCCTTCGAACGACTTGGACCTGTAATACAATGGGATTTTATTCGAACCTTGTTTGATCCCCTATTTGTAATGAGATGGGTTTCTTATTCGAACAACCTGAAATCGTTCGAACGACCCTTTTTCTAAGTTCTTCAATTTTTTCTAATTTTCCTACTTTTCACCCAAAACAACCAATATTTATCCTCGAGCCTCCAAAAAAATTCAAATTAGGATATAAACCTAGTCATAATTATCCAAACCTCAATGTCTTCACTTCATTTCAACTTATGTGAGAAATTAAATGAAATATTAGGGCGGGGTATTATAGTACAGAGTGGTCACGGACCTGGTCATGGGTTCTTTGGTTCTAGATTCTATTTTAGGTCGTGACTAGTTTTTCGTGACCAGTTTTAGTTTGTGGTGCAGTAATATATATATATATAAAGAGAGGGAGCGACTCTCATACATACCAAGTATACATACTAGCGCAAACCATTTTTTAAAAATATTAAAAAACTATTTTTGAGTTAAGTTTTTATAAGTGGTATTTAAACATTTCAGGGGCCTGTATTAAAAAATCAACTATAATTAACTTTTTTTGCTATTTTAAAAAAATGTCAAACTTTTGCAGCTTTTAAAGTGCTTTAAAAACTGCGAATATTTGACCATTTTTTTTAAAATAGCAAAAAAGTTATTTTGAGCTGTTTTTTATATGGGCCCCCTCAAATGTTTAAATATCATAAAAAAAATCAATCGAAAAATAATTTTTTTACAATTTAAAAAAATCGGTATGTATATTTGGTATGTATTGGGGCATGTCTGTGTATATATGTAATAGTTTTTTTTTTAAGAAATGTGAAAACTAGAGCTTTTATAAAACTATTTATAACAATATTAGTTTATTAAAAAAAATGATTTTATATTTATCTTCATGAAGACATTTAAAACAAATAGTTTTTGTAATTGAAAAAAAAGGTGAAAAATCTTTGGTTTGCTCCAGCCGTAAATGTGAGGGCATAGCTGGTACCGTACACCAATAGTTGAGATGGCAAAAGGAAGAAAAATAGAAAATAAGCCCAAAAAGTCAACAAGTGGGAGTTAAGACTGAATTTCAAAAATAAAATGCGGGTTAAACCCAAAATAATCCTATATTTTATTTAATGTTTTATTTATATTTTTTGTTTCAAAATATTAGATATCGTATAAAACACTTATAACAACATTTTCTCTTCTTTTTATCTTAAACCATAAACTCTACACCCTCACACACACCCCTATAAAAAATAAAAATAAAATCCAAAATAAAACTTAAACCCTTGAAAATCTAAACCCTAAAACGGAAAAAAAAAACATAAACTCTAAACCCAAAGAATCTGAAGCCTAAACCATATAACCCCAATTGTTTTTCCAAAATATATTGTAGTAAAAATAAGTTGGAGAGATTTATGGAACATTAAAAAAACATGGATAAAAAAAATGTACTTATTTATAGGAACTTGTAAATAGACGTCACATAACAAATAAATGGGTCTAGATTACCTAATGCAAAATAATCCACAAATTAAATAGTGACTTGTTGACACAAATCAAGCATCGCTCCACGAACACCACAAATGCTTCCAAAACAATTTTTTTAATGTTGTGAAAAGCAAAGGGTTATCTACAAAAGTTGTCCACTTGATATGTAATTACACACACAAAATCAAGAGTTAAAGGTAAAAATTCTAGAGATAACTTTTAGAGAGAGAGAGAGAGAGAGAGAGAGAGAATTATTTCTTCTATAGAATTAATGGGTGGGTGAATTTTTTCAAAATTCTCTATGAAAAATAAAAAAAAATGACTTCAATTTAATTCAATATATAGTTATTTGAATCTACTAAAAACCAGGATTTAATCTCAAGAGGGGACAAAGCTTATTATGAGATAATTTTTTACAGTAACATAAAATGTATGTGTTGATACTAAATTTAGTCTGCTGACGTGGACCAATTATGTGAAGACATGTGTCAATCTACATGGCACCCGCGAACATTTTTGACAACACATTGACTCCGAGGAACTCAACCTCCCCGACCAACTCAGGCGCTCCGAGCAGCTTAAGTTCTCAGAGGAACTTTATTGTACCGAGCTACTTAGGTGGTCCGAGCAGCTTAGGCGGTCCGAGTTGCACCTCGTACAAAGCATTTATAACCGAATAATTAAGAGGATTGAATGCGCATTAAATGCTGATTATTATCATACAGATGTACACGCCTATTGGACAATTGTGTAATATTCTCTCGCATGTATAGCCTCAAGGCTATAAATACAGTGTAACCTCCTCATTAGCAGGGGACTCGAAATTTCTTGGTAAACCCATTATCGAGAATTCTACAAACAGTCAGCAATAACACAAACAGTGGAGGTAGGCCATTCTTTCAAGGCTGAACCACTTTAAAAATCTCTTGTCTTATTTATTTTTTATCTGTGATTAAATAATTAGAGATAATCTAATTTTTTACCTCAACAGATTGGCGTCGTCTGTGGGAAACGACTGAAACTATCGTTTTTCACCAAAACAATTCATCCTCAATGGCTGATAATCCTGAATCCAGTAATCGAAACGCTGTAAACTCCCCAAATCCATCCACTCCTCCAAGTGTCCAAGATCTGGCTAGAAGAATGGCTAATTTAGCTCAGGGCCAGACCGTCATGCAAGAAACCATGCGATAACTCATGCAAACTATCCAAGGTGGAGCACCTACCCAGTCAGGACAACGAAGCATTCAGAGAAATACCCAATTACCTTCCTGACGAACTAGACGAACATTACTCCCAGAGGAATCTCGATCTAGACATGTCGATTCATATCGTACTGATAGATATAATGATTTTTCTTATCAACCTGGCCGAACTTCATCAGTACGAGCCACAGATACTGAACAAAACGTCACTTTATCTCCAGAAAGGACCAGTGCTCTTGAAAGATTGAGTAGAGTTTATCCCTTTGATCGTTTGGGTCCTAGGAGGAATAAAAGTCCCCCTATGATGGTGTCGAGGAACTTTCAACGATTCTCTGATTTAAAGGAAAGTTCTGCCTAATCCTGACCAGCTGCTCATCGTGAAAGATCCCAAGAGGAAAATTCAACACGATCAGTTATTCGGACCAACAGGCCCGAGGAGGCAAATGACACATGGAAAGGCTCTATTCAGATGTTGGAGGATAGACTAGGGGAAATGGCTAAGGCAAAAAATCCTCTACAAATAACTTTTATCCAAGGGACACCTTTTATCCAAGCAATTGTGGATTTTCCCACACCATCAAAGTTCAAAGCCCTCGCGGTAACACCAAAATATGATGGAAAAACTGATCCTGTTCTACATATAGAACAATATCAGGCAGCTGCTGATATCTATGCTGTTCCAGACGAGATGCGATGCAGGTCATTTTCAGGAACTCTCACTGGATCTGCTCAAATATGGTACAACAATCTTCCTCGGGGGAAGATTGTAACTTTCTTTCAACTGGCCGAGCTCTTTATTAGAAACTTATGTTTTGGAGCAAAACTAGTTAAGCGAGTAGCACACCTGTTAAGTGTTAGACAAAAAGCATGTGAGAGCACCAGGGATTATATTACTCGCTTCAATAACGAGAAGCTCGAAGTTATTAATTACGAGGAAAAGACAGCAATCACTGCTCTGATGAGTGGATTATTGCCAAATAAATTATACTATACTCTGGGCAAAGATCCACCTAGGACCATGTCAGAATTAATGGTAAAGGAAGCCAAAATCATGAATGCCGAGGAAGCTATGGCTGTAAAAAAGAGCATGGACACTAAGGAGACTAGAGTTAAGGCCATAAAGATTGAGAAGAAGGATCAGAAGAATAATGGTAACAAGCAGTCAAAAGCAAAGCAAGCGTTGGAACAGTTGAAGAAATTTGGAAACTATACTCCTTTGAAGGTAGATATAAACCACGTTCTGGAAGAGATTAAGAACAGCGAAGAGTTAAACTGTCCTGAGAAAATGAAGACAGATCCTGACAAAAGGAATAAGGCCAAATATTACGAGTTCCATAAAGACCATGGTCACACAACCAAAAATTGCATAGCTCTTCAGAATGAAATTGAAGCGCTCATCAGACGAGGAAAGCTGGCCAAGTATGTTGATCATAGAAATGAAGGAAAAAATAACGACCGAGCAAGACAGAGATCTTGATCTCCTCATCGAGAAGAAGAAAATAAGAAAAGAGATCATGAAGATGATCTAGAAGACGACCCCGATCTCCCTAAAAGACCAAGACAACCAGAACGTGAGGTATTTTCTATCCGCTTTGGGTCATTTGATTACAATGTTATTACTGGTGGAGATACAGGAGGTGGAGACCTTATTGCAGAAAGAAAAGCTTACCTCAACGAGGCTCAAGCTTGTTAGTATATTCAACGGATAAATCTAGCTGAAGAAGATCGCCCGAGGAAGGTTAACAAAGATAAAATAGTCATCGGTTTCTCTAAGAATGACCTCTTAGGTGTGCTATATCCTCATGATGACCCATTGGTGATCAAAATGAGGGATAAAGGAAGTAGTGATTTCGCGAGTCTTGGTGGATAATGGTAGCTCGGCAGATATTATGTTCTACCCATGTTTTGATAGTTTAAACCTAAAGCTATCCCAATTGTAGCCATATCATCAGCCCCTCCTCGGTTTTACTGGCGAGAAAGTTTTTCCACTTGGGACGATCAAGTTGGATATGTTCATCGGTACATGGCCTGCTTATCGAACAGAAAGAGTGCGCTTTTTTGTGATGGATAAGAATGTTCAATCAACTTACAATATCATCATGGGAAGGGTAGGATTGAAGAAGTTCGAAGCAGTACCATCTACTGTACATCAATACCTAAAATTTCCAATCAACTTTGGAGTAGGAATTGTGAAGTTTGATCAAAAAGTAGCTCGGGAATGCTACTATTCATCAGTCGAGCAAGAAGAACTGGAAGAATCTAGGAAAAAAACTACCACCTATCAAGTGGATGAAGGTGAAAAAATAGAAACGTTAGATCCTAGAGACGAGTCGCAGCTCGTAAAAGGTCAGGTGGTGGAAGCTACTGTAAATGTCATTCTGGACAACGAACACCCAGAACGAACAACTCAAATCGGTTCATCGTTGGACACCCCATTAAAAAAGGAATTGATAGCCTTCCTAAAAAGTAGAAAATAAACCTTCGCATGGAGCCACGAAGATATGCCAGGAATAGACCCAAATTTCCTGTGTCACGAACTTAATATGAACAAAGAAATCAAACCTGTGAAGCAGAAAAGAAGAGTGTTCATCCCCGAGAAAAACCAAGCTATACAAGAGGAGGTCGAGAAGATCTAAAAAGCTTGCTTTATTGAAGATGTCAAATATTCAGACTGGTTAGCCAATGTGGTGATGGTGAAGAAGAAGAACAACAAGTGGAGGATGTGTGTAGACTTCACCGACCTCAACAAGGCATGCCCGAAGGATCATTTTCCTTTGCCCCGAATTGATCAATTAGTGGACGCTACCTCGGGACACGAGCTGTTGAGCTTCATGGATGCTTATTTTGGTTACAACCAGATTAAAATAAAACCTGAAGACAAGGAGAGTACCTCTTTTATTACCTATAGGGGAACTTACTGTTATAATGTTATGCCTTTTGGTTTGATAAATGCAGGTGCAACATATCAGCGGCTGATGAATAAGGTGTTTGCAGAGAAAATCAGTCACAATATGGAGGTTTATGTTGATGATATGCTCACAAAGAGCAAGAAATTTGATGACTATCTAATTGATCTAGGTCAAACCTTTGATCAATTAGATAAATATCAAATGAAGTTGAACCCTACTAAGTGCATATTTGGAGTACGAGAAGGCATGTTCCTCGGGTATATTATCAACCAACGAGGTATTAAAGAAAACCCAGAAAAGATCAAGGCTCTATTGGGGCTACGATCTCCAACAACGAAAAAGGAAGTGCAAAGTCTCACAGGGCGAGTTGCAGAACTTAATAGATTCGCATCACGAGCAACTGATAGATGCCTCCCATTCTTCAAAACACTCTGAAAAACGTTTGAATGGAATGATGAATGCGAGAAGGCCTTTCAAGAGTTAAAGAAATACTTGGGAGCACCCCCACTGTTGTCCAGACCAGTGATGGGAGAAAGATTATACTTGTATCTGGCAGTTTCAGAAAATGCAGTTAGCTCGGCATTGATAAGAATGGAGGATGGAGTGTAAAAACTAATTTATTACACTAACAAGGCCTTCCGAGGAGCAGAGATTAGATATCCAAGACTAGAAAAGTCGGCACTAGCGTTGATCGAAGCAAGTAGAAGAATGAGGTCGTACTTCCAAGCTCATACCATAGTGGTGTATACCGATATGCCACTGAGGCAAGCTCTTCATAAACCAAAAAAATCAGGGAGATTGATGTACTGGGCAGTAGAACTTGGTGAATATGATATAATTTATGATCCTAGGTCGTCACTTAAAGGGCAAGTAGTAGCAGATTTTATCGCAGAATTCACTTATCCTGACACCTCCGAGGAGCAAAAGCTGAATACCGACCAACCTGTGGATGTTACAGGATTATCAAATTTAAACCCCGATAAGCTTAAGTCAGTTGAGGATCAGGAGGAGATGGTCGACGAGCATCAAGAAGTACTAGAGGAGGAAAAAAGGAAGCAACATATATTCCATCGAGGAACTCTGTTCGATCAAAAATTTGAGGACGAGGTACCTATATAGAATCTATATGTGGACGGCTCATCCTGCACTACAGGCTGTGGGACAGGGATTATTTTAAACTGCCCGGATGAAATAGATGTGGAGTATGCTTTGCGCTTCCAATTCAAGGCTTCTAATAATGAGGCTGAATACGAAGTTATGATTGCAGGACTTTGTTTGGCTAAAACCATGGGGGCAGAGTAGATTATCATAGTCAGCGACTCACAATTGATCGTAAATCATATGCTGGGAGTATATGCAGCTAAAGGAGAATTAATGATCAGGTATCACGCAAAAGAAATGGAGGTTTTATCAAGCTTGATTGCAGTACAAATAATTAGAATACCAAGATTGGAGAATGCAAGAGCGGATGCCTTAGCTCGGTTAGCTTCAGCCACACGTATCGAGCTACGAAGAACAATTCCAATAGAGATTTTTACTAGCAGGAGCTTCGATGAAGATCTGATGATGAACTTTATTACCCTTGATTTAGGACCATCTTGGATGGATCCCATCATGGCATATATTGAACAAGGGGTTTTGCCAACTGATAAGCTCACAGCCAAGAAACTGAAGTTTAAAGCTACTCGTTATGTATTAACTAATGGCATTTTATACAGACGAGGAATTATAGCAGGACTACAAAGATATGTGCATCCCTCCGAGGTGAAGGATTTGGTTGAAGAAGTCCATAAAGGGTCCTGTGGAGCTCATGTAGCAGGTCAAACGCTTTTGCAAAGAGTAATGACGCAAGGATACTATTGGCCAACAATGAGGGCTGATTGTATAGCTTATGCCAAAAAATGTGATAAATGTCAACACTTCTCCTCTATCCGAAAAACTCCCCAAGCATTGCTAACACCCATAACATCCCCTTGGCCATTTGCCATGTGGGGAATAAACTTGGTCGGGCCACTCTCGATGACAAGAGGAAGGTTCAAATACCTCGTCGTCGCTGTGGATTATTTTACTAAATGGGTGGAAGCAGAACCTCTAATTGATATGACTTATGAGAAGGTGTATCAATTTATTTGGAAGAATGTCATTTGCAGATATGGTCTTCCCCATGCATTCATTACTGATCATGGAACCCAATTTGATAACGAGGAGTTCGCTGCATATTGTCATCAGTCAAACATTTTGAAAACCCACTCGGCACCAAGCCATCCCCAGAGCAATGGACAAACTAAGGTGATGAACAAAACGCTGCTGAATGGTTTGAAGAAAAGATTGGATGATGCGAAGGCAAATTGGATCAACGAGCTACATTCTGTACTGTGGGCTTATCGTACTACACCACGAGCAGCAACAGGAGAATTTTCATACATGCTGGCATTTGCAAGTGAAGCTGTTATGCCTGCCGAGCTGGGTCTCCCCACACACATAGTGTTGAATTTCAATTCTCCTATCAGTGACTTGATGAGAAGATTAGACTTGGATATGCTCGAGGAAGTTAGAGAAGAAGCAGCAATCAGGAATGCTGCATACAACAATAAACAACTCTGTTTTACAACAAGAGGGTAAAAAAGTGTGATTTAAAGGAAGGAGACTACATGTTAAAGAAATTAATTCAAAAGCACAATAAATTGGAAGCTAACTGGAATGGACCCTACAGAGTGACAGAAGTTGTTCGACCAGGGACATATAGGATTGAAACCTTAAAAGGAGAGGAGTTTAAGAATGCATGGAACGCAGAGCATCTACGCAAATATTATCAGTAATTCAATCCTTATGTAATGTAGTTTTCTTCGATATGAATAAAGCTTTGGATGTTTTACCCAATTTTTTCCTTTTGTTGAAATTTTTCGGAGTATTAGTGCTACACACTATGTATCAAGTTCAAAATAAAACCCTACCAACTACGATTGGTCGGTCTACCAACTACGGTTGGTCGATAAATAAAAATCCCACCAACTACGATCGGTCGGTCCACCAACTACGGTTGGTCAGTAAATAAAACCCTACCAACTACGGTTGGTCGGTAAATAAAACCCTACCAACTACGGTTGGTCGGTCTACCAACTACAGTTGGTAGAATAAATAAAAACTCCACCAACTACGATTGGTCGGTAAATAAAACCCTACCAAATACGGTTGGTCGGTCTACCAACTACGGTTGGTCGATAAATAAAAACCCTACCAACTATGGTTGGTCGGTAAATAAAACCCTACCAGCTACGGTTGGTCGGTCTACCAACTACGGTTGGTTGATAAATAAAACTCTACCAGCTACGGTTGGTCGGTCTACCAACTACGGTTGGTCGATAAATAAAACCCCCTAACTACGGTAGGTCGAGGAATAAAAGTTCACAAACTCCGGTTGGTCGGAAACAAATATCTTAATAAATTTTAGTTGGTCGGTAAGCCAATTACAATCATCTCCATGTTGTTTAAATTAAACATGATCATGAGATAAAGGATGTTTTATCACATAAAGATCAAAGATTGATAAATCACGGCAATGAAATAAGTAACCAACAAGCAAAAATATTCTACAAATTATTTAGAAGAAAAATGAAATGATAATTTTTCATTCAAATGAAATAGAATTACAAAAGTGGTAAAAAGTATAAGTCATTACATAAAATCCTATTCTATGGGTTTCTTTCCCTCTGCCTTTGAAGCAGGTTCCATTCCGGCAGGAGGATCATCTAAGGCATAGGGGGAGTTTATGAAGTTTATGTCTTTCAACATTCGAATATTCATCACAGAAGGACGAGCAAACAGGTGCTCTAGCCGAGATATCTCAAAATTTGAATGAAGATTGTAGTCACCAAGAAACTTTGAGATCAGGCACTGAGGAATGGCCCGAGCAGGAATCCAACTCATGTCAAGCTTAAATGGAGGCACTGGCAAATCGAGCAACCCAGGATCATAATAGTCCCACAAATAGTGACCCTGTTCCAACTATAGCACACCCAAGGCATTCAGCCATCCTTGCTTGTACCCCTCGTTGTTCGACTGCTGGATCGGGTCATCAAGGTGGTAAAGGGCTTCGCTATCAATTGGAATGCTTGATTCTCCAAGGCTGCCTGTGTTCTAGCTTCTTCAATAGTTACTCGAGCAGCCATTGCTCATCCCCGAGAAGCTCTTGCCCGTTCGCGAGCAGATGTAGAGGGTCCCAACCTATTTAAAGTTTCTAACTCGTCTCTCAAATTGGCATTTTCAACCTCCAGAAACGAAAAACCTTCGTCATTGACAGGGACCAAGGCTCCAGAGGTCGATGCTATAGATTTTAGTTGGGATATTTCTCCTCGCAAGTTGTTTTCCTGCTCCAGCAGTTTCGCAATTTGCCTATGCTCTTCCACTTCGGTCTTTAAAGTCCTCTCCTTAAAATCATAAGCAGCGACTAACTTATCATAGCCTTTATCAGCATTTAGCTGCTGATACTTTTTCTCATACCTCTGATGCAAAAGGGCAGAGGATTCCTTGTATTGTTGCTGAAGTTCCTCGATGGTACTCTGGAGATCTTCAATCATCTCGTAATAATCCACATTATTGCCAACAACTCGATCGAGTAAGCATTTCAGATATTGGTAAGCTTCTACTGCTCGTTCAGAGGCATCTGAGCCCAGGATATCAAAAATTTGTGATTCATCCAAATATGTATGGCCAGCTTTGAAATATTCATTACATTTTTTCATCAACTCAGTATCGTGAGCTGACAAGAGTTCCATCCTGGCCATAAACTAGCAAAGAGAAAGCCATGAACAAGATTAATAAATGATAAAGGCAGGGCAAGACGAAGAAAGTCAACATGAATAACAAAAAATCGAATTTTTATTCATCAAAAGACGAGTATAAGGTTCAGGGTTACATTCAAAAGAAATAATAAAATTAAAGCCCGAGCAACTCTACACCTTCTCCTTATGTTTTGCGACTTCCTCGGAAGGCTGAGATGAGGAGGTTGGTTGCTCGGAGGATATTGGCAGTTGCTCAACAAAGGTACTGGTAGATTGAAGCTGCTCGGTAGGAGTAATAGTTAGTTGGGGCTGCTCGTAGCGAAGTTCAACAGTAGGGACCTGATCCCCAACCATCATTGAAGATTCTTCAGAGGCAGCTTCGTCCTCTTCTTCTTCGCCAGGGGAAGGAGGAGGACCATGAACATGACGTTGAAACAGAGCAGAACTCTTTGATACCTTCAACTCCTGCAGAGCAGCAATCCATCCATCCCTGAAGAATTTGAGGCTAGCAAAATCCAATTGAGAGGACATGGCAGCTAGGACTTTGTTCCAACCTTTGTCCCAGCCAGTACTGAAGGACTTTTTAACAGCCAGTTTCCTCTTCACCTTCTCCGAGGAAATCTTCTCAGATAGAAGTTCCTCGGCAGCTTTCAATTTCCTTTATGCCTCTTCCTTCTGACGACCAGCTTCACGGAGTTTGCCCAGCTCCTTTTTAGGAGTTTTAAGCCTGGTTTCAAGCTCTCCAGCATTCTTGAGCTTTTCTTCAAGCTCTTCATTTTTCTTCTTAAACTCTTTCATTTTCCTCTCCAACTCCTGAGAGGCCTCCATAGCTTTTTCTCTCTCTTGCTCGACGGACTTCAGTTGCTTCTCCCAAGAAACCTTATCTTCTTCATATTTCTGACGAGAATCCTTTAAGGATTGAGTCAGACCTACAAAAGCCTCCTCCACACCTCCCGAGGAGCTCGAAGCTTTAAGATCTTCATCCTTTTTCAAAATAGTATTGAAACATGTTACCAGCTGATAAGAAAAATAACTTTGAGTCAGTACAAGAACAGAACATTGAAAAATGAAAGTTTAGATTAGTAATACTTATTGAGGCAATATGTTGAGCTGCCAAGGTGGTAACCCTATCCCGAGAAAGAGTGTCTTCAAGACCTTGGATTTCAGGGATAATCCAAGACTTCACAGAGCCCATGGCAGAGCTCGGAGCAATAAAAGTGGGAACACCACTTCCAGTAGTTAGAGGCTGAGAGATGGATTCAGCCAAATTATTCGAGGAGATTTTCTTCAATTTCCTCGTGGGAGTAGGAACATTCTCGACCAAGGAAGTTGTCTTGGTCGGTGATATAACTATAACCTCGCTTGGAGGAGAAACAACTAAAATCTTTCTCGGAGCCACAGGGGGCTTCTCGGCAACCTTTTTAGCAGCAGCAGGAAGGGGTGCATCAACTTTTCTTGTCCCCTCCTCTGGGACATCCTTCTTATTTCTCTTTGCCTCTACATTGGCAGAGTCTGATTTGTCAAAGTATGAGGGAGCTCTTCTTCTTTTCATTCTGTCAGTGAGAGGAATATTTGATTCAGGAGAGGAACCTTCAGAAGCTGGTGCTGGTTTTATGTCACTTACTATTGGGCGAGCAGTAAAGGATGAAGTGTAACTCTTATACTGCAACAAGTACGAGGCTGATCTGATATGTTCGTCAGCAACAGTTTGGTGCAAACTCCAGATAAGTTTCAAATGCCTCAAATTGACATTAGTTTCTTTAGGAGATTTCTTTTTGCTATCAACTGCAAATAAACAAAAACTAAAATGTCAATGACGCATTTTATCAAACACAAAGAAAACATAATTTCAAAAATAAAATAAAATAAAAAAACCTACCCCATTTCCATAGGGAGGGCATCTAGGACCCTGATACACATCATCTCCATTTAATGGTGCCAATTTTTCATAACAACCCCATGCTCGAAGTAATCCATGTTGGCATCGGGGAGATTGACAACTAAAGCCCTATTTAAAAACCTAGTTTTTAAATAAAAAGTGCTATCACTAACAACCCATCTATAGCAAAACATAATTTCTGGAATTCCTAAACGGGTTTCATGAATCTGATTTAACCTATGGACTCCATTAACTATTCTTCAAGTATTGGGAGCTATTTTTGCAGGTACCACATTAAAATACTGACAGAATTCCAAACACAAGGGGTTTGGAGGAAAAGAAAAGCCACATTCAGCTATAAAAAGACTGGGGAACCAATGTCCCTCAGCCAAACGAAAATATTTAGAAGGTTCAGAAAGCTCTTTCAATATGACCCAGGAAGGAATAGAAAAATCAAAACGAAATTTACCAAGCGACTCAACAAGGTAAACCATGATGAACAAAAGAAATAAAAAAGAAGGAAGAAGATCTTATAGGAAAAAGATGAATCAGGTGACAACGAACAATGGAAGAACCGAACGCACAAGACAGAGAAGAAGTGAAGAAATTCTAAGATGCAGATTTGAAAAAGTAAAAGATGATCGACTTTTCTGAAGCATTTAAATACTTTACCTCGAGAATGGAGAAAAGCAATGATTACCAAGATGGACGATTGCGTATCCGGCGGCTAAAAAGAAGAAAAAGGCATGAAACATGAAGTGGTTATTGAAATTCAAAATACTTTAAAAGCCTGATACTATGTACTCAAAAAAGGAGTTATGTACAATGAACGGTTGTCTAAAATTCATAAAGTCTAGTCAACATAAATGTTCCATATTTTTCTTCAACATCAAACCATGAAACATTGGGGGCTTCTGTTGATACTAAATTTAGTCTGCTGAAGTGGACCAATTATGTGAAGACACGTGTCAATCTACATGGCACCCGTGAACATTTTTGACAACACCTTGACTCCGAGGAACTCAACCTCCCCGACCAACTCAGGCGCTCCGAGCAGCTTGAGTTCTCTGAGGAACTTTATTGTACCGAGCTACTTAGGCGGTTCGAGAAGCTTAGGCGGTCCGAGCTGCACCTCGTACAGAGCATTTATAACCGAATAATTAAGAGGATTGAATGCGCATTAAATGCTGATTATTATCATACAGATGTACACGCCTATTGGACAGTTGTGTAATATTCTCTCGCGTGTATAGCCTCAAGGCTATAAATACAGTGTAACCTCCTCATTAGCAGGGGACTCGGAATTTCTTGATAAACCCATTATCGAGAATTCTGCAAACAGTCAGCAATAACACAAACAGTGGAGGTATGCCATTCTTTCAAGGCTGAACCACTTTAAAAATCTCTTGTCTTATTTATTTTTTATCTGTGATTAAATAATTAGAGATAATCTGATTTTTTACATCAACAGTATGCATTATTTTTTCCATTATTTCGTAGCACAAACTAAGAAATCCAATTGATTACTAGACAAAAATGAGAAAATTATAAGTTGTCAACTTTATGAAAAAGAATTTTATTATTTATTGTGAATGTATCTTCCAGATTAATGTAATAGGATCATTCTTTTAATTTTAGGATGATAAAATATCAATTATCATAATTTTTCAAAAATTTAAAGTTAAGTTTACTAGTATAATTACTCTCCTTTGGCTATTAGTTTTAAACTCTAACCCTAACATTTTCTTAACTAATTTTTTTTGCAATTAGAGCTAATTAAAAGGTCCAAAACTATTGATGTAACTAGGATAAAAATAAAAGCGAAAATTTAGATTTTTTTGATTAGGTAGATTTTTTGCAATTAAACAAATTTAAGGATAAAATTAGAATTACTAAAATTAAGAGTGAGGTTTTAAAATTACGTTAGCAATCAAATCTTTAATATATAATAAAACTATAGCTTAAAATTTTAACTTTTTCTCCTGTATTAACACCTGTCTCATCCAATTAATATGGACCTCTCCTTTATTTTCTTCGCTCTCCCTCTTAAATCGTGGCTATCCCTTTTTGTTTTACTGCCCATTTATTTAAGATAGAGATAGAGGAGTATATCCCTATCTCTTCAAAGCCTGAACCACCTCTCCACTTTTTCCCTCCCCTATCCTTTAATATCCATTAAGTAATGAGATGAACATGAGTTAGAATTGTACCATTTGTCCTCCATTCTCAGGTATACTTTTCAGACTTAGGTTTCTATTTAATCTTTATATCAATATTAGGAAATAATTTTTTTCCCAAAAAATTCAAACTCGGAATATCTAACGTCAATTGTAAATCGTGTTAATACGTTAATAATAATAACTGCTAAAATTGTTAAAATTTCTTTTGGAAAAGTAAAATATTAACAAAAACAAAACAAATGTTAAAATTGCTGAATATGAACAAAGTTTACTCTTCAGCGCCTTCCAATTAGAATTGTTGGACCACTCCAAAAGTTTTTTTATGTGCAATATTTTTATATTATAATACCAAATGCCATAGAAAATGACTATATACAGGTATGTAAGAACAATTTTTCTATGATTATTTATAGCATAGTTTTAGGCTAGTTTGACGTATCCTGTTATAAATCGTCATGCACTGTCAAGACGAACCGAACTCAAGCATCTCCGAGTTTGAAAACTTTCCGACATCTTGTAAAGGTATAAAATAATTGAGAGCTTAAATTAATTTACATAATTGATTTTGGTGATGTTTATTTTTATCAAAAAACGAACAGGATTTTTTATTTTTAAAAAGAAAATAAATTTATTTTTAACTCTCGTTCAAACGAGATTACATGTCATTTGAAGGTCGTTCAATGTGTTTTTCAAACGAGGGCATATTGTTTTTTTCTGATGTTGTTAGAAGCGAGACTGAGTCTCATTCGAACGAGATGAAAATCTCATTAGAATGACATAGTGATATCGTTTAATTGACGCCACCACCTCGATTTTTGAGAGTGTTATATAAATACATGTTTCATATTCAGATTGTTTAAGATTTTTATCAGATTCGTTTCTGCATAACTTTTGCGAAAGCTCTTCACTTTTTGTGTTACAAAAACACTGTTTAATTCACAAACAAACATCCTAAATATTAAGTTTTGTGAGTTCGTTTAAACCCTAGAAAGTTTTGTATACTTTCATACACCTTTGTGGAGAAGAACTCACTGCTGAAGAAAAATACTGAGGCTGAAGGAGTTCTGCGGTCTTGTGATTCTTGTGAGGATTATAGTTGTTCATTAGAGATCTGCAAAGATTGGCGCATTATACTTGTGGCGGTTATCAAGTAATCGACTGTTTTGTAAATTTCTAAAATGAATAAAAGGTTTTACCCGAATGAAATTTTTTCCTGAAATTTTATTAAATGCTTGATTTGATTTATTTATTTTATCAGGAAGATGTATGTTTAGGATAAAAACATAAATTTGGTTTAAGATAATTGTGCACTTTCAAATTGGAATTTTTGTTGAAGTATATTTGTTTTCACATTATTTAAGTGATATTAAAGCCATCCACTCTTACAAGTGGTATCAGAGCACTCATTATTTTGTCCTAACAAAGTAATTAGATTTTGGCAGGGAATGAAGGTTTGTATACAGGTACTTAGATTTTGGCAAGGAATGGCTATTTTAATGACCATACTAGATTTTCAGAAGTTTATAAGGTTGTATATATTGATTATCGACTTAATAAAATATTCAAAATTTTCAACATTTTTGTCATGCTACATTAGTTAAAAGTGTCATGTTGTTTTCTTTTAGGTTCTAAAGGATGTTAGAATGGACAATTTTTTATGTTATCCAATTGATGTATGTCAACATTTCTCATGCCATATAGTATCAATTTAAATTTAATTGCTTATTGAATTATAAACAAAATCCAACTATATTTTTGTATTGTATTTAAAGAAAGATACATATATAATCCCATGATTTAGTGTGTGTGTGTATGTGTATACATGTTCACGAAACCTTTTTATTTGCGCTATATGTTTTTATTTCAATTTATGTGTTCTTCAACGATGATGAATGATTCGATTTCCATTGAACATGATGAATTCTTAGTGCACTTCTATGATTCCACTAACTGTTAATGTGATCTAGGAGTGTTTAGAGATCTTAAAGCGATTATGTTCATAAGCGAAAGCGACTTTTTCACATGAAATTATTAATAAAAATTGATTCACGCCTATATGATTCGAAAATACAATTAACATTATAATAACCATGTAGGGCCATTTGTGCATAACATCCATGAATACCAAAAGGTTTATCATTGTTCCACATGACAGATGGATGTCCTTGATGATATATATTCGTATGACTTTCAACCATGTTACTTGCTTCTACAAATTATTGTAGTCATCATTTTATTGACGCTATTATAACGATGTATTATAAATACGAGCATTAACACAAATGGAGATTACATAACTTTTAGCCACCTATGAATAACTATTGGCGGGAGATTGCATAATTTCGATACAATATAGCATCGACATTTGTCGCGCCCACACAACGACACATATATACTTCATTAAGCAATTTATTAATTTTGTATTATCTAGATTAATGTAAATACATATGTATTTGATCAGAACATGCATTTAGTTGATTCATGTATTAGGCGGTTCATGTATATAAGTCTAAATGAAGTGATTTTACATTAAATGTAATATATACATGTATTTGAGTAGATACATTTCAGAGATCCTATACATATCCATTTATTGTTGATACTTGAAGTGAAGTCACAAAAAGTCAAAAATAGTATATGACTAGTAAAGAAAAATTATCTCCTCATATTGACTGTTATCTCTCAAATACTGAGTGTGTTAGTGTTTTTATTATATCTTAAATGTTTTTTTATTTTTGGCGGTCATGTATTTGGATGAACGAGTTGACGGTAGTGTTCTCAGATTGAATGAATATTGTAGCTATTTGAAAGAAGGCTCTAATCAAAATTCTTTTCATGTCTGAATTTTTGGGGTGTGATGGTTTTAAATACTTTAGTAGGTTTCTTAATTTGTATATTTACTTCACGCATTAGTAGTGCACTAAATTTACACTTACAATTTTTCAGTTATAGATACTAACATGTTGTGCTTATTAGATTTGCTAAAGTATATTTTGTATAAAGTTTATAACGTAACAAATATTGTATAAAATGTTTAATATAATATATTAAGATTTTATAATCTATTCATCTTAAATGTTTTAGGGTTATTTTATGTTGTTTTCTATATAGTTTTAAATATAACAGTCTATTTCATAACATCTTTTATATATTGGGTGAGTATTAATTTTTATTTATTTAAATTAATATTAAGATATTCAGGCACATTATCTATCATTAAAATATTGTTCTACTATATTAAATATATTTTCAGCATGCGTTATTTATATTCTCTTTCACAATGTGAATCTCCAAAAAAATATTTTTTTAATGTCGTACAATGTGTCACCAGCAAGCTAATTATAAATTTATAATTAGAATGGTGAGGGTCAGTACAAAGAGGAGTTGAAAGGCTTTTTCCCTCACCCCATTTCTCACTCAGTATAATGAAAGAACTTCAAAGTGAGCCTTTGAGTTCATGGGTTTAGGAACCAATTGATTACTAATTTACTTCAATACAACAGCTAAGTATTTGAAAAGTTTAGGGGGGCCATGCCCCCTTTGGCCCCTTGCTAGTTTTGAGTCTGACATCAGGAGACTTGATCTCATTCAAATACATAATAAACCTTGACAGGTTGAGATCCACCACCAATTTGGTATAGGTTCGGGGTAACTCGACACAAATTTTTGCATCATTAAATATTAATTGTTCCTTAAAAATATATGCACAATTTTAACTATCCATTGACAAAAAAAAAACATAATTAAAATTTTATCGAAAAGTTATTACAACAAAAATTGAAGTATGTATTTTCTAAATAATAAATAAATAAATAAATAAATCCTAAATAAATAATTTACCAGTAGATCATAGATAAATTATTTATTATTTAGCAAGAATTTTGGATGTAAATGTAAATTAACTTATGAAAGAAAAGATAAAAGGAAAAGAAAGGAAAGAAAAGAAAAAAAAGGAAAAGAAAGAATAAAAATTCAAATTATATGAAGGATTGTATAGATGGCTCAAAGATGGACCACCTCAAACAAATTTGTACGTCACATTCGTCGATAGCTGTATGAAAAATGATACCATTGTTGAACTGTCAATTTAAAAACTCCATTGAAGTCTCTAATTAATATTCATACAAAAGTCGATATTAAAATTATTGTTCTAATGTCACTAAATTAGAGGTCTTAACTTATTATTTTTGATATTATAATTGTAAAAACATATAGTTCTTAAATTAAGACATCACAAAAGAAACATGAAATTTTAAAAAAAAAGTAACGGAGTATAATTTTCTTAAACTCTGTGTACCATATGTTATTGACATTGCCAGCACAAGCGAAAGCCGGCAAGACTAGTGGATTGAGCTCTTAAATACGGACAACTTTTAATATATATATATATATATATATATATATATATATATATATATATATACACACACACACACACACATATAGTCAGGCTTTTGCCAAATCCTTGAATGAGTACCTCCCGTGCGAACTTTCTTTCTTAAAATTATTTTTGATTTGATTTATTTTGTCGAGTATTTAAATATTTTGAGGAACCATAAATAAAAAGTTAGTTCAAAATGAACTTTTTTTTCCTATATTATTAAAATCGGTCAAAATATGTGAGCTTTTACTATTTAAAAGAAAAAATCCTCACTCTGTGTGTGTGTGTGCGTGTTAGCTCAATATATCAAAATCCCCGATACCATTTGTTTGGGGCAATTAATATTAAAATTCACCTCTTTGAAAATCCTCACAAATGTTTTTTCAGTTAAAATATGAGAAAATGTCCATTTAAATTGATATTTTTCTACAATTGAATTGTTAGACTTGATGGAAAAGGACTATCATGGTGTGATTTTATCTATTCAAAAAGGAGTGATTTTATGTATAAAAAAGGTGTGATTTGGAATATCAATTTTTAGTTCTCGTTCATTGCATATTGGTTATTTCAAAATTATAACGACACAAAATGCACCAGAATTTAACCTTTTAGCTTTGATCATGATCTATGAAATCTTGATTTGTAGACCAAAAAAATGCTTGTTTGTTGGGTTCTTAGTTTTTCAGCTACCAACATTAGATTAGGTGTTACCTAACAAATAGATGGGAGATGTCCTCCTCTTGTTCTTTGCATAGTGGGGAGGCAAAAGGATATCAAGCTTTTCCATAAACACAATTGATAGTGAAATAATATTCAAGAGATGTGGGCCTCATTTTCCAACCCATAGCGCCCCCATATAAACTAAAAATTTTGTATATTTATTATAAACATATTATGTCTAATTAGATAGGGTAATGATACTCTTACCGGGTCCTAGTACCGATTTAGTACCAAATGCGTTTTATTTGATTGTACATTGGTAGGACCCACAACATTCCCTGACAGGACCCACATCATAGTACAAGCAAATAAAGCAGTACCGGTATTAACACCCAGTGTGTATATCATTTTCCAATTAGATATTGTTTTGAAGTGCTGCTTATTTGAAACTGACGCCAATATGATTTGGTTGATCACCTACCACTTAAATCGCTAAATGAAGATTAGAATATACTATAGATAATAAATGTAAACGTATTGTGTTTCTTAAATATGCAATTGCTAATGATATCTTGAGTTCATATACTTAGGTTTCGTTTGATTGTTTTAAAATTATAAATTAATTCATTTATAAATAAATTAATTTATGAATTGGCCCATTAGTTGTGTTTAATTTCATTAATGAAATAATTCATTAATTTTCCTATTTTAGCTCATATGTAAATTTTGAAATGGGAGCATTTCACATAAAATCTGAAATGCATGCATTTGAAATTGGAGTTATAAAAAGTTCATTGGACTGCTCCTCCTACTCCCCTCTCTCCCTTCATCCCTCTTCCTTTCCCTCTCCCTCACTCTCACTCGCTCTCTTTCTCAATTATCTTTAATCATTTTATGATTGAACCATTACATTAATTTTAGATTACAAAATATCACCTAAAATTAGATTTAAACTCATTTCAAATCCACTAATTTATAATGCACTAATTCACAAAGAATAAATTTAGATATTCAAACAATTTGCATAACCAACGAGGCCTTAATCTCTCATTTGAAATTATATTTCTACTTTAGCATCACCAACAAAAAGATATTTCAAACATTTCTTCAATAATTATTTTATATAACGTATATCACATAAAAAAAGATAATCTTTGAATTAAAAATTTTGAAAAAAAGTTACAAGTATAAGATAGATGCCAAAATTTGTGGGGAGCGTGGGTTTACAGTCTCATTATTAGGATTTATTGATAGCTTTTCATAAGTTGTTATTTTAGTTGTTTGTCCTATCGTAACAAGCAAACATTATTCTTTACGAAATAAATATGGGAGTTATAGGCTAATATTAACAGTTATGTCACTTGTTACAGTCTATAAAATATATTTGATGAATGTCAACTAAAACATTGAAAATGAAATTAAAGTCGAAAAAATAAAAATTTGAGTGCACGTTATTGTAAATTTATAGGGACTACAAAATCAGGATAAAAGGAGATAAGTGAATTTGACTGAGGGCAATAACCTACAAAAGATACAAGTGGAAAAATTGTGTATGAAATTAGACACGTGTAATAATTTTCACTGGCCCACTGTCCACTCATCAAGAGAAGTTGCATGCCAAATTATTTATATTTTGAGTTCAAAATTTCATTAATTAATGATATTATTGTGACAACCCGCCTACTAAAATAATAGGTGTCCAACCCAATACTCTAATAATCACAGGAATCATAGATGGTCCATTCTCAGCATCACTGTCGATTAAAATAATAGTACGAGATAACCACCAATCATTTTAGAAAACGGACTATCAAATTTAAAATTTTGTAAATAAAAGAAAAATACTTAGACAATCCCATTTGCAAAAATGGTGGATATAAAAAATCAACGGGTAAAGAATGACAATATAATAAATAATCACCGAATAAGCTGTCGGTGAACAAACCAATACAAATAGTTACACCGAGTATTACAATTCAATTATTACAATATAATAAATGAATGCAAAGCTTGGGCAACACGCCCGAATTTATAACTGAACATAACTAGAGTACAATGGAAAGAAGCGTCTATGACAAATAACCTACAACATCCGCAAAATGCTATAGCTCCAAGACAACCGGAATGGAAATGTAAATACGGGTGTCCATGCGGTAGACCACCTGTACGGCAAGGAGCATATGCAAAAACAGAGATATATAGACGGGTCAGGGCCCAATTTGATATGATTACCATGTGACTAAAATGCATGACAGTTAAGTGCGTAATTCTCTCGCAATTAACAATAATATTTCTCCCCTCTCAATCTAAAAGCACAACCTAGTGCAATATCAATGATGATGCTCTATTTAACCCAAGTACTAAGGGCTAACTTCTCCCCAGTCTTAACACTATGCCCCATTCGTGCGTAGGGTGTCTCGCGAAGCGAAATCCAAACAAGGAACTCCACCCCCCCCGATACATTACTACTAGGCAAGGTTGATCGTCGAGATATATTAGACCCTCAGCACGTAATCAATATATATATATGCATGGGAGGTCTCATCTACAACTACTCAAGGAGTCATCAAATCAATATCCACAATTCTACATGCACAATTCCTATTTCTTTAGGAAATACATATATGGAAATTCATTTTATCAAATGTTTACTGATTAAGTGCGAAAAGTAGCGCGTGTAAAGACGCTAATCGTTGTTTTCATTTCGCCAACTCAATACAAAAACCTAAGTTACTACTACACTTGCAAGGCAAGCACAGCGGTAAGTCGGGTATCGAAAATCCACAGAGACGAGATGTTAGAATTTAAGTGATTTAATACTCCGAAATAAAAGTGTAAAAGATGATTACAAACTAAAAGGAAAAGTTAATCTAGGAAATGTGTTGAAACTAGATTATGAAAGCGAGTAAAAACTATAGGTTACGCCGAATATCCCACACCCAAGTTAATTAGTATAAAATGGTTACATGGGTCGACGAGTTATTACAAGTGCGTCTCGTTTCGACAGTTAATTAAATCAAGGGTTGTTACGCCCTAAATCATCATAAAAGCCTAATAAGATTTTGGCGTCAACAAATATCCTGGAAATTACGCACGAAAGGTCGTAAGCAAGGGACATACATGATATGCCCCGCCAAATCTCCTAGGCGTAATAACTAGGACAACGCACCCGAAATAGACCCGTAAACTCCATCACCAAAGCAAAGCAACGCGTCAACTCGAGTGAGTTCAATTCAAACACAACCTAATTTAAATTACCTAAAAAGCATGTTAAAAACGCGATAAATGGAAAGCGGTAAATAAATGCGGTAAATCTATACTAGAAAGCGTGTAAATCAAAGCATGTAAATAAAGCAAGAAAACCTAAATTAGAAAGCTTGTAAATCATACTACAACAATGGAAACAAAGGAAATACAACTTAAATTAAATGGAGAGGATGATGAATAGTCAACTTACACCACAAATGGGTTGTCAAACCAAGTATAAATGAAGAAGAACCATCCAAACCACCCAAACCCTAACTACCACTCTCTACAATCTATTCTAACTAAGTATCTAAAATGAAATATATCTCCAAAGAAATGCCCCTAACACTCTATTTATACCCCAAAATAAACCCCAAACAAAACCAAGCCAAAAAACCCAAAATAAGTCAATTTTCGTCCATATCTGATGGGACCGGTCGACCTAATGAAGAAGAACCATCCAAACCACCCAAACCCTAACTACCACTCTCTATAATCTATTCTAACTAAGTATCTAAAATGAAATATATCTCCAAAGAAATGCCCCTAACACTCTATTTATACCCCAAAATAAACCCCAAACAAAACCAAGCCAAAAAACCCAAAATAAGTCAATTTTCGTCCATATCTGATGGGACCGGTCGACCTCATGTGTGGTACCGGTCGACCGCACTTTTGGAATTTGCCTTGGGCTGGAGACAGCCCACTTTTCCACTTTGAACCAATTTTGAGGCGTTGCACGAAAACGACTATAACTCCCTCATACGGAATCGAAATGAGGCGTGGTCGGAACCGACGCGAAGCTAATTTAATTATCTACATGATTCTGTTTTGAAACCCTCCAAATTATGCAGTATGAAATTACCAAAATGCCCTTGAAGTAGAAGAAAATACCGAAACCTTCCAGAAATGGGCATAACTTCCACATACGGAGTCAGAATGACGCACGGTCAGTAGCCACGGAAAGATAATTTGATGATCTACATGTTGGTAACTTCATTCCATAAAAAATAGTGAGTTTAAAAAGACTAAATTTCCCTTGAAGTCGCATTCGACGACGAAACTTCTCCGAAATGCAACCGAACCTCACTTTTAGCGTTCCAATACCTACAAAAGCACAAATAACCCCTGCAAAGCATGTATATATCCAAATCCAAGGTTGTCTGGTTAATGAGCATAATTATAGGCATTTAGGACCGTAAAAGTGCTAGAATGCATAAAGACAACGGGCAGAAATATGCAATATTCGATACGAATCACACCCCCTAACTTAAACATTGCTAGTCCCTAGTGATGAAACAAGCAAAACTAGTCCACATAAGGAAATACAAAACGTATATATGCATCGAAATATAATTGCCACTTTCGTAGGGAACACGATTGCATTTAGCATATGCAATAAGCCGTTAAACCCCTAGGTTACCCTAGTGGACGAGTGTCGTCTCGTGAGGGTTTTCAGGGATGGTACCCACAAACATCATATGGTTTCCTCAAAATATGCCCAAACCAACATGCGACAAGCCCAACAAAAGAGAAAAAGATTTCATATGCATTATTAGCAAAGTGAATGAGTTCACACAAAAGTCTGAATCATTAACATTATAGAATTCACCTCATAGAATTGAAACCTTAAAATGTGGGAGGGTAGCGAGCACATGCAAAGTGTGATTTGGCAAAAAACTTATATAAACCGGATAATCATTAAAGCAAGCATATATTCAATCCTCACGGGCATTACACTCATCAAGCGAATTCACTCGAAACAGGGAGGTAACACACGGAACATGCGGGCTAAAGAGTAAATGTAAATGGAAACTAGGCCGCACACATGTCATAAAAGAAGAATGCTATATATAAACTGAAAAACTGTAATCTCAATGAAAAATACCGCACATTAAAAGAGGCGAAATGCATTTTCACATATTATCACAACTGCTATGACTTTTGAATTACATGCACCTAAGATCACATAGGACTTTAATTGGGTTACAATGTAGGTATGGCTAAGGTACGAAACAAAGGAATATATGTACGAATTCAAAGTGTTCGGAATGAAAACTCGGGATAATGGGATAATGCGGGCAATATCAAAATTGGAAAACAAGTTCCAAAAAGGCATTAGATATATCATCGGGGAGAGTAATCAAAGCTTATTGAACTATATACAACATTTACAACTTTCTCTTTCTTTTTCTTTTCTTCTTTTTCTCATTTTCTCTTTTGTTTTCTTTTGCTTTTTGCTTTCTCTTTTTCTTCACTTTTTTCACTACTTTCTTTTCTTTACTTGTCAAACTCTCATATGCCTAAATTGCAACCGACATCATAACAACATCATTCAATCCAAAGTAACATTCCAAACAAAGGTATGGAAAGTGTATGTATGGGCTAAAACTCCAATTTTGAGTTAGTTATGGTAATGGGGTTATGAAACGAAAGGCTAATATTTAGGCTCAAAGGGGTTAACGAGGGTAAACATATAAGGGTGAGGTCAAGGCTAATATGGGTGATATATCAAAGAGGGCCTATGATCATTTCACAAAGTTTACGCAATTCTCGAATCAAAACAATATATGAAAATCATGATCAAGTAACACATTTCAAGTATGAACTCAATTAATGAACGGTCAAATGAAAGAATAGTGAGATTACCAACGAATTCAACGTTTTCAATGAGAAAATAATAGTGTATACACTCACAAACGACGAAAGGTACAAAGCTTACTCAGTGTAAGTATATACAATGCAACAAAAGATTACCGAGTTATAAAAATCTTAAACCAAATCAATATAACAATAAAAATGCATGTGATCATGGGATTAAAGTTTAATTCATGAAGTTATTCATAATATCAATAAGTGAGACTAAAGTCTAATAACTTCTAAAATCGAGAACATGCATCATTGGGTTGTCTATTGGATCGGGCAATTATTGAAATTTATCATCGGAAACAAAGGCAAAATGCCCAAAAAAGGAGAAAAAATAAAGAAAATCTTTTTGAAATTTTTGAATTTTTCTAAGAAAAGCGTACTAAGTAACTAACATGTGAGCAAAAACATGGACTAAATAAAGAAATGGATAGAATATACCACACCCCCTAACTTAAAACTTGACATTGTCCTCAATGTTAATTAAGAACCAAGTTAAAGAGAGGAAAAGAGCGATATTACCCAAAATTGGAGCGATCCCCATAAGAACAAGTTTAAAGAATCTACAAAACAAGTTAGTACCGAGCATAGCAAAAACAAATAATAAAAAGTTAACTAATTACACTAGACTAAATTAAAAAGGAAAGAAAAAATAAAAAGCTAACTATATACAACCTACTATTTAGACTTCACACTAACTGTACACTAGAAGTCTAAATAGCTGAGGGTCCACCATAAGAACGATTTGACTTTGGAGGATAACCGGTGTACCCTCACATACAAGCATGCCCTCCGAAAAATATGAATTCCGTTTTAATAACGGAAGGCATGTGTAAGGCGGAAGAAATGAACCATCGCCAATTAAAAGTTTTGGTAGGACGATGGGGGGTTTGGATTGCACGGGTGACAAAAACAAGTGGGGACCGAGAAAAGCCTAATATCCTCCCAAGGATTTTGAAGTTGGAATGGGAGGCGGCGCACACAAAGGCAAAGATGCGATCGTGGAGTGCGACTCGAACAAGTACTCCTCATCGGCTATAGGGTTTAAAACATTAAAGTTCAAACCCAATCATCGGGTACTTGTTCCGGTGGGGTAATAGAGAATGAAAATGGGGATGAAAGAAATTCAAACTCATGAGATGAATCATCATCGCATGAAGTTGGAATTTCAAAGGAAATAATATCATTTTCAATGAAATGTTCTTCTTTGGGAGCCAAAGAAGAAATCATTTCATTGCAAATAGATATTACGTCATTATCATCCTCACTTTCAATATCTATTACGCAATGGGCAAAGTCTAGAATGGCTTGTTCCAAAGTAGGCATAAGTACCTCATTTGGTTCAAAACATTCCTCGACTTCAAAAGTCTCGGAAGCAAAATCGTCGTCGGACTCAAATAATAAATACAACTCATGTTCCCACGAACGATTTTCTTCCCGATAGCGATTTTCAATTTTCTCATTTTCATACATACGCAAACCCTCACCGAAAGTCATTGGTCGAGGTGCGGATACATGAAAATGGGAACTTTGAAAATTACCATCGGACTTAAACGAAAACTCATTATTATAGGAATTTTGAAAACTATTGCAATTCGTTTCAAAATTCCTATTATAAGGAGGTAAAGGCCCAAAATCATTGTCATCATCATCAAAATTCCAATAACCTAAGTTTTGACTTTCGTTATACTCGCCCAAAGTCATATTTTATTTGTTTTACTTTGGGATGCTAAGTATTCACCGAAAGTCATAGGCCTAGAATTTTGAGAATTATAACAAGGATTACCGAAAGAATTGGAATAAGACATGCTTACCCCAAAAATGGCTCAAGTGGCGAATTCCACAAAATAGATGCGCGCAGGAAATTCGAGCGTTTCCAAGTGCTCAAATGTGGAAGTCCTGCTAAAAGTTAGCAAATAATACAAATAGAAAGAAAATACTATGAAATATTAAATCAAATAAAGTCTAAAACAAGCTCATCCCCGGCAACGACGCCATTTTGATTAAGTGCGAAAAGTAGCGCGTGTAAAGACGCTAATCGTTGTTTTCATTTCGCCAACTCAATACAAAAACCTAAGTTACTACTACACTTGCAAGGCAAGCACAGCGGTAAGTCGGGTATCGAAAATCCACAGAGACGAGATGTTAGAATTTAAGTGATTTAATACTCCGAAATAAAAGTGTAAAAGATGATTACAAACTAAAAGGAAAAGTTAATCTAGGAAATGTGTTGAAACTAGATTATGAAAGCGAGTAAAAACTATAGGTTACGCCGAATATCCCACACCCAAGTTAATTAGTATAAAATGGTTACATGGGTCGACGAGTTATTACAAGTGCGTCTCGTTTCGACAGTTAATTAAATCAAGGGTTGTTACGCCCTAAATCATCATAAAAGCCTAATAAGATTTTGGCGTCAACAAATATCCTGGAAATTACGCACGAAAGGTCGTAAGCAAGGGACATACATGATATGCCCCGCCAAATCTCCTAGGCGTAATAACTAGGACAACGCACCCGAAATAGACCCGTAAACTCCATCACCAAAGCAAAGCAACGCGTCAACTCGAGTGAGTTCAATTCAAACACAACCTAATTTAAATTACCTAAAAAGCATGTTAAAAACGCGATAAATGGAAAGCGGTAAATAAATGCGGTAAATCTATACTAGAAAGCGTGTAAATCAAAGCATGTAAATAAAGAAAGAAAACCTAAATTAGAAATCTTGTAAATTATACTACAACAATGGAAACAAAGGAAATACAACTTAAATTAAATGGAGAGGATGATGAATAGTCAACTTACACCACAAATGGGTTGTCAAACCAAGTATAAATGAAGAAGAACCATCCAAAACCACCCAAACCCTAACTACCACTCTCTACAATCTATTCTAACTAAGTATCTAAAATGAAATATATCTCCAAAGAAATGCCCCTAACACTCTATTTATACCCCAAAATAAACCCCAAACAAAACCAAGCCAAAAAACCCAAAATAAGTCAATTTTCTTCCATATCTGATGGGACCGGTCGACCTCATGTGTGGTACCGGTCGACCGCACTTTTGGAATTTGCCTTGGGCTGGAAACAACCCACTTTTCCACTTTGAACCAATTTTGAGGCGTTGCACGAAAACGGCTATAACTCCCTCATACGGAATCGAAATGAGGCGTGGTCGGAACCGACGCGAAGCTAATTTAATTCTCTACATGATTCTGTTTTGAAACCCTCCAAATTATGCAGTATGAAATTACCAAAATGCCCTTGAAGTAGAAGAAAATACCGAAACCTTCCGGAAATGGGCATAACTTCCACATACGGAGTCAGAATGACGCACGGTCAGTGGCCACGGAAAGATAATTTGATGATCTACATGTTGGTAACTTCATTCCATAAAAAATAGTGAGTTTAAAAAGACTAAATTTCCCTTGAAGTAGCATTCGACGACGAAACTTTTCCGAAATGCAACCGAACCTCACTTTTAGCGTTCCAATACCTACAAAAGCACAAATAACCCCTGCAAAGCATGTATATATCCAAATCCAAGGTTGTCTGGTTAATGAGCATAATTATAGGCATTTAGGACCGTAAAAGTGCTAGAATGCATAAAGACAACGGGCGGAAATATGCAATATTCGATACGAATCATTTACCATTTAATCTCATTTCAAAACTTTCTTTACCCATTTTATTTCCTTTCTTCCATCCAGGAAAAATACATATTTAAAGCAAGTTTTATTAACATAAAAATGCTTTACCTTTTCTTTTCATAACTTTTCATTTTCCTTCTTCCATTCGGAAAATATATATAATTTAAAGCAAGTTTTATTATCATAAAAAAATGCTTTAACCTTTTCATATCATATCATCCATTTTCCTTCTTCCATCCGGAAAATGTATTTAACATCCCATTTCCCTTCTTCCATCCGGGAAATGTAATTTAAAGCCATTTCATTATCATAAAATGCTTTAATATCAATAATGTCCCACATTATTATCCATAGTTATATATCATATCATATAATGTTCTCTAAGACCGCCCGTCCGGGTTTTTCCACTGTGTGCACCCCTAAATGGCTATCATCTTCCAAGGCCTATCACCAAGACAACCTGGGATCCTAACGAAACGTCGGGAAGCATCCATATGCCTGTGGGAGAGTGTAATACCCCGTAATTTTATTGATTTTTATTTAAGGGATTAATTGAATTAAATGAGAATTAATTGGGAATTTATCAGAATATAAATACTAGTGAGATGTGAGTAGGTATTTGATTACGATGCTAAAATTGAGTATTTCTGAGTATATATGGTAATATATGAGTATTGAATATATTTAAATTGTCACGAGGTAGAAATACGACAATTTGAAAAATTTAGTTGGAACACGCGTGTCAGTCGCGTAAGGAATGAATTTATATAAATTAAAAAGTGAATTATATTTTTATCAACTGAATGGTCATTTTGAGTGCGCCAACATGTCCGAAAGGGTCGAAATAGTCAGAAAACACTAGCCGGGGGTTTAGTTTGGGTCCCGGGGAATTTTTAGGCCAAACCGGCAACCTAGAAGGGTATTTTGGTAATTTTAAAAATAAGGGAATTAAAACCCACGAATTTTAGAGTTTATTTTTATATTTTTAAAGAGGCCACTAAGTCCATTACCATCCAAAAGCATTAGAAGTGGGCTACGGGAGTTAGAAAGGAGTTATCATAGGGTTCCAAACCAAAAACTCCCACCACCATCATTTTTGGAAGAGATTGTGACCATAAAGAGGGAAGAATCAACCTTAAAACACCGGAAACACATCTGAAGAACAAATATGAGGCAAGTGATTTGATATTTTTAATTGTAATGAATATTTCTTCCATGTTTAGTGTAGAAACCTTATGTTGTGAATATTTTGGCGAAAACTTAATGGAATTGTGGTAGAAGCCCTTAATCTTGGTTAGGAATTGCATGTAGAATGATTATGGACGAAATTTAGTATTCAATACTTAACTTTGATGATTTAAAAATGGATTTATGATGAGGATTTAAGCATAAATAAATTATGGGTTCAAGTTCATAGGGTTGGTGCAAGAATTGGGGATTTATGATTTTAACATGTTGATTTGTAAGATTTGACCCCAAAAGTATGTTAGGGAATGACCTAGGGTGACTACAAATAGTTTACAAACATAAAAATGTGATTTGTATGGTCTTAGGATGGATTTAGAGAAGAGAATAATGAAGAAAAATGAATTGAGAGATTTCTGGGCGCAATCTTCCATCTCGTTAGAAGACCTGCCCAGGTCGTTCGAACGACCTCATTCGAACGAGCTTCTAACGAGATGACAGTGTCCCTTCTAACGAGTTTGTTCGAAGACTTTGTTTGAATGACAACTCATTTGAACCACCTCGTTCGAACGAGATTTCTAACGAGTTGACAGAATGGCCTTTTTAGGTCTGATTTTATTTCAAACTTCGAGACGACTTATTTAATTGAGTGTTAACCTTCCCTTGTTGACTAGTGGGTATAGTTATGAAATTGAAGTATGTTGAGGATTTAAAGACTTAGAATTTCGGTAATAAACCGGACGACATTTATGGGTTAGGAAATGAATACTTAGAATTACGACGTGAGAAGAGTTGATAACTTTAATGTATATTAATCGGGGACTTGTAAACGTGTAACATTAAATGATGATATAGGGATGAGAAATATACCTCTATTAATATTTGAGATATCTAAGAAAGGTGAATGCTTAGTATATGTGGTTATCTGTGTATAACATACCTACCATACATGCTATCACGGGAGGTCGGTGTTTGATTAGGGCCATCTAATCTTTGTGTGCCTACGGGGGATTTATATTGGTACCTCGAGGACATAGGTCAGAGAAGGACTTATTGAGAAGTTAATAAGTATGTTGATCATGGGAACGTAGGTATGCGCGTGACCCATGTGATGTGAACTATGTTCGCCTCCATTATGTGTGATTATTGTTTATTGAAAACGATTCCTGAGAGATTCGGAATACGTGGTCCTTATGTACGTGATGTACTGGGATTGGATATCAGAGTATGTGTGCACTGCAGCTTAGTCTCGGGGTGCCAGTATTGTATATTTATGATGAGAATAATATACTGTTAATTTAAATGAATTGTCATGTATAAATGTAAGTGCGAATAATAGTAACATTGTAGTAGAATTAAAAATGGAAAATCTCTAGTGATTAGTATTATTAATTTTGGGAACCAAGAAGAAAAGTAAAACTCTCTGTTTAAATTAAGTTATCGGGAATTGAATCGTGAATCGTATAGTAATGATTAAATGTGTATTGGACTAGTTAGATAGTAGAATAACTAGAACGGGTACGGGTACGATAGGAGTGCACAATTAGTTGAGAGGTGAAGATCTCATGTGAGTGCACGCACTATCATGTACTTTATATTCACTGTTTAATGATATTAAACACTTGTTGTATTTTAAACTGTTTTCACAATTGGGCTCTGACCCTTTTTCATTCAAATCTATTTTCTTGTAAAAACATTTTAGGTGCCCAGCCACAAGGACACCAAGCGTAGGAGTTCCATTCCGATGACGTGCTGTAGCTACTGTGGAAGTTACAGGACCTTGATAGTAGACGCATCCACTTTCTATCTTGACTCTATTTTAGATTTACTCATCTGTAGGGCATGTCGCCTCTTTTATTTTAGAGACATCGTACTTACTCAGTTTTATTTCAGATTTTGGGTTGTAATTATTTAGTAATTCAAACTTTGTATTCAATTTCATTCAGTACTTCGAATTATTACCGAGGAGTGTTCCTCCAGATTTATTATTCCTTTATCATTGTAATGTGACTGTAATGTGGTTGTGATATCATTATTCCATAATTTAATACTTGTTGCATGTTAATCAGATTTAATTAAAATTGACAACTCACTTTTTAAATATTAGGTGGCTAGTAATGGTTAAAACATTTTCGACAGTGATGCTATGAACTGAACCAACTTGACATTTTGAATTAATTTGAATAAAGGAGTAGCTACCCGGTATTTAAATAGTCGGGGTGACACAGGTGGTATCAGAGCATCAGGTTCTAGAGTCCTTAGGATCTGTACGGCTTGTTATGTTTCCGCTAAGCTTTCTTTGATGTAGAGCCCTATATTTTAGGATTGTTGTACTCTTTTGTGTATGTTTCACTCTTCAGCTATTTTAAGATAATAACTGTGAACTTATAATACTTTACTCTCATTTTAGATGCCTCCACAACGTGCACAGCGAGTTCCTAGGGATGCTCAGCCCGAGCCATAGCCTGCATCAGTTCAGGGCTCCTTGAATGCCGCAGAGGTTTCCGCTATTGTAGCCCAAGCGGTAAATGTCGTCCTAGGAGTTGTGCAGCAGTCACCACCCTAGGCGCCGACAGTAGCGCCAGTTTAGGCTCATGCATTCCCGTCTGCTTGGGAACGCGTTCGTGATGCTTTTCAGAAAGCACACCCTCCGAAGTTTGCAGGTATCTCAGATGTCGTTGTGTCTAGCCAGTGGAAGAAGGACATCCAAAGACATTTGAGGATGTATGAGTACACGGAGGTACAGAAATAGATACTGGCTACTTTTAAGCTAGTAGGATCAGCATTGCAGTGGTGGGAGTCCATTATCACCACGGAGGAGAGAGACATTCTTTCTATTCAGGAGTTTTGGGTGCAAGTCGACCGCAAGTATTTTCCATCAGCCGTTCACACCGAAATGAGGAGGAAGTTAATGAACCTCAAGCAGGAGGGGAAGACCGTGGCCGAGTATGAGGCCTAATTCACTAATCTCTTGAACATCATTCCTGATGAAATTCCAACCGAGGAGAAAAAGATTCAGAAGTTCATGTATGGGTTGACTTGGAGAATCCGTCAGCACTTATTGGGTAATCTCTCGTTGGCCACTTATTCTGATGTGGTTAACGCAGCACTGCTTCACTGCCAGGACCACCACTTTCACAGGTTAGAGAGTAAGCGATTAGGAGAATCCAGCCATCAGGATAGGACAGGAGTAAATGGTGCCAGTAGGGCACAATCTGCTCAAGGTCAGCATAGGCAGGGAGATCAGGGTTCCCAGCAAGGGGATTTTAGAAGGTTCAGATCTGGGGGTTTCAGAAATGGTCAGGGAGGTTTTTGTCAGGGCCAGTAGGGTCAGCACGGCCATCAGGGATAGCACGACCAGCAGGACCAACAACAGCAGTTTCATCAGGGCCAACATGGCTAGGGAAGAAATGGCAACGGCCACCAGGGACGTGGGCAGCAGGGTCAGAGAGGGGGGAACTTTTCGAGGAAATGTTTCATTTGTGGCAAGATTGGCCACAAGTGTCAGGAGTCTCCTGATAGGGGTAGGGCCCCACAGCAGCAGCAGCAGGGTGCTCGACATGAGCCCCAGAGACCTATGTTTCCCGCTGCCCTCCCAGCACCACCGCAGATGCCAGATTTTCCACCCATCCCCGCAGTCCCAGTCCAGTAGGGATAGCTCCAGTACGGACGAGTTTACCAGCTCCAGCAGGCCGCAGTCCCACAGGATCCACCTGCTATTGAGGGTATGTTCTCTATTCAGGGGACTATGGGGCGTATTTTATTTGATACGGGGGCCACACACTATTTAATTGCCACAAGATTTGCACGCACTTTGGGGTTGTTAGACACTGCAGAGAGCATGATTAATTACATAGATTCACCATTGAGTAGGGGTCCGTGATTTCCCTTATTTGTAGAGGTGTGGGTATAGAGATCGGTATATTTACTTTACCTGCTGATATGTTAGTACTTGAGATGACTGAGTACGATGCGATTGTTGGTATGGATTGGCTAGTTGCGTACCGAGCCATGATTTATTGTTTAAGTAGGAGTATTATTTTTTCCATTCCTGGGCAGGAGATGTTTTTAGTGGCGATGCCTCGCCCTAAGGGAGGATCGTCCACTCACTTATACTATATAGAGGAGGAGACCTCTAAGGAAGTTTTAATACCACTTGATTCGATTCCCGTTGTTAGTGAGTTCCCTGATGTATTTCAGGATATACCTGGATTACCTCCTAGTAGGGAGATAGTTTTTGTTATCGATTTGACGTCGGGCACTCGGCTAATTGCCCGCGCACCTTACCGTATGGCTCCAGCGGATATGAGAGAGATAAGGGATCAGATAGAGAAGTTATTGGGTCAGGGGTTTATCGAAAGGATTTCTTCCCCGTGGGGTGCCCCTGTGTTGTTCGTAAAGAAGAAGGATGGATCGTTGAGGTTGTGTGTAGATTACCTTGAGTGGAATAAAGTCACGATACGGAATAAGTATCCGTTTCCCCGAATCGATGACTTATTCGACCAGTTGAGAGGAGCTTCCTTCTTGTCAAAGATTGACTTACGATCGGGATACCATCAGTTGCGTATCAGGGAACAGGACGTCTCGAAGATTACTTTCTTGATGAGGTATGGTTCCTACAAATTTCGGGTTATGCCTTTTGGCTTGACCAACGCTCCAGCCGTGTTTATGGACTTGATGAATAGGGTGTTCAGAGAGTTCTCAGACCAGTTCATCATCGTCTTTATTGATGATATTCTGGTTTACTTCCAGATATAAGAGGAGCACGCCGAGCATTTGAGGCAGGTTTTGCAGACGCTGCATCAGAACGAGCTTTATGCAAAGTACGAGAAATGTGGATTTTGGCTGAAGAAGGTTCAGTTTTTGGGGCATATCATTTCAGACGGGGGGATATATGTTGATCTGGGGAAGGTATCCGCGGTGAGGGAGTGGGGACAGCACGACATCGATTGAAATCCATAGTTTCTTGGGCCTAGCAGGATACTAAAGAAGGTTTATTCGGGGTTTCTCAAAGATAGCGGGTCCTTTAACACATTTGACTCGCAAAGGTGTACCATTCATCTGGAGCGATGCCTATCAATTGGCATTTGATGAGTTGAAGGACAAGTTGACCTCAGCGCCTGTGTTAGCATTGCCCAAACCGGGAGTTGAGTATCTAGTCTACACCGATGAGTCCTTACAAGGACTTAGAGGTGTGCTACAACAGGAGAGTCAGGCCATAGCTTATGCTTCTCGTAAGCTTAAGCCTCACGAGAAGAATTACCCCACACACGACTTGGAGTTAGCGGCAGTCGTATTCGCTCTTCGAATTTGGAGACACTATCTCCTGGGGGAGAAATTTCGGTTGTTCACAAACCACAAGCCTCTACAATACCTCTTCACGCAGAAGGAACTGAATATGCGTTAACGTCGGTGGCTTGAGTTTGTGAAGGATTATCAATTTGATATCCAATATCACCCAGGGAAGGCTAACGTGGAAGCAGACGCGTTGAGCCGTAGGCCAGTAAATGAGATGGCCGAGGTGTAGAAAACTAAGTGGAAGGAGTTGGGACACCAGGATGCAGTGGCCCGATTGTTCATGTCTGTGATGACTGTTACACCTCAGATTGTTACGAGAGTGGTAAAGGCCTAGGCAAATGACTCGTTCTGTCAGGAGCAGATAGTTCGATTACTAGCAGAGGGAGCCGAGTCCTATACCGTTAGTTTCGAAGGGGGATTACGCTTCAATGGGAGACTGGTCGTTCCGGAAGGTGAAGACTTGCGACAAGAGGTAATGACAGAGTCGCATGGCTCACGGTTCGCAGTATACCCTGGTGGGGATAAGATGTACCAAGACATGAGACGACGGTACTGGTGGAGCGGGATGAAGAGAGATATCATCGTGTTCGTTTCTAAATGCGCCACTTGTCAGCTAGTAAAGGTGGACCATCAGAAACCGACAGGAATTCTACAGCCGTTAGAGGTTCCAATGTGGATATGGGAGAGCATATCCATGCACTTTATCATGGGTTTACCTACGTCACAGAGGGGCCACGACTCCATATGGGTAATTATGGATAGGTTGACCAAGGTTGCTCATTTTCTACCCGTGAGGATAGACTACACTACGGGACAGTATGCCCAGATTTTTATTGCCGAGATAGTGAGACTTCACGGGGTGCCTCTAAATATCGTGTCTGACCGAGATAAGATATTTGTTTCACGATTTTGGGAGAGTTTAGAGGAGGCCATGGGTACAGAGTTACGGCTGAGTACGGCATATCAGCCGCAGACTGATGGGCAAACATAGCGGACAAATCAGATGTTGGAGGACATGTTACGTATGTGAATCCTAGACTTTGGAGGTGGTTGGGAGTAGTACCTTCCACTGGTGGAGTTTGCTTATAATAACTCCTACCAGTTCACCATTGGCATGGATCCATTTGAGGCGTTGTATGGTAGACCTTGTCGTTCCCCAGCATATTGGTTAGAGGTGGGGGATAACAAACTCCTTGGGCCAGAAGTGATTTAGGACACTTCGGCAAGGATAGAGATGATAAGGAGCCGTATTCGGGTAGCTCAGGATCGGCAGAAGAGCTATGCTGATGCCAAGAGGTTCTTCAGAGAATTCAAGGTGGGAGACCAGGTGTTACTCAAAGTACCTCCTATGAAGGGGATCATGCATTTTGGGAAGAAGGGGAAACTGGCACCAAGATACGTGGGGCCATTTCCTATCATCGAGAGGATTGGGATAGTTGCGTATAGACTTGGGTTACCGGAGCACTTGCATAGGATTCATGATGTGTTCCATATTTCCTCGCTAAGGAAATATCTTAGGGACGATTTGGTCCATACTCACATTGCTTTAGAGGACATCGATCTTCAGCCTGATAGTTCCTACGAGGAGGGTCCGATTGCTATTCTGGACCACAGCGAGAGGAAACTAAGGTCGAAGATAGTACCATTAGTACGCGTGCAGTGGCGGCATCATAATGCCGAGGAGTCCACATAGGAGCGCGAGGATGAGATGCGTGAGTGTTATCCAGAGCTATTTTTACCAGGTATTCATTAGTTTCGAATTTCGGGATGAAATTTTGTTATTGGGGGGGAAGAATGTAATACCCCGTAATTTTATTAATTTGTATTTAAGGGATTAATTGAATTAAATGAGAATTAATTGGGAATTAATCCGGATATAAATACTAGCGAGATGTGAGTTGGTATTTGATTACGATGCTAAAATTGATTATTTCTGAGTATATATGGTAATATATGAGTATTGAATATATTTAAATTGTCACGAGGCAGAAATACGAAAATTTGGGAAATTTAGTTGGAACACGCGTGTCAGTCGCGTCAGGAATGAATTTATTTAAATTAAAAAGAAAATTATATTTTTATCAACCGAATGGTCATTTTGAGTGCGCCAACGTGTCCGGAAGGATCGAAATAGTCAAAAACACTAGCCGGGGGTTTAGTTTGGGTCCCGGGGCATTTTTAGGCCAAACCGGCAACCTAGAAGGGTATTTTGGTAATTTTAATAATAAAGGAATTAAAACCCACGAATTTTGGAGTTTATTTTTATATTTTTAAAGAGTCCACTAAGGCCATTACCAGCCAAAAGCATTAGAAGTGGGCTACGGGAGTTAGAAAGGAGTTATCATAGGATTCCAAACCAAAAACACCCACCACCATCATTTTTGGAAGAGATTGTGACCATAAAGAGGGAAGAATCAACCTTAAAACACCGTCAACACATCTAAAGAACAAATCTGAGGCAAGTGATTTGATATTTTTAATTGCAATGAATATTTCTTCCATGTTTAGTGTAGAAACCTTATTCTGTGAATATTTTGGCGAAAACTCAATGGAATTGTGGTAGAAGCCCTTAATCTTGGTTAGGAATCGCATGTAGAATGATTATGAACGAAATTTGGTATTCAAAACTTAACTTTGATGATTTAAAAACGGATTTATGATGAGGATTTAAGTATAAATAAATTATGGGTTCAAGTTCATAGGGTTGGGGCAAGAATTGGGGATTTATGATTTTGGCAGGTTGATTTGTAAGATTTGACCAAAAAAGTATGTTAGGGAATGACCTAGGGTGACTAAAAATAGTTTACAAACATAAAAATGTGATTTGGATGGTCTTAGGGTGGATTTAGAGAAGAGAGTAATGAAGAAAAACGAATTGGGAGATTTATGGGAGTAATCTGCCATCTCGTTAGATGACCTGCCCAGGTCGTTCGAACGAGCTTCTAACGAGATGACAGTGTCCCTTCTAACGAGTTCGTTCAAAGACTTCGTTCGAACGACAACTCGTTCGAACCACCTCGTTCGAACGAGATTTCTAACGAGTTGACAGAATGGCCTTTTTAGGCCTGATTTTATTTCAAACTTCGAGACGACTTATTTAATTAAGTGTTAACCTTCCCTTGTTGACTAGTGGGTATAGTTATGAAATTGAAGTATGTTGAGGATTTAAAGACTTAGAATTTCGTTAGTAAACCGGACGACATTTATGGGTTAGGAAATGAATACTTAGAATTACGACGTGAAAAGAGTTGATAACTTTAATGTATATTAATCGGGGACTTGTAAACGTGTAACATTAAATGACGATATATGGATGAGAAATATACCTCTATTAATATTTGAGATATCTAAGAAGGGTGAACGCTTAGTATATGTGGTTATCTGTGTATAATATACCTACCATACTTGCTATCACGGGAGGTCGGCGATTGATTAGGGCCATCTAATCTTTGTGTGACTACCGGGGGATTTAGATTGGTACCTCGAGGACATAGGTCAGAGAAGGACTTATTGAGAAGTTAATAAGTCTGCTGATCATGGGAACGTAGGTCTTCGCGTGACCCATGTGATGTGAACTATGTTCGCCTCCATTATGTGTGATTTTTGTTTATTGAAAACGATTCCTGAGAGATTCGGAATACTTGGTCCTTATGTACGTGTTGTACCGGGATTGGATAGCAGAGTATGTGTGCACCGCAACTTAGTCTCGGGGTGCCAGTATTGTATATTTATGATGAGAATAATATACTATTAATTTAAATGAATTGTCATGTATAAATGTAAGTGCGATTAATAGTAACATTGTAGTAGAATTAAAAATGGAAAATCCCTAGTGATTAGTATTATTAATTTTGGGAACCAAGAAGAAAAGTAAAACTCTCTATTTAAATTAAGTTGTCGGGAATTGAATCGTGAATCGTATAGTAATGATTGAATGTGTATTGGACTAGTTAGATAGTAGAATAAATAGAACGGGTACGGGTACAATAGGAGTGCACAATTAGTTGAGAGGTGAAGATCTCATGTGAGTGCACGCACTATCATGTACTTTATATTCACTATTTAATGATATTAAACACTTACTGTATTTTAAACTGTTTTCACGATCTAGCTCTGACCCGTTTGCTTTCAAATCTATTTTTTTTTAAAACATTTTATGTGCCCAGCCACAAGGACACCAAGCGTAGGAGTTCCATTCCGATGACGTGATGTAGCTGTTGTGGAAGTTACAGGACCTTGATAGTAGACGCATCCACTTTCTATCTTGACTCTATTTCAGATTTACTCATATGTAGGGCATGTCGCCCCTTTTCTTTTAGAGACATCGTACTTACTCAGTTTTATTTCAGATTTTGGGTTGTAATTATTTAGTAATTCAGACTTTGTATTCAGTTTCATTCAGTACTTCGGATTATTACCGAGGAGTGCTCCTCCAGATTTATTATTCCTTTATCATTGTAATGTGACTGTAATGTGGTTGTGATATCATTATTCCATAATTTAATACTCGTTGCATGTTAATCAGATTTAATTAAAATTGACAACTCACTTTTTAAATATTAGGTGGCTAGTAATGGTTAAAATATTTTCGACAGTGATGCTATGAACTGAACCAACTTGACATTTTGAATTAATTCGAATAGAGGAGTAGCTACCCAGTATTTAATTAGTCGGTGTATCACAGAGAGTCATGACCACACCCAGAATCACCTCACCAATGCAGAAAAATACAATAAACGCTCATATGGCCTAAGACTATATCCACCCTGCATTCATTAGCCAGGGGGCTTCACCATATGCACGCAACTTCCCTTATGATAGCGATTTAGAGAGGTGTGTATCCATAAATTAACATTTAAGAAAATAATTTTTCTTTCCATTTGAAAACATCCATTTTTACATTCTCAAAATCATTTGTACTTATTCATTTAGTACCACATTTTATAATATACATTTCTTATTCTTAGTGTCATATTTTATTAATGACCTAAGACCCGAAGTGCCATAAATCTCAAACTAGTCTCCAAGAGTTCAACACAATGTCCCAAATCATCAAAGTGAGTCTCCCTCAATAATAGACTCCCAAAAGTCTCAACATTAACATTTTATCTCCAATTTATTTTTAGGTTAACTTCCTATATCATACGGACACTAACCTACACAAACTAGTCCTCGGGGTAAGCCCAATTATCCTCATTTAACCTAGGATATTTGTCTACCCAATACAACCCTCTAGGACTCCCCATTACTTACCAAAGGAAGGTTCCTAAACCTCGAACCTAAAAGAAAAGGGGCTAAAAACTAAGCTGGAAAAATATTCTAAAAATGCAAGCATTCCGAATCGATTCACCCTGGCCGAATCGATTTGGTCTTGAAAGAGAATCGATTCGGATAGGCCGGATCGATTAGGTCAAGAAGACCCTGTCATTATGCATAACCCCGAATCGATTCGGATGGTCCGAATCGATCCAGTCAAATCAGACCTGACATCTTCCCCATTACCGAATCGATTCGGTAAGGGCGAATCGATTCGGCCCTGCAGAATTCCCAAGTTTGGCCTACGGGTTGTTTGAACCCTAAAACCTCAAAAACCCTCAAATACTTGATTTCTCCCAACATCAACAACAACAATTTCTACCAAATCACTTCTACACAATTACTAACTAATAATTTCTCCTCAAATCAAATTAAAACTAAGATATGAGGGTTTAGTCACCAAAATTAACAAAAACCCATTTATGGTTTAAATCTCCAAAAAACCTAACTATACATGCAATTTATCACATTAAATCAACATCTAGAAAGTAAGAAACTTGCCTCGAGTTCGTAGTCTCGGATTATCCTCTGGTAGCAACGGATTCCAGCCTCAAATCTCCATTTTTCTCTCTTTCTCTCCATTTCTCCCAAGCTCTCCCTTCTCTCTCTCTCTCTCTCTTGGCTTATAACACAAGATAAGGGAAATAAAAGGGTTGGGAGACTTATACGGGTTCTAAACATTAGTTCCCCTCTTTTAATTGTTGATATACCATTAAAATGACTCGTAACCACATAACTGAGTCATAACACGCCAAAAGTGCCCAAAACTCAAAAATACAACTTGGCACATATTTTGACTATCTCAACTATTCTAAAACCAACCGCACCCCCTATTTTGGCATCCGGAGTAAAGTGAAGTATTTTTATGTTCCAAATTCATTTTAATTCGTTAATTAGGCTCTAATTTATATATGGGTCATAACCGTCGCATAACATATAACGACGCAATAAAACACAATATAATGCTATTTACCTTCTCATAACGGTAAATAGACAAAACATAGTAAATATTATCCCTTAATATCACGGGAAATAATATTTACTCCAACTTCCCCTATCTTATACAATTAGCCCATCAGGCAAAATAATATAAAATAGTCGCTCAAAAGCCTGGGTTGTTACAATTATATTATGACTCTTTGATTATTAAAATGTAAAAAATATATCTTTGCACTATTAGAGTGGTAGTGGGACACGATTAACATGTTTCACTTCAAGTGTTGGGAGATATGATTCACCCATCACAAATTCACTATGTTGAGCTGGTTAGAAGTTAATCGCGACATTGTGTCGTTCAACGATGATCATGATACATTTTAGTACGCCATGCAGAAATACTTATCTTCGCACAACATGAGGTCAAACAAAATACAGTTTTTGGTAACCTAACTCAACTCAAGATTATATCGTGTAATTCAACTTAACTCAACTCAATAAAAAAAATCCTAATTATTTTTGGTCTCTATATGACGTTCTTCCATTCCATTCTGTTCAATATAGTTTTTTCAGTTAAACAACATTATATAATATTTTTTACAATATTCCATTAATTCAAATTCGGTTTACCTCTACCTCTAATATTAATATAAATATTAACCGAATCACTCTAACTTACGCGAAAACTTATTGATTTATGTTTGACGAATCCAAATCATATAAGGATATTTTCTCCCATTATATATTCTATGGGTTCATTTAAAATTTTATCCTCTCATGTTTTACCACACTTCTATCTTAACATTCGCACCTCTGTCATGTTCATTTTTGCACATTTTGAATTTTGGTTGCCTAATACTCCCTCCTATATAACAAGTTAGGTTTAATGGTTCTCTTATAGAATTGTTCCTATAACTTCACATGTATACGACGATTACATATTACGTTGATATCACTTTTCTTTTTAACACAACTTTTTTTATGTGTGACATCAACACTAATATCTCCATTTATTAAATAAATGAGTCTAAATAATAAAAATGATCACTTTTAGATAAATTTGTATCCTAAAGTTTCACTACATGCTCATTTTTGCTCATATTATTATTAAACTTCAGTTCATGTATTGTATTTAGTCCAACTTATCTTAAACCATCTTGTTTCTAGGGGTCCTCTACAAACTTTTAATCTAAAATAAATCTCACTCTTAGTTTCATTGACTAAACCAAAATCATATAAAAATAACATACACCGTGACATCTCATCTTTCATTTGTTTAGTCAATTTATCCATAACAAGAAAAAAAAAATAAGGACTTCAGAATGAACCTTGATGTAAATCTCCAATAGCTGGAAATTCACTACTTTCTCATGTTGTTGTTAATATTTGCGATGGATTAATCGTACATGTCCATAATCTTAACTATATATCTACTAGTTACTCCATATTTATTTAAATTCCGTAATATTATATCTTTAGATATTCTATCCTACGTCTTTTTCAAATTTAAAAAATGACGATATTTCATTTTTATATACTTTTTCATTAATCAGTTCAATAAATAGATAGCTTCCATTGTTGGCCTCATATGCATAAACCCAAACAAATTCTCCTATATTGTTGTTTTGTAATCTTAATCTATTTTAAGTTACTTTTTTCTAAAATGTCATTACATGATTAAATAACTTAATACCACAATCATTTGAATTGTGAAACTAAAGTCATTTCAAGTAAAAAGTATTTTATATGATAACATCACAATTGATATATGATCATAGTTCACTATCTTCTCTCTAATATTCTTAAGATAAAAATAATCACTTAAGACATGATGAGATAAATTATAAGGAACATATCATCCATGAAACCAAGACCTCAAGCACACGAACATCACAAAAAATATACAAGTCACCAAAGAATGCAAGTATGCAAGAAAATACATGTCAACTCAAACAATACATGAATAAGAAAGCTAATACTAATCAAGGCAAGTCGTGAGATCTAAAGTCATCAAATCAACTATACCACGAGCTCAGGAACAAAATAAAGAAAAGATGCGAAGATTATGAATAAGCGTATGCAACCATCTGAAACCATGCGAGAACAAGAAAAGAGTCTTATGACCAAAAGAATAAAGTCAATCTTACAATATGACCATGATCAAGCAAAAGAAAACACAAGCCTCATTTCAAGAGCAACATACATCAAAGTGATCAAAATATTTTAAAAAAGTTCTTCCCAAGTTCCAAAGGATTGGGAGATTTTATAAAGAAGTAAACAATCTCGTAAAAGAAAGTACAACTTCAAACCTTCATTCTTAAATCATCACCAACCTTTCCTTAAAAGAGAGCAATTGGAGAATTTTCTTTACCACATAGAGTCGAATCCATAGCCAACTCCGTGCTCACTCTTTTAGGACATTTAGGATTGCATTTTTTATTGGTTCGAAATCCCAATTGGAGAATTTTTTTTCCCTACACTTAGAGTCGACTCCAACATAGATAGAGTCGAATCCAAGGCCAAATTAGACAAAAATTTCAGTAACTCCTTTTTGAAATTTAAATTCCTCAAGCCCGTGAAATTACCACAATACCCTACAGCGGATAATTTTTCAAAGCCTATAAATAAACCTTCAAAGCTTCACTCATAATTACCAAGATCATCTAGATCTTGTGTCATTCATACCTAGTGGCTTATAATAAGATAAATTATTACTCGTTTCCAATGGTGTGAGATTTTTGTAAGGACATATTTTGTCAATATGTCAATTGTAATGTTTATTATAAAATTTGTAATATTTCTTTATTCCATTTGCACTAAACTGATTAAGTTATAGGTTAAGATTGTGTTCGGTTTGTCCTTTAAGCCTATGCATTTTGGAGACACGAAGCGACCCGAGTTAAAGAGACATTCTATATCAATTTTTGTCTTAAAACTTGGGGTCTAAAAAAAGGTATGAATAATATATAATGTTGATCCTGGATTTTAAGTTTTAAGTGTCTAAAGTTTTAATGTGGCTATTTTCACAAAAAAAATTTAAAGAAAATATTTTTAGTTTTTATAGCCATTCGAACGAGTTTTAACTTTCATTCAAACAAGTATACATGTTTCATTCCAACGAGTTGTCATTTCATTTAAAGGAGTTTAAGGTTTCGTTCAAAAGAGGTTCGATCGAGCATGGAGAAAAACTTTCTATCTTGGCATACACATTTCGTTATAAGGTCATTTGATCCCCATTCAAATGAGTTTTGGTGTCTCATCAGAAAAACATTATCTTTCATTCAAATGAGATGGTCAATCTCGTTTGAACAACCTCGGATTTCGTTCGAACGAGTTGCCTTAATTTTTGTGTTGCCATTTTTTCACATTTTTTAATAAATATAATCGCTGGTAAAAGTATTTTAAGAATAAGGATTTCGAAAATGGTTTTCAAGAGAAAAAACTAAAACTCTTTTAACCAAGTTTACACCTTAGTTTTGAGATCAAAAAATCATCAAAATATTCTTATTTGAGATCTCAAGTTTCTAATCACCAAGATTAATTTTACTCTTCATCATACGAATATTGGTTTCACACGATGGATTTCATGTTTGTTGTAGTGATGAAAGATAGCCAAAGATCCGTGGACACTGATATATGTGAGGAACGTGTCATGTACTGTGGGTGGATTCCTACGGTGTAGATGTGAATAAGGTTCAAGGAGTGGTTGGAAGAGTACATTAGGCTTGAAGGCATTGAGTCTTGAGTAAGTCATTTGTCGTCCTTATATGAAATCTTACATCATATGGGACTTTACGTAAGCTAAGTCGTCCAATATTTTTCCAGCTGTAGATTTTCCTCGTACATCGCAGTGTCGTATGATTTATTTATTTTATGCTTTCTATTCACCTATATTCATATTTTAGGTAAGATAAAATTGGTTTAGTTTACATAATGTTTGTTTAAATGGTGCTTGAATTAAAATTACATTAATTTATCACTCGGTAAATTATTAAATCGGACTAAAATTTTGGTAATCCATCCTATACACTCGCACTTGGTAGTAACTTTCTCAAATTGGTATCAGAGCGGGAGAACTAAGTTATCATATCGATCCTTTTTTTATGTGTCTAGGGTTTTTAGATGGATTTTAACCATGAGGGAAGTTCCATTACTCTACCTCCCATGTTTTATGGGTCAAACTATCCTTATTTGCAGGTCTAGATGAGATTTTTCCTTAAATGTATTGATGATAATGTTTGGAACTCCATAGAGCAAGAGTGGTCTCTTCCCACTAAAGGTGGTTTGTTGAAAGCGTACTCCTTTTGGATAACGGCTGAAAGAATGCCTCCACTTTTAATTCCAAGGGCGTGATTGTGATCTTGTGTGCTGTCACGACGAAAGAATTTAGACCTATTATGACTTGTGAGTGCGTAAAGGATGCTTAGGTTATTTTGAAATCCATGCATAAGGGTACCGATATGGTTAGGGTTTCTAAGTTGTAAATACAATAATTAAATTTGGGACTATTAAAATAGTAGAGCACGAGTCATTTAAAGAATTCTATGCTAAACTATCAGATATTGTAAACTCCTCGATTAACTTAAGTGAACCTATCTCTGAGTCGAGAGTTGTTAGAAAAATCTTAAGGTTATTGCCTGAAAGATTCAATGCCAAAATCACGGTCCTATATTCTCTTCGTGGTATCGATACTATGGCGATCCGGGATGATTCCTCTGGCACAAGATCGCCCCGAAAGGGGGAGAGAGAGAAAATTGAAAATCTCCCTCGATGTGTACGGGTATTTGAGGATGGAGATCCTCTTTTCGCCACTCACGCAATCTTCGCTGGCTACCATGGATATAGATCGACCATCGTTAAAAGGGGAGGAAAAGATAGAAATGGAGTTGCTAGCCTATTTTACTCACAACATGCAAAAGAATGTAGTCGTCCTCAAAGGAACGACATCAAAAGACAAACTTATTCATATGAAACAAAATGAATCGAGGGTCCGTGGACTAAGATATGAAATAAAAAGTTATTAGGCACCCATTCCACCCTTTCAGTCTCTTGTAGGCTATTATAAGTGTTTAGTCCTATTTTTCTAAATATATGTGTGTTTAATCCCATGTCATTATTTTTTTGTTATTGCTCCTATATTTTTGTACTTGTCATTCTCTACAAAAGGAGACATGAGCGGTTAGGAGAGGTTACATGGAAGTTGAGGGAAGTTTTTTACGGTTATGGGACATAAAACAATTTAAAAAACACATGGGATGGGAGACTTAAAAACCCTTTAGAAATGGGACTAAAACCAAAAAAACTAAATAAAATTCCCTTTTTTCTCTAATATGTGACTCAAGTGCATAATGTCTATAATGTGGAAAATGGATGACAAAAAGAAATCATCCTATTCGCGTTATGGGGAGGACGGAGATGAGTCATCCTAAGGAGTATACGAAAGAATAACAGGAAAATATGATATAAGTGACCATCGAATCACAATTCACTATGAACAAGTGAATGTAAATGTCGGGTGGGAATGCTAATATGTAAGCTTATATGTACGCGCAATACAACTAAATATGAGTTTTAAGCAAAGGTATCACAGTGATCAAAATAGGAATCAAATTCACATAATGGTTCGGGATGCCTGCGTATCCATAATAGGAATCAAAGTCCACGTAGTTTGACATATCACAAGGGTGGGGTTTATCCCATAAACCCAAGTTTAGGACTCCTCTTTAGTTGTTTGGGAAATATGTGTTCAAGTGTAAAGGTGTAGAAAAAGTGAGGAAATCCTACTTTAGGGTTTATAAGTAACCCCTCCCCCCCTTTTTTTATCTTTTTTTTTATTTTATGAAAATATATCATGTGAATTTAATAATAAAAAGGATATTAGTTTATGTGAGATAATGGAATAAGACTAAAAGATATCCAAAGTGGAAGAAAAATAAATAAACAACACTAATTAAATGATATAGAAAAGAGTTAGAGTATACCTCTTAGAAGATTTTTTTACTGATTTTTGAAGGAAAAGTAGGCTGATTTTATGTTGGTGGGATGATGGTGGAGTAGGGATGAGGTAAGTGGAAAAAGGTGGTATAAAAGTGAGGGAAGAAAAAGTAAAAGAAATGTTGAAAACTTGGATTTTAGGGTGGCAACACATTGATTTTGAGGCAGGGAATGTTCTGATTACTGAAAAAGTGGTTCTTGGAAATGAGGTTATAACCTTCTTAAATAGAAAGAATTATGGTCAGGGGGTCTATTAATCAGCATAGGCCCTAGACTTCCTATCAGCATACCCTGACTTAATGTCCAAGTAAAGTACTTCCTATAGGCAGAGGGTCTGGGGTGCCTATAACTAGTCCAGAAAGGATGTTTTTGGAAAAACGAGCATAAAATACAAATTGTAAGTCCAAATCACGCATGGTCACGATCGTTAGAAAGGGAATTTAAATACCTATGATAATATATTGGACCACTCTCAGGTTAAAGAACTTACAAAATTCAAATGGAGCTCGAAAGCGCCCGATGGCCTTCTAATGGGGTTTACGAGTAAACAATCAAGTATGCACGAACCATAAGGCCAATTCGTGCAGAGTATGGACCATTGAAAAGGGGATTCAGAACCCTATGAAGGCGAAATAAGGTTTTCTTCAGTTGGAGAGTTTTCCAAAGTCAAATAGAGCTCAAGAATGCCCGGTCGCCTCTAGATCAGGGTTTGGAGTAGGATCTAAGGTCTTAGGTAGAGAGGAAAAGCGTTATGGACCTAAGGAAGTATTTGGAGAATACTGGGATGGGGTGTCTACAAATACTATGAAAGTGCAATAACCTGTAGATGATCTACAAAATTATGAGATGAACTAAGAAAAATAAATAGAAGAAAGATGAAATATTAGCTTTGAAAATTCGTAAGGAAGATGTGTCAAATTCTGATAGTGAGTTTGAGTTAAAGCCCAAAGATATCTCCCGGTTTGAAAAAATGTTCACAAAATTTCTAAATCTTAGATAATATAAGGGTTTTAATAAGAAATCCAAGAACTTTTTCAATGACCGTGATAGGAAGAAGAAGAATAAACCTAACAAGGTGGAGAATCGGGACAAGTGTTATGAGTGCTAAGGTTTCGGGAATCATACACGTGAAATTTTAACTAAAGTAAGGAAATAAGGTAAGAATTACAAAGCTTATATTGCAACCCTTAGTGGTAGTGAGTCAGAAGAAAAACCTCATTCTCTCGTGGTGCGTAACTAATAAGGAGTAAATATTCCATATTTATTTCCTTAATTTTAGTATTTTTACGACCTCGTGCATTGAATTTACCACGAATTTATCTCATTATTATGACACTAACCCTCCTTGGCGAGTATTTCATTTTTTGTATTTTTCTCTCATGAATACAGGCGATTTATGCAAGTGGATGTGAGAGAGGAATCGAAATTGTGAAAAAATGACGAAAAAGGAAAATCAAGGGAAAATTCGTAATTTCCTAGCCAGAATCCGGAAGAGGAGCTAAATGAAAAGTCGAAGAATTCAAAGTCAAGAGCAATGTGAAAAAAATGACACCTCAATATGAGCTACGGTGAAAAAGTTATGTGCATTCAAAGTTAGGATAAGAATCCAGGGGTAAAAAGTGTAAATAAGAGAAAAAGACCAAAAGAGGAGCACTTAGGAAAAGGAAGTACACTAAATGGTTTGAAGATTAGGGAGAACTGGTTCGGCCTGCGAACTGGTTTGGGCCCCCTGGGGAGAATGGGTTTGGGGTACTTGTTTGATTAATACGGTAATTCTTATTTTCTCCTTATCTTTAGCTAAAAGAGTTGTGTTAGATTAGGACTTTGAAAAACGACTTCCATGACATGTATATAACTATTAGGAATATTATTATTAGATATTAATTCATAAAAAGTATAGGAGAACCCTAAAAACAAGTGGATCAAAGTTTATGATTTTTTAATTGAAAAATTCAATAAGAAGTTAATTTCATTCCAGAAATTGTTGAAGTTTGTTCCTTGCATGTTCTTCATTCTCTACAGATTGGTATCTTCATTTTAATGTTTTATTCTTGTTTTTTAATCACCACATCTTCATGCAATCTTGATAGTTCATACATAGTGATTAATAACATCATGTCCAGCTAAGTTTGTAAAGGGTTGGGTTACATATAACCAACTTAGGTGTTAGAGGTGGATATAAAATTGAATTTGATCATAAGTCTAATTAGGATTTGATAAGTTGTCAAAAATAATATTATATAGGTCTCTTAACATTATTTGTCATAGGCAACTGGAGTGTTTGCAAATATAATATAAGTATTGATAATTTCATCATTTAAGTTAATCTATTCATTGGCTAAATATTGTGCAGATAAAAATCCTCATATATGTAGTGCTTTGTTGAAATTAACGTTTCTTCTCATTAAATTTATAATTGTTGAAAATTTTGTATCTAGCAACAATATCAATGGTTCGGGGGATTTTATCCCCACTCCATTTTTCTCAACTGTTTTCTAAAAATCAAAATTTCAAGTTTTTGTTTTGTTCTAGATTCAAATTGCATTCGTAGTTAAATTTTCTTAGCTGAGTAAAATTTTCCCCCCAAAAAATCACCTTTTATTTTATTTCACGATTCGAAGCCTAGATTCCAGGTACCTACCTTTTCGTCGTCTTCACGATTTTTCATCCTATTTCCCGTCGATTCGACCCCGACTTATCGGGCTATTACCTGAGCGACCGACTTTCACTTGAGCCGTAGGAACACACGTAGGACACATATTTTGTGTCACGTCAAGTTTTTGACGCTGTTGCCAAGAAACTAGGTAGACACACTAGGTTAGGTCGAATTAATCTAAGAGTTTGGCTCTAAATACTAAAAGGCCAAAAAAATTATAAAACCCAAAAATTCAAAATAAAAAAATCAAAGTATCCAAAAAAATTAGAAAAAAATAAAAATAAAAATATCCTCTCGTGCTTTAAATGCAAAATACTGAGCCCAGTCCCAATCCAAGTCCCAATCCTACTATGTTACATGAAATTCTATAATTGAACTCACCTCTAATTTCCCTCACACTGCAAACTCTCCAAATTTTTGTGTACCATTTCCTAGATCGCGTTGTCACACCACGAGTTATACGTCTGAAACTCCGGTGAGGAAAGTGATTCTATAAGTGTGAGTGCGATGTTTGAACATGATAGTTTCAAAACGGGTGAGGAAGTGATGTTGTAGCACCCCATAAGAGACCTCTTATACCCCGAGCGAACCGTAACTTCGGAATGCATTATATCCCGTATAATGCAGGTTCGTTTCACTATAGGAATGGGATGATTCAGATTCTCCCAACGTTTCACGATATGGAGACGAAAAAGCCTTACCTCCACATTAGAGAGTTCTAGGGGGCGTGCGAGATGTGTAATGATCAAACGTGCACCCAAGACATAGCGCACCTCAAGATTTTTCCCTTATCTCTTAAGGAAAAGGATAAGAGTTGAATTTGGTCACTAGCACCAAACTCAATAGACATGTGAAGGGATATGTAGGTTAAGTTTCTATAAAAGTTCTTTCCCTGACATATGAACAATTCTATTAAGGCTCAAATTCAAACCTTTAGACAAAACAAGAATGAGACCTTCGATAGATGTTGGGAGAGTTTCAATAAGTTAATTAACATATGCCCACACCATGGTTTTAAGAAGTGGAGACTCATCTCCTTCTTTCATCATAGGCTAAGCTTAAATTCTAAGTAACTCGTTGAGACTATGTGCCTGGGAGAGTTCTTAGGGTTAGACGCAAACGATGCGGTGGCCCACTTTAAGTATGTTGTTGAGACTACTCAAGCATGGGACACATTGGATCTGAACACCTAACCCAAATCTAGACACACGTTCACGGATCCTTCCTCGTTAGGATCATATCAATTGGACAAGGAAGCCGAGTTTAAGCTTCAAATAGATCAACTAGCCAAGAGATTAGAAGACGTGGTCAAAGATAGGGGAGAGATATATTCGTCTCCACTCGATAAATTAAGGAGGATATTTGCGTAATTTGTGAGGCAGGACATATAACGTAGAAATGTCCGTCGATACCTGACTACAAATCTATGCTACAAGGGCAAGTTGAGGTGGTGAGAACCTATAAGGGTAATTTTAACACCCTTTATGGGAATTCCTATAATCCCTTATGGAGACACAGCGATGAACCTAAATCCACATGTTTCCCAACAACCTCCACCAATCCCACCTTACTAATAAGAACCATATATGAAATTTCCCCCTCCTGAGCCTTATATAATCTCATAGCAGAAGAGTCTCGAGGATAATTTAGCTCAATTAATACAAACTCAGTCAGCGATAAATGCCCAAAATGCCAAAATTTTGCTAACTTAAAGGTGTCATTGTCTAAGTTGCAATCTTCCCTAAGTGTCCAAGAGAAGGGAAAATTTTTCGCTCAAGGACAAAGACCTCCCCAAGGTCAAAACTATTTTATCTCTAATATTGATGAAAAGAAAGATCAATATCAAGAGGTAACCACTCTACGTAGTGGGAGAGTTGTCAACTTGTCACCTGCCTCACACGACTAGCAAAATGATAAGGAGGTTTCGCCCGACATGAAAGAAGCCAAAGATGCCCCCTTAGAAGAAAGTTATAAAGATGACATAATTAGGCCCGAGGTGGTAGTTAAACCCCCTAATGACGCTCCTTACCCTCTAGAGTTGGTCCTTCCTCCTATAGGGGCCTTTAGTGATGACATCTTAGAAGTGCTTAAGCAAGTAAAGCTTAATTTACCTTTCTCAAGGCTATCAAGCAAATTTTCGTATATGCAAAGTTTCTTAAAAACTTTTTCACAATGAAACATATATTAAAGGTAAAGAAGAAGGTGTTCTTATCACAAAATGTAAGTTCGTTACTTTCGAGTGACCTCCCACTAAAGTATAAAGATTCGGGTACATCGGATGAGTCTCTACCCGCCTATACTGGATGGGATTAGATTCCATCCACCCTCAGGCCTTGGAGGAGCATATATTGAGATAGTATTGAATGATATGCCCCTACTGGGTTTCATGCATCTTTGGAGAGAGTAAAATTAAGAGAGTGTTATTAGATTTGGGGGTAAGTATTAACATTCTCCCTTACTTCATCTATCAATGGCTAGAATTGGGAGACCTAAAGCCCATAAAAATTACTCTCCAACTCACAGATCGTTTCGTGAAGATATCTCAAGGGATAGTGGAGGACGTGATCGTCTAAGTCGGTCTTTCTACTTTTTGATAGATTTTATCACTTGGGACATGGAGCCTTCTTCTCCCTCGAGTCATCATGTCCCGTTAATCCTTGGCCTCCCATTCTTAGCTACGGCTAATGCGTTAATTAACACACAAAATGGGCAAATGAAATTCACATTCGGGAACATGACATTTGAGAATAATATCTTCAACATAACCAAGAAAATCGGTGATGAGGACGAGTTACATGAGTCGGATCTTATATAGGTGTTAGTACATGAACACTTTGAGGATAGTCACACTAGGGATCCATTAGAGGTGTGTCTAGTTACGTAAAGTGAGAGCAATATTGTTTACACCGATTTTGAGCGAGAGGTGAGGGAGACGAGAGATTTATGGGATGCGGATGATAGCAATGAGGACGTGAGAGATATTAGTTGGGTCTTTCTATTTGAGTAACTATCACCGAGGGAATCGTGAACAGTTCCCTCCAATGTGAAATTCTTTACCCTCGAGTTGAAGAAGCTTCCTTCCAACATCAAAGACGCTTATTTAGGAGAGGGTGAGACATATTCCGTTATTTTCTTCTCGGGCCTAAATAAAGAGAGAGAAGGAAAACTTATGGCCATTTTGAGGGAGAATAAAGGTGCTTTTGGCTGGACCATCGTGAATTTGAAGGGTATAAGTCCTTTAACTTCTACCCATAAAATCTACCTAGAGGGGGGCGTGAAGCCTCTCGGGAGATGCAAAGGCGTTTGAACCCGACCGTGAAAGGCGTCGTTAGAAAAAAAATCATTATGTTATTGAATGCAAACATCATCTATCCCATCTCGGATAGAAAATGGTTGAATCCTACTCAAGTTATCCCGAAGAAGTTGGGAATGACTGTGATCGAAAATACAAAGGGGCAACGTATCCCAAAATGTACAACCAATTGGTGGAACACTTTTATTGACTCCTAGAAGCTCAATGTCGGTACTCGAAAAGACCATTTCCCTTTGTCGTTTATGGACCAAATTCTTGAGAGAGTCACAGGCCACCCATTTTACTATTTTTTATATGGTTATTCCGGGTATAACCAAATTGAGGTGGATTTTTTAGATCAACAGAAAACTATGTTTACATGTACTTTTGGCATGCTTGCCTATAAATGTATGCCATTTGGATTATGTAATTCCCCCGCGACCTTTCAACGTTGCATGCTTAGTCTATTTAGCAACATGATCGAAAGGGGCCTTGAGGTGTTCATGGATGATTTTAGTGTCTTCGGCCCCTCTTTTGACCATTGCCTCGCTAATATCGAGAAGGTTATTGCCTAATATATAGAAAAGAACTTTGTACTAAATTTGGATAAGTGCCATTTTATGGCTACCAAGGGCGTAGTTCTTGTCCACACCGTATTATCAAAGGGTATAGAGGTCAATAGGGTGAAAATTGATATTATTACTGAACTTCCCCCACCTAAGTCACTAAAACCCGTGCGCTCTTTCTTGGTACACGCGTGATTCTATCGTAGCTTTATTAATGACTTTAGTGCCATCGCAAGGCCCTTAAGTAACCTACTTGTGAAGGATTCCTCCTTTGAGTGGAGTGAAGCGTGCCAAAAATCTTTTTGAACAAATTAAAAAGCATGTTAATCTCCGCTACAATCATTAAATCTTCCAATTGGACACTTCCATTAGAGCTTATGTGTGATGAGAGTGATTATGTGTTAGGGGTTATTTTAGGGCAATGGAGAGATATGAAAGCCCAAATCATATACTGCGCTATACAGACCTTAATGGTGCCTCAATTTAACTACTCCACCATGAAGAAAGAATTATTAGCACTAGTGTTCGCCCTAGACAAATTGCGCTCATACCTTTTCAGGTCAACCATAACGTGTTTTACTGACCACGCGGTTCTCAAATATCTCCTTTACAAGAAGGATGCAAAGTCGCCTTTCATTAGTGTGACACCCCTCTTAAAATAATAACGGGTGGCCAGCCCTGTACTATAATTAATCAGGAATCTCAAGCGGATCATTCTCAGCATCTACTGACGATACCCAAAATAAACATAGCTAACTACCCGATACTATAAAAAGAGGGTGACAAAAATTTTTAAAACATACAAAGCAATAACCATCGAACAACATAATAACTACTAAACATGATAACATATGCACATGAGGATAAAAAAATAAGTAATTCTAAATTACATCATAAGTTCACAAAAGAAAATATCTGAATATGCTGTCGGGTCACAGACAATACAATAATACGAGAAATGAAATATAAAAGTGTTATCTACAACACTTGGGTATAAACCTGATATACAAACTGAATCCTAATCTAGATTTACAAAAGATAGGGAAACAACTACAACAAAATCTTGCAACAGTCCGCAACTGCTACAGTTCCACGAATACACTGGGTAGAAAAACATCATCGACGTCCTTGCGGAGGAACACCTAAAATAATACAATATATATAGCAAGAGGAAAATATAAACGGGTCAGAGCCTGATGTGTGAAAACATTTTAGCAAGTGCATTAAAATGCATAATAATTATAAATGCACTATAACATGATTAAAGTGGAGTCCCCCTCTCCTGGAAATCCAACTCACCCTCAACTAGTACGCGCACCTAAACGTATGCATATGATCCTCAAATAACTACCCAACACTTTCTAGGGACAATACAATCTAACCTACGCCCAAATCCACACTTGCGTAACCTATCATCTAAAACAAATCCATAAACTTCCCATCCTAACTTACCCCACGTATATCTAAAATTATATTAACTTATAAATATACATATACATATCTCTTACTAGAAATTAGCCTATTCTAGTTATAAACTTACACAAGTTATTAGCATTTAAATGCTAAGGACTAAACTTATCCCAAATCTCAACATTGCCCTGCGTTTCGTGCGTGGGACGTCTCGCAAAGCGAAATCCAAACAAGGAACCGCCCTGATACACTACTCCTTGACAATGTTGGCCGTCGAGATTCATTACGCCCTCGGTGCACGATGCATATAATATCAACTACATAAATAAATATTTCACCAGTTTATTTCCCATAACGCATTATTCCACTAACATATAAATCTGAGTACTAAAGACTAAACTTCTCCCCACTCCCAATATTGCACTGTGTTTCATGTGTGGGACGTCTGGCAAAGCGAAATCCAAACAAGGAACCCCCCGATACACTACTCCTTGACAATATTGGTCGTTGAGATCCATTACACCCTCGGTACCCAACACATAACTACGAATGCATATGAGGAGCAATAATCTCTTATCACATAAATAAGATAATCCTCTGAACCTTAAGGGGTCTATAATATCAATCAAGTTATAAAGCACAATCATACAACCCCACAAGTAAGTACACTTAACACACTTAGCGTACATATAAATATCCAAAAATCTAATCACACATGGATATACAAAATACTTCACAATGCTATCATCTTCTAGGAATTACTCACTTTCTCCCAGTTACCATATATCGGACTATTTTCACATCGCCATGGTAATAAAACAAATCACAACGTATGGGAAGCGGTCATAGTTCCTAACCGGAAAGTGAGAACGAATCATACCCAAGACTTCTCACCCCCAAATAAGATCACACAATAAATAATGGACGACTATGACTTCGGGACTATACGCACCCTTCTCATCAAGCCAGGGGCCTCACCCACATCGCGCAACTTTCCATGATAGTACTGGAGGGTATGCCCACATAATAAATAAATATATATATATATATATATATATATATCATTCACACTAGATATATATACAATCACATCATATAAATGCAAACCATCACACAAGGTATCTTTACAATTATGCCATATAGGTACACATACTCTATTCCACCCGTATGTAAAGGAAGTAAATTCATTTATAGTATATAACTCTCATTATACTAACCGTTTCTAACTCGCTTATCATCCCACTATTCTTCACAATACGATCACTCACTCGAAACCTTCTCATACATCCCACCTATTTATACGAATAGTCTCCCAATTCAATCAACATTAAGGATACCATCGATATCCGAATACACACCAATCAACAATCATCATCCCCAATCCATATTATGGTTCAATCAATCATATGAACCCTTAATGTTATCACATTTGTGATTTAATCCAAACGTCTAACATCACTAAGTGCAACCTGCCTCTCTTTTATAGACCCATAACTATCTCCAAATAGAAAACTCGATGAAAGTGGTATTTCCAACTCGGCTATACGAAAATTCTCAAATTTATTTTCTCTCGAAATAACTCAAGACGTCCCTATCATTTCATCATAAAGGAAACTCCCTAAAAGTCTCCAAAACGTACTTCTCATAACCTTTATGAAGGTTCCCAATCGATAAACCCAAACGAAACGGAGCGAAACTCTCTCTAGAAAAAACTCACGAAAATAGCCATGTTCAGAAGTTACGAAAATGGCAATTTTTCATCAAAAGCCAAAAATTCCAAAAACCATATTTATCATCTTCTAACCATTTATCTTCAACCCAAACATATTTCTAACATTAAAATTCATTATATTTCTACCCAACAAGTTTTAAAACCCAAAATCCATATACCCACACCTCCAATGCAAGATTTACCCCAAATCTAGGTTTTAAAACTTTAAACCCAAAATCCATCATTTTTATCCACAAATCAAGAGATAAAATATGCACAAGAATTATTTAGCAAGTTTAATCATTTTCCTCAAAGTTATAGAGGCTGGATCTTCCTCGAAATCGCGTAATATCCGGAATCTCCAAGCTTTTCTTCTCTTTATCTTCTTCCTTTCCTCTTCTCTCTCTCTCTCTAGGGATTTTTCAATCTCAAGAATGAGATTGTTATCTCATGGAGGCTTTTCAAGCCTTGAGTCCAAGATACCCAACTTTAAATGATAATAAATACTTTAAATGACTCGGTTACTCCAATTCGATTCAAACGAACTTAAAAATATTTCGAAACCCAAATAAGACCCAAGTACAGTCATTTCGACTATCTAGACCCTTACGGGGTCAACCGCACACTTAGAATCATCATTCGAAATTCTTTCAAACATCCTCCAATTTTGACCTCAATTTCCAATTTAAATTTTTGCCAACATAAATAAATATTATTTCTCCTAAATTAATTAAATTATCAGTCCAAAAATCACGGGGTATTACAGACTGGTGGATCTTGCTACTCTAAGAATTTGATCTCTCTATTAAAGACAAGAAAGGAGCAGAGAATTTTGCAATCAATCACTTATCGAGACTATCGTCCAACGTACCTAAAGATCCCATACCCATAGACGAGTACTTTTCAGATGAGCAATTATTCATCATTTCCTCTCTTCCTTGGTTTGTGGATATCGTGAACTACCTTATGACGGGGTGTAATACCCCGTACTTTTATTAATATTTATTTATGGGTTTAATTTAATTAAATGTGAATTAATTGAGAATTAATCCGGACATAATACTAATGAGATGTGAGTTGGTATTTGATTATAATGTGTATATATGGCAGTATATGAATATTGGAAATATTGAAATTGTCGCGAGATTGAAATATGGAAATTTGGGAAATTTTGTTGGGACGCGTGTGACAGTCCCGTCAGAAATGTAATTATTTTAATTAAAAAGTGAATTTTATTTTTATCAACCGTATGGTCATTTTGAGTGCGCCAACGAGTCCGGAACGGTCGAAATAGTCAGAAAACACTAGCCGGGGGTTTAGTTTGGGTCCCGGGACATTTTTGAGCCATACCGGCAACTTAAAAGGGTATTTTGGTAATGTTTGAATTTGGGGAATTTTGACCAACGAATTTTGGGAATTAAAAATAGGGTATTGAGGAACCCACTAACCCATTACCATCACTTAACTAATTAGAGGGCTACCGGAGTTATAGGAGAAGTTAGGAGAGGTTCCCAAAAGAGAAAAACCATAACCATCATCTTCAACCTTCAACCTTGGGAGAAATTACAGAGGAAAAGAGAGCAACATCCAACATCCAACATCAAATTTAGAGAAAAATCCGAGGCAAGTGGTTTAATTACGTTAATTTCAAGCGAATGTTTCTTACATGCTTAGAAATCTACATAATTGCATTGTATTGGGAGATTTATAAAAACCCGTGAAATTGGAGTTGTAAATTCAGGTTGTGATATAGGGATTTCATGTAG